>BMAU01018052.1:545000-1145000 GCA_019973935.1 Trichonephila clavipes | reverse complement strand
TAGAATAATTATTGTTATTTTTCTTTTCTCTAATTTTTTTAAATTGGAACAAATTGCAAAATGATATTTAATTAAAAATTTATTTTCTCTATCATCCATTTCTAAAAGTATAAATATCAGAAAAAGAGTCTAGTCTATGTTGCACTCTATCATATCTATCACATTTGGCGTTAATATTTAAAGCGAGACGACTTCAAAATGTTTTAACCCGGGAGAGCAGGCGCGCACTCGATACTAACGTTAATAGTCGCGAGAGGTGACTGAATCACCCCAATGTTTTTTTTTTTTTGGTTTTTATACAATGATTTTTATTGTACATCATAAAAATCACAAAATTCTAGTAAACAATTTAACTAAGAGAAAATATACTTACCTACTTTCAAGGCCTTTTCATTTTTTCTTTGATAATTTGAGAAGAAATCCATTAAAAGTGAACTAAAATGTTTCAAAAGTACATAACCTTAATAAAGGACACAAATCACAGACGCTTTTCGCTAACATTACAGGAATGATATTTGCAAGGAATACCGTCATATTTTGTTGAAATTATTGTAGTTTAGCTGTCCTTTGACTTTGAACCTCGCGTGACCGCTCTCGTGTTAAGTGTATTCAATATAAAAATATAGATGTTAGTTCTAAAAAACGAATTGTGTAAGACGCGTATTTCATCATGCTTTACATGTTTCAGAATATCCATAAAAATAAATCTTAGCCAACTAATCCTTCAAAGACATAACTAATCATACCAATCAGTTCGTAAGTCAAACGATGAAAACGATGATGACTGACGCAAATCTGTTTGCAGAGTGAAAAGTGTGAACAAGTCTTCCTTTTCTTTCTACAGATAATATTAATAATAACAGTGATGAATTTTTTATCTTCCTAGAATTTTTCTATGGTTCTGAGTATTGGGTTTTTTTTGAAAGAGGTTTAAAAGGAAAGGGATCTTAGGTTTAAAAAGAAAACGTAATAAAATTCTCTCATCGTGCCTTTACAGTAAATCAAACAAAATAGTTTTTTTATTTAGTTATAGGATCAGATCGTTGATAAACGTATGGAAGTGAAAACTTTTATTTTTGATGAAGTATTCGCCAGCTGATACATATAAATTATATCAGTGTAAATGCGTATTTTTATGTGTCAGAAAGTATTTTGATTACTTCGTTCCAGTAAATTAATTTTTTAAACCTTTTATTTCCGATATGTTCGTGTCCCCTTGTAGGGTTACACCCCTCTAAGCGGCGCACCCCACAGCTTGAGAAACACTGGTCTACAATTTATTCTAATAATAAGGGCCTTTAACTAATTTTTGGTAAAAGTTTATGAAGTCACAACCATAAATTTTCAAAAGCTTTTACAGAATGGAGCGTTATTCTGGATGAGTATTATTTTTATTTAGTGGCAAAAATACTATCTTATTTTAAAACAACTATCAATGTACTTGTTATTTAAGATTTATATGTACAAGCACATTACGCATAAAGAAATCAAAGAATTCGTTAATTTATATATGTTTTAATTTAGGAAAACGGAATTATCTACCGTTTTCTCAATTAAACAAAAATGTGAGCTAGAAACTTAAAGAATATGTTAATTTTGTTCTCAAAATATATTTGAATCCACATTTGTTTTGTAACTGAAACTAAATATGGCTGTCTTTACTTTCATATGTTACATAATGTGAATGATAATTTTAAAGCTTTAAATATAAGCAATAAATTTCGACAAATTTATGAATAACAATTAAAAAAGAATGTCATAACGTTTCAAACATCATTTTAAATAAATTTAAGAAACATCTATACTTCTTATGGTCATTCGTTTAAGTATTCTTCATCACCCCTAAACTCTTTGTTAAAGTATCGTGAATGGAGAAAAAGAAAATAAAACTTAAGAGAAAAGGAAGATTTACCCCTTTTAGGTACCATGTCCGTACTTATCTTTTTATTTCATGTTTGATCAGCTTGAGGAACAAAAGATAAGAAAATACTTTAGTGCTAAAAATAGAGGATGGTAAAGTTTTGGTAAAAAGCAGAGAAAAATAAAATTCGATTGAGTGTGAGAGGGGAGGTAGACGATGTAAAAAAAATGAAGCGTGGGTAAGAAATCTATTCCAGTTGCTTCATTCTCCTCTGAACCGTCGAGGTACCTTTTTTCCTTATGAAAATTCCTGCTTTGGAATAGAAAAAAACTGAAGAGAATGAAAGCTTTCCACTCTTCGAGAATCGTTCGCTTTTAGGAGTAATAATGCTTTTTTTCGGGAAAAAAGGGGAAATAAGATTCTAAGCATATGTAGGTAAAAATAAAATTTTGTACATTAAGACATACAATGCATATATTATCACTTAAGGTATCCGACAAATTGCAACAACGTTTTTTTGAAAAAATGCAGATATAGGGATTTTTTTGTGGTTTTTAGATTTATTATAGTACATTTTAAGAAAAATATACTTAAATTAAGAAAAAAAAAGAAATTATTGCTAAAATGTGGGAAAAAGTTCGTAAAAATTTACAGAAAATTACATAAACAAGGCCCATTGTGTACAAAAAATTTATTAACAAAATTTTTCAGTTTTGTTGTGTTGCTTTGCCATTCATTTTTGAAGTTACCGTCAGGATAAGAGACAGTTTAATTTTTACAAAACTTAGAGCCCTTATCTTAGTTATTATATGGAGCTTAAAAAAACAATGATTAAGTTCACACAAGCGACTAAGAGGTCTCAGGGGTGTTAAATTTCTCTAGAGGTCTGAAAATATAAACGATTTTCAAACGGGTATAATTCTTTTAAATTTAAATTGAATGATTCGAATCTCTTACATGTTATTTAAAATAGAATGGGGCTTCAGAAAACTATGAAATGTTTAAAATATAATAATAATTTTAAAAGTCATAAGCATATGAAAATTCTATAATAAATATTAAGTATTTTTTGCTTTGTGCACGCTATTTTCTAAAATATTAGCCTCTGATGTATAAAACTTTATAGAATTATACAATGCATCATACTCTTTAAACCCTACCTAATTTTATTATTATACATCTTTTGTATTTCAAAATATTTGTAAAATATTGCAAATTTTTAAACATTTTTTAAAAAATGTATATTTTTTTTTATTAAAATATGTAAGTTATTATTCTATTTATATAAAAGTAGCTACAAAGTATTCAGAATACATTTGCCTTTATAAATCAACTTATAGCTAGTAATTAAACCTACTCTTTTAGAAAATAGCATGCGTGACGTAAAACTTAATAAATATTTCTTATAGAAAAATTTCTTATTTTCATATGCTTATAATTTTTAAAATTATAATTATATTTTAAACATTTTATACTTTTCTGAAGCCCCATTCCTTTATAAGTAATGTGTAAGAGATTCGAATTATTTAACTTAAATTTAAAGAAATTATACCTGTTTGAAAATTGTTTATATTTTCAGACCCCTAGAGAAATTTAACACCCCTGTGTTTTGTAATAACACAGTAATTGATAAATCTGAAGGTTAAAACACATCTGCTATTATACAGAACATTCACAAAAAATTTCATTTAATTATTTTTAAAACTTTTTGATCAACCGTTGTCCCCGTTTGAGCATTTTCTAAAAAACTCGTTTTGAGTAAAACGCCTTTTAAAGTATGACAGCTTGCTTAAAGTTGTAGCATCTGCTTTCACTAAAAGCCTTGCAGTTGTTGTTCTATTGAACGGAAAGTAATACACTTGGCACTCTTATAAAGCTAGTAAGGTAGTCTATAAAAGAATCATAAAAAATTTGTCAATTTTTGGCAAAATTCACAATTTTAGGGTAGTTGGATACCAACCGTGATTTTACAAAAGCGCATAAATGGATAATTTTCATGATATTTAGTGTCACTTAGATTAGAATACATGTATAAAAATGTTTTAAGGACATTTTGAGAAAAACATTATTTAAATACAATATTTCGGCAAAAAATGAGCTTAGAATCTAAGTTCATTATTCTATATATATATATATATATATATATATATATATGTAAGTCTTAGAATAACCTTTCTTCTAAATGTTCTCCTTTTGTGAAAAATGCTTCTATTATAATAATATTTTACCTGTATATAGCTCAGACCTCTGTACAAAAGGCTCAACTATGACTTTTGAAAAAATCACATTTTCAGAGTAACAACCAATTGATACAATTATCGGCGTTTTTTTATTAAAATTTCTCCCTTCGATTGTCGTAAAACATGAATAAACCCACTTCTAAGTTATATATTTCAAAATTTCTTGTTGAGCTTCTGTATAGAGGTATGAGCTATATACAGACAAAATATTATTGTAATAGTAGCATTTTTCACAAAAGGAGAATATTTTGAAAATGGGTCATTCTATGCTCATTTTTTTGTCAAAATATTGTACTTGAATAATTTTTTATTGTAATACTATTCTTAAAACAATTTTATATACATTTTCTAATCTAAGTGAAACTAAATATCATAAATATTATCCATTTACACGCTTTTGCAAAATCAAGGTTCCGAACGTAGTCGGATACTTTAAGTGCATACACCAGTTAATCCAGTGTTTCTCAAACTGTGGGGCGTGCTCCCTGGGGGGAGATAACCTTACGAGGGGGCGCGAGCATATCGAAAATAAAAGATTTAAAAAATAATCAATTTATTGGAATGAATTAAAACAAAATACTTTCAGACATAATAAAAAATGCTCTTTTACTCTGCTATAATTTATAGGCGATATTAAGTCATCAAAAATAAAAAATTAGCTATCTTTGATCCTATAAGCAAATAACAAAACTTCTTATTTGATTTGCTGTAATCGCATGATGAGAGTTGTGTATTTATTGCGTTTTATTTTTAAACCTAACATAATACTCTTTCAGAGAAAAAACAGATCCCAGACCCAGAATCGAAAAAATTTAGGAACATAAAAAATTCATCACTGTCATTATTTTTGAAATACTGCACATTATCGGTGTAATCTGTTTGACCTTCTAAGTTATTGGTACAGTTAGTTATGACCCCTCTCTTATGTGTTTGTTTCTCATTTAGGGAAGTTGCAAGAAATGTATTTCTCTTTTGCGCTTTTTACCATGCAAAAGAGTTTTATGATATTTCGAAAACCACGGAGAGCACTTTGAAGGATTACTTGGCCAAGACTTATTTTTATGAGTATTCTGAAACATATAAAGCATAACGAAAAATGTTTTACACGTGTACAATAAAATAATTATAAAAAAAAAAAATTGGGTAACTCAATAACCCTTTTCGACCGTATGGAGTGCGCGCCTGCTCCCAGGTTAAAACATGTTGAAGTCTTTTTGCTTTAAATATTAAAAAAAATTCAGTTATTCTTCTTAATTTTATATTATTGTTCATTATTTAATATCAATTATAAATGCTAATTCTGAGAGGCTTAAAATTACAATTCGCTTAAAACTGATTATAATTTGAGCAATAATTTTAAAAAATAATTTTACATTTTTGTAAATATTGTCGCGCACTTGGCTTTACTCTCCTTATAATTCAGCTATTATATCATTCAGCGATTATTTCAATAATGTTTTATTTTCTTATAAATGAACTCGTGCAAGCGGGTACTTCAGCCGGTAAACTCTTAATGTATCAGTGCTGCACAGAGTATTTTATAAATAATTAATTAATACTAAATTAAGAACAAGTTTAATAAGTATTAACGACTTCCATGGGCTTGTCTTGCAAAGCAAAGTTTTTATAAGGAATGCTTATGTTTAGAAATCGACCCTCTGAGTTCTTTTTCTATATTTAGCAGATATCTATATTTTGTCTTCTAAGCAGCCACCACATTTTGCAAAATGTTCAATTTAAAAATTAGAGAAAGGAAAAATAACGTAATAATTATCTTATTAATTAATTAATTTTTTTGCTTAAAAGTAGTATACAAAATTTAATACTTATATTATTAATTTGTATGGTTTATAATTAAGATCACGTATTGTAGCTTTAGCGTCAAAGTGCATTATTATTGCATCAGTACATTATTAATGTATAAGGGGGTGAGATAAAAATTGTGATTGAAAAGGGGGCGCCAGTATTGAAAGTTTGAGAAGCACTGAGTTAATCTGCTGATTAGCTTGCTAATCTGGACATTTACTTGTGTGATTGATCTGTTAAAGTGTGGAAAATGACTTCATTTTTCAAACTACCTAGGTAATCTGTGAATCACCTAGACAACCTACACATGACCTACTTCGCACCCGTCAAAGTGAAAATAGTGGGGCCAAAGCAACGTTTCTGTTCGCTTAAATTAAATGTTTATTTATTTTTCGTCATCTAAAGAATCCATTTAACACAATAGTATCAGCAACACATTAGTTGATAGAATCAATCATCAATAAGTTCAAAAACTATAATACATGCGGTTTAACATATTATGAATAACATATTATGAAATGATTTTGTGAAACATATGATAAAATTCTGCTTACTTATTAGTGCAATCCAAAGATAGGTGACTCTTAGAATTGTATAGCAGTAGTTTTTTGCAGTATGCTATACTCTGTAATATATTGGAACTTTTAACATATTAATTAAATTTAATTTTAATAATATCTAATCCTAACTAATTAAATTTATTGTAAATTAGTTCAGGGAGTCTTTTTTTGTGTGTGAAAGCAATTTACTATCTCTGCCACTCAGTTTTTAAATGCTCAGGATAAATTATTCTAACAGGAGCTAATATTTTTTATCCTAACAGAAAAGAAATGAGAAAAACAAAATTTTGGAATTTTAACGAAACGGAAAGAGCTAATACGAAGATTACTTAGAGTTAAAACGCGGTTAACTCTTGATTCCGCTCTTTAATGGGTAAAATCTGTTAATCGAAAACTAAAGAAATTTTTGCTGTTTAACATAACGTAAGCATTATGGAGAAGAGTACAAAGAATAATTAAATTCTCTCTTGTATATCTCATTGAAAAAAATAAAATATTTCATGTATTTTGTAAAAATGAACAATCAATAATGATTTATTGATTAAAAATAAATTTCTTCTAGGGGTATGATTTCTATTAACGTACCAATTAGCCGTGGGATCAATACATGATTCATTCCCACTCCGGCAGAAAAAATTCAAATCTACGCAACTATTTTTGGGAGTAGTAAGAAAACTGTATACTTTCTTCCTCGGATGTCTGAAGTATGCTCGAACAGGTTGATGTCTGAGAAATAAATTGGCCACTCCTTTCAAAAAGCTTCTTCACCGAGTGAGTAAGTGAGAGTTATATTAACGTTGCACTATAAAGCTGCACAAGGACTACTGGGGACGGACCTCGTAAATTTGAATTATGATCAAAAGACAAGGATGACGCGTGAGTTTGCACTGAGTTAATTTCCACACCATACCACACCACGGGAGGATGTTTTAGCCTTGTTAGATTTAACTTGCATCTTTCCCTCTGCACGGTGGGTCTTCAAGGGTAATTAGCAAGAACTCATGACCCGCCAGCCATGAACCCATAACCTTGACCACTAGGCTAACACTGCCACAATTTCTTCGGAGAAAAGGCAACTCATGATGGATCATACATAATGTAACCTGGAGTTTGAATTAACGGGAATTAATCCAGAATTATTTCAGCGCATTGGACCGTAACATAAGGAGGTTTTTATTTATATGTCGCTTCGTTTCTCTAAATTTGAATCTGTTGTTAGTTTACTCGTTAGCCATCAGTGAACAGAATACTGTATATTCATTTTTTCCCTAAATGGCATAGTGTTTTTCCTCTGAACAAAATGATAACTGTGTTAAAGTTGCACAAAATCGAGGCATGTAAGCATACATTGAAATATCGAAGAGAGAATTATGAACAGTTTTTGTATTAAATAGCATAACTATTCTCTTGAAAATGCCTTTCTATTGTAGCGATATTTATGCAGTAAATTGTTTAGCCATTACTGTGTTTGAGCATGCCAACCCACATGTGTCCTGATATTTTGTAAACACATTTCCGGTTTTAAGTCTAAAGAGTCACTTAGTCAATGTTTCAAAATTTCGAGAGGAGTCACAAGTAACCCTCGTGTTGTTCTAGAGCGAATGGCGATGCGTGTTGTCAATGGCACGAGACATAATATTTTGAGCACGCCAATGATAAAAATGGTTTGCATTTTATTTCAAAATAATAAAGTTTGCTATGAAGTATTGTGAACAAATGCGAGTGATCGGTCGCGAGGTGGCGGGAAGCACCCTCGTTTGTTATTGTCTGGCCTTAGTTTCGTTGTGGACTACAGTTGCTTATGATGAAAAGTTTGTTTACGCATAGCATAGTCAATTTCGTGACGCTACTGTATTTTAAAGTTTTATTTACGATTTTTAACTATTATTTAATTTGGTTAGATCAACAAAAGGACAAAAAGCGCAAAATAGTAAATGTAACAGATAATTTCAAACTTGATGAATCTAGAAATATGGCATTATTAATGAAGGTGGTAAAGCGGCGTGTGTTTTATGTTCTGGAACAGTGATATGCATAACATCGTCTGTAAAACGGCATTTTGAAACAAATCACAAATCCTCTTGTCAAAAAAGTAAATCACACCAGAAATAATTAATTGCTTAGAAACAATTTGGCAGATAACTTCAATTCAGCATACATGCTGTACTAAAAGCTATATTTACACTCCTACATGCTATATTTACAATCCTATTATAAATTATTTGTCATCCAATCTGCAACAACAGAAGTCACACTAATGTTACTTTAATTTGAATTACACGTATAACAAAAACATTTACAATTAACTATACAGTACAAAATGTATTTTTTGTAGTATATAAAGAGTTTTGAGTTGCTAGTATTTTGTTTTATAATTTTTTCAATAATCACGAGTCAGAATTATTTGACGGCACGTCTATGCTTCATTAAACACTTCTTAAGAAAAAATGGAACGCTAATCTGTAAAGGATCGCCACCCCTGTTCTAAAGTAAAAAAATAAAATGATAAAAATAAAATCTAAGCTTCTCAGTTGTCTTGTTGTTACTTCCTCATGGCTCTGAGTTACGATACCCATCGGCAATTCCTTTGTGCAGTTTTTTAACACCATTAATTCAAATCAACGTGAAAGAAGAAAAAGTGTAATAAACTAAAAAATTGATTTTAAAAATTTTCAGCGTTTATTTTGTTTTTTTATTATCAAAACATGCAACAAAATTTCGTGACTAAAATAGCTGAATTCAAAAGAGGAAGTGGAATAAAATCCCTCGTCACTTGTTCTCATTTAAAAAAATTGTAACGTTTATTATAAAAAGCCAAAAAGGAAAATTATGCTGGAATATTAATTAAATGTATAAACATGTCAATCTAACATATTTTACAAAAATCAAAACATAGTTGAAAATCAATGTTTACCAATTCAAATGCTGCTATTGTAATCTAATTAAATACTCTTTGAATAACGTTTTAAACTTATTAAGGTAAAAATGTACCCAATAAGATATTTCTTTTTATTCCTCGACTCAAAACGCTTTCATATTATCAGGTATCAATATTTAATAAAAATATCATTAATTAAATACATTTTTTAAAGTATAATCCAATTATTTCATTTCATTTAACTCCAATCATAGTATTCCTTTTTCATACTAAGAAAAAAAGAAGAATATCAATAAATTCATTTAATTGAAAATCATGCAATTATGATTTAATTAAAATAATTGAGTCTCATGTCGACATTTTTAATTAAAACCGGTTTTGTATATTTTTTAACTTTGAAATTAGGTTTTTTTGAATTGTTCTGCTTAAATGGGAATCTTTATTTACTTTTGGTCAAAACTAATTATCTTAAAAAAACAGAGCGTCTAAATGTTTTTTTTTGTATTAATTAATAGTTCTCAAAATAATTTGACAGATTTTAATGCATTTAACGTCTGTGTTATATTTTTTCTTAAGTTTCTAAAATGAATATATAAGTAAATAATTCACGTAAACCTACGAAGAAGTATTTTGTTTTTTTGATTAAATGTCTTTTGCATCTGAAAAAGGACAGCTTCGTTTAATTTTGTAGAAAACTATATAATTTAGCCTTTGATTACGTTTGCTATAAACAGAGGATTGTTTTAGTTGTACTCCTTATGAAATATAGTAGTATTTCAAAATAACGTAGTTTTTTCTTTTATTTTATTAAAATTTTTTTGAGAAATTTTTAAATAAAATTTCAAAATACCCTCTTGTAATCTTGTTATTCATTCTTTATACTAGTTATGGACAAAATCAAATAATAGCAGGAATTTGTTTAAATTTTCTATTCTGACAAACTCATGCTAAGACACGGATTGTTTTTCAAATCTCCCCTTTCCCCCTCATGGCATAATATTTAATGTATAAATTGGATACATATTTATCCTCATTGCTTAAAAATTAATATTTATTCAATGTAATGGTTTTAAATTTTATAAATTAAAGTCAATTTTTTTATTTTTATATACATGGCTCTCAGGAAACTTGAACAATAGCTTATTTTAATGTTGACGTTTTAGGTTATTTATTTTTTTCCAAAATACTAGTTCGATAATAATTTTTAATCATTTATTTTATAAAAGGGAATGGAAACTGATGTACTGTTTGATTAGCACATATACTGTTAACAGATGGAACTGATGCACTGTTCAAATAGTAGATATACTGTTAGTAGATATAATTGATGTACTGTTTAATTAATGAGAGATATTACTCTGAAGCAACTCAAGGGGCTGCAGTGTTCAAGATATCGGATCATGGCGGGCACGTCATGAGTTTGAGCCCATTACCACTAAAGACCAGTCGTGTAGGCTGCAGTGCACGTTAAATCTATCGAGAGCTCAAACGTCCTCCCGTTGGTGTGGTGTGGTAGTTAGGAGAGGGGGAGCATACTCAGGTGTCGTCCTCGACACTTGTCCATGGTTCAAAATTACGAGGTCCGTTGCCAAAAGCCCTCGTGTAACTGAACAGTGTGACGTTCATATTCACTCACTCACTGAAGCAATTCAAAGACTATTAGCTGTAGACTTCATAATTTAGAATCTAACTAAAATAATGTATAAAAGAAATTTACTTTTTAACTAAATATAAAAGAAAATGAATATATTTTATAAATTTTATGCATATTTATTAAGGTTTGTTCCATTCCTTGTAATTGTAAAAGTTTTTAATCTATTTCTACAAAATTCCCAAAAATGTACTTTGCATTTGCATCATTTAAGCATATCATCTAAACATATTTCAGCAAGTACAAAGAAAAAAATTAAATACTCTCTTAAATAAAATCTTTTTAAGCCTTTAAGGAGAGTTAGAAACCTCTCTCTCTATACTGACAACGTTAAATTGGCTGTTTTTGATAAACCTTTTCTCAAAATGTGTTATATGTACGTGATTGAAATTTTTCATGCAATTAAAGTATATCTTTCTCTTTATACTGAAATAAGCATTTAGTTAATTTTGAATTTTTTAATAATTTATAAAATATTTTATCAAACATTGCGAAATTTCACCTATTTTTCACATAAAAAATTTGTAAAAAATAAATTTTTAAGTTTTTTATGAAAAACTCATTTTAGTATATATTAGCCATCATTATAAATATATCATAAAAAATTTAAATACCTGTTAACAGTAGTTTCTCAGAAAAGATACATCGAACATCAAAATTTACATTTTGAGATAAATTGATTTTAATGTATACAGTGAGGCTTCTAATCGGCTAGGGGAAAAAAGGCTCAATTTACAATAAAATATACATGTTTTGGTTTATATCAGACATTACATTTTTAAGCAAAAACGAAGTTCTTTGTTTACATTTTTCGCCATTCAAATGGACGTAGCCCAGTTTCAACGATGATTTAAAAATAGGTTTTAAGGGTTTCTAATTATCCTAGAGGTTAAAGTAAGGTATTTTTAGACAACTATACAATTTGAAAATGTAAAAATCTCAAATTGTCAAGAAAACACGATTTTAGCTTTCCAATTGCTCTTAAACTTAAAATTCCTGTATTATTGTTTCAAAATCTCTTACGAAATGAATATAATCTCTTGATGTGCTTCATTTTCCTCTTAGGCTGCAGTGTGCTCATCACCCTCTGCCAGTGTTGCACACAAGGGGATGGGTCCTGGGGGTCCGGAACCCCCCAAGCCCTTGATTTTTTTCCGATTGATTATGTTTCTAAGTATATAGTACGTAAAATTTAATTAAGAATTTTATTAATGATTAATTTTATTAATTATTGCTAATTATTTATTCAATAATTAGTTTTTTACTGTGTTTATCCCGAAAATCGACAAAATCAAAAAGAGTATGATACAAGAATGATGAACTTTCGACCCCAGACCCCCCCCCTTAAAAAATTCCTGTGTGCGCTACTGCTCTCTGCCTAATATAATTAATCCCATTCAAGGTCGTGAACGCGCTCGCGACAACGGTATCTACTATTCTAATATTTCATCTTTTTTTTCAAATGGGCTGCATTGTTGCAGTTAGTTTTTGCAGACATGGCAAGTCCCCAAATGTGAGACCCATTTCATTAGTGGCACCATCCAGTAGAGCAGTGCTTCCTTTCAATACTGGCGCCCCCTTTTCAATCACAATTTTTATCGCGCCCCCTAATACATTAATAATGTACTGAATGCAATAATAATGCACTTTAAAGCAACAATCTTTATTATAAACCGTACAAATTCATGACAAAAGTATTAAATTTCGTACATGTTACTTTTGAGTTAAAAATCAAGTCAATGGTCAAGTCAGTTTCAAACATAATTGAATGGTATGCGAATTTATTAAAATGAAAAAAATTACAAATAAAAAAGAAACTCTAAATTTAGGATATTAAAAAGTTTTTTTTTTTTTTTTTTATGAAAAATAGTTGAAATAAAGAGAGAGGGAAAAAATTATTCTACCATTAATTTTAGTTTGGGGAATTTTTGTTCACAAGTGGAATGAATTGTGAATGTGTATTATGGTCTCATTTGAGAAAATTCTTTTGTTCAAGTAGAATATTTTGAAAATTTTCTTGCTCTGGAAATA
Source organism: Trichonephila clavipes (assembly GCA_019973935.1). Classification (NCBI taxonomy): domain Eukaryota; kingdom Metazoa; phylum Arthropoda; class Arachnida; order Araneae; family Nephilidae; genus Trichonephila; species Trichonephila clavipes. Next base: position 1,131,973 of record BMAU01018052.1, on the reverse strand, counting down.
ATCACTTCGTTTATTCAAGGAGGAAAAACTCGACAAGGTTTATTTTTATAAAAATATATGATAAAGAAGTTCTGGAACTGTAAGCTCGGCTGTTATTTCATTATATATTTTAGTATGATTTTATTCTGTACTATCGAATTTGCTTCTACATGAGTCCATTTTCTTTTGCCGAAATTCATACAAATATGCGAAAATTGAAACTGAATTTTTTTAAAGTTCCTTTTAAGTTTCTTTTTATACAATCGACACATGTTAACAGATTAAGTTTGTTGGAAAATTGCAATTCCATACTAGGCAATCACTGGTACGGATAATGTCAAGGCAAATTTGGATTTGGATTTAATTATAGAATTAGAAGTAGTAGCGCACGTGTTATTAAATTCCATGTTAAATTGCGTAAGGTGTACTTTTTCACAGAAACTACTTACTTCTCATGTACACTCATGTCCATAAATTAAGGATAATTCAGAATCACACAGAAATTGAACTCTAAAATAAAAAATCTCACCTGAAGAATTATCACACACATCTTGAAGAAGAATATGCAAATTACAGGAAACCACCAGATGGCGCGGATAGTACGTCACAATGACGAGTGTAAGAGAGGGTATATTTTCTCAAACTTTCAATACTGGCGCCCCCTTTTCAATCACAATTTTTATCGCCCCCCCCCCTTATACATTAATAATGTCCTGAATGCAATAATGCACTTTGACGCTAAAGCAACAATTTTTATTATAAACCGTACAAATTCATGACATGAGTATTAAATTTCGTACATGTTTTTTTGAGCAAAAAAAAAAAAAAAAAAAAATTAAGTAATAGGATAATTATATTATGTTATTTTTCCTTTCTCTAATTTTTAAATTGGAACATATTGCAAAATGCGGTGGTTGCTTAGAAGACAAAATATAGATATAAGCTAAATGTAGAAAAATAACTCAGAGGGTCAATTTCTAATCATAAGCATTCCTTTGAAAAACTTTGCTCTGTAAGACAAGCATATGGAAGTACCGACTGAAGTACCCGCTCTTGGCACGAGTTCATTTATAAGAAAATAAAACATTATTGATATAATCGCTTAATTGTAAGGAGAATAAAGCCAAGTGTGCGACAATGTTTACAAGAATGTAAACTGATTTTCTTAAAATGATTGCTCAAATTATAATTAGTTTTAAATGAACTGTAATTCTAAGTCTCAAAGAATTAGCATTTAGAATTGTGATGTTGAATAATGAACAATAAAAAAAATTCCGATGAAGAATAATTGTATTTTTATTTTTAATATTTAAAAAGTGAAAAGACTTTTCAACATGTTTTAACCCTGGAGCAGGCGCGCACTCGATACTATTGGTCGAGCGAGGTTATTTGAGAACCCCAATCCTTTTTATAATTATTTTTATAGTACACAATAAATATCGTAATTCAGTGAATAATTTCATAAAGAGAAAATATACTCACCTATTTTAAAGACACAGAAAACATTTCGGAAAAAAAGTTATCACACTGGGAACTCAGACAAAACAAGTACCTAAAGATCGTAAAAAAAAAGGTCTGTCACTCCCAAAAAGAGGGAGATATGTGACAAATATATTTTAGTTCACGTTAAGATTGTCAAACAGGAGGATAGTGTCAGGGCCATTGGTAACAATTAAACAATTTTGCCGGAATTACCGATTTCGTGCACTGTGTTCTCGACGTGACCGCTCCCGGATTAAGTGTATTTATTACGATATGAATGTTCTAAAAAATTATGTAAAACGTTTTTTATTAGTAATCCTTCAAACTTCCCTAAATGAAAAAACAAATACATAATAGCAGGGTCGTAACTAACCGTACAAGTAAGCTCAAAGGTCAAACCGCAGCAAATACATTCTGCTGCCTACAGCTTTAATATATAACAGTGATGAAATTTTTATCTTCATAAAATGTTTTTGATTATGGCTCTGGATTTTGTCTTTCCTCTAAAAGTAGCATTTTTACTTTGAAAAGGAAACGTAATAAAAAAATCTCTCATCATGGGATTACAGCAAATCGAATAAAACGTTTTTATTTAGTTATAGTATCAAAGATAGTTAAAAAATGAGGTTTTGAAATAAAAGCTTTTTTTTTCGATCATGTAAAATCGCAGATAATATATATATATATATATATATATTATAATATATATATATATATATATATATATATATATATGTTATATATATTTCCGTGTAAATGTGTATATTTTTTATTATGTCAGAAATTGTTTGATTTTTCTTAATTCTAGTAAATAAATTTTTTTTTTGAAACTTTTATTTTCGATATTCTCGCGCCCCCCTTGTAGGTGTATCACGCCCCCCCGGGGCGCGCCCCACAGTTTTGCGTAGAGGGCCCCGCTACCAAACTTTTGACGCAGGAAATAATTTAATTCAAGCTCTCAACGGATACTAAATATTGCCGTTATATAATATTGCCGAGAGTACCAAAGTAAGCTTATTTGCTTAGATCAGAGGTTTTCAAACGTTTTCAACTCATGGAACTCCTAGAACTTGAAGGTAGTTTTGTGGAACCCTCTAGAACTAGAAAGTGTTTTCGTGGAATCCCATTCCATATGCACACATACTTAGCAAAATATATCTCAAAATAATATTTAAAGTAGATTAACATGATATGGATACATTTGCATTTATTATTACAAAAATCTAATTTAATTTTTTAAATTTAATTTACTCATTAATAATAATAATTTGTGTTCCAAGTGTCACCTGCGATTGCATTATATTTAGTAACTGGGATATGTACTTGCTGTTTTTCACACAAATTCTCGGTCAATCGCATTACATATTCCTAGTTTAATTTGTTTTTATACTTTGTTTTTGTAGCCACTCACGTTAAGAAGTATATTTCCCTTACACATAATGTTAAAATGACATTAAAACATTTATAGCTGTGTGAGAAATACTGTGTTTTTTGTATGAATTTTCAACCTAAAATTTAGGAGCTGTTCTTCCTTAAATTTAGAATGTAACATTGAATCTGTTTGGTATGTTGTTCCTCTCTTTCATTATAGATGTTTTTTTTTCCTTTCTTTTTTCCATAAATCCAAAAAGACACATTTTGCATTTGAAAACTGTATAGTTTTGAAAGACATCGGGCGAACTAACGAGTATAAAAACAATAGAATAATCACAATCTAGTAAAAAATATAAGTATTGTTTATTATATTATAATACAGTAGTATTCTTTCATTATATTATAATAAAAGTTCAAAAAGTACTTCAAAATAAAATTATTAGTAAATAAAATTTTCTGTTTTAATTAATCGGTGGAGCTTTTGATACTTCAGTCCGAGTAGTAGCGTATCGTACTTCCACACCACAAGTCCGGGGTTCTATTCTCGGGCAGGGAAAGGCCGACTCAGGCTTTCATCCCTTCAGTGGGTCGATTAATGAGTGCCAAGCTTGCTTGGGGACTATACACTAGGGGTCTCGTTTCAGACTGACCACCTGATCAAGACATCTGCTCATGCACCTCAGCGCCCAATAGTCACGTGCACTGAGATGGGCACAGTATGCCTTGGGCCTCATGGGATGTTGCGCCACTGAATTTAGTTCAGTTCAATTATACAAGCTTTATAGAGAAGGTGAATCACTCTTACATTCATTTTTATAGGTTTCTTTTCGATATTTTTATTGTGACTCGTGAAACCCTGGGAATGCCTTATGTAACCCCAGGGTTCCGTGGAACACAGTTTGAAGACCACTGGCTTACGGGCCCAAGGTTACGGGTTCGATCCCGACCGGAGTCGATAGCTTTTCTGGATGCAAATATCGTATGAACGCATGTCGTATGATTATGAGGCATGCAAAAAGTCATTTGAGTATCACTTTGGCTTTGGTACTCTCGGCAAAGTAAAATCACTGCAATATTTAACATCCGATGAGAGCTTAAATTGAAAAAATTCCAACGTCAAAAATTTGGGAGAGGAAGCCTTCACTAGATGGTGCCACCAACGAAACGGCTCTCACATTTGTAGACTTGCCGTGTCTGAAAAGATTTAGCTGCCAAAATGTAGCTAATTTGTAAAACAAAATTCATCTTGACTGTAACTCAAAAATATGAAGTCAGTTGCCAACAGTCCTTGTGTAACTTCATATTGTGAAGTTAATAAGCAATCGATTAATCAACTCAGTATTTTCTTTTTACACTTACAGTATAAAAGAACAAAAAAAAAAAAAAAAAAAAGAAGCTAGGACTGAAATAAAATAAAAAAACTCACATTGAGATTATTTGGTTTTTCTTGACCAATTGCTTGTACGTAATAGTGAAAAATAATTATTAATATGATAAATAAATTAAAATTGTAAATAATCTATATTGAAAAGACGAAGGTGTAAAAATTTCGGTAGAAATTTAGAAACTAAAGGGGAAAAAGTGCGCGTAAGAAAAACTTAATACAACTGATAACTTCAAATTTTGTAATGTTATTTCAGAGATTAGTTCGGTGAATAAAAAACAAGGGGATGTTAGTATTGTCCTATACAATTATTTATTCATACGTCTGTACTCGTAAAGTAACATTTTTTTCCGAAATATACAATCATATTTGTGAATTAATTGTATTCTATGAAGTGTAAACAATAGGTTTATGGTAGCTGAAATAGGTTATAAATACTTTAGATTGAAAATTTTATTTAAATATCTGTAAAAAAAACTCCATCAAGCGTTGTTCCGTACTTCCTCGTGCTTTCATTTGGATCATTTGACATAATTAAATTGAATTTTGATTTTAAAAAAATGGTTTTGATTTGTCTTTTGAAAAATCTACTTTAAAATTCCTGTTTAAAATTATAGTTAATTTGTTCAGAAGACCCGATCCGAATTTGTGAATTTTGGTTGTAATTTAACAATATGCAATTCTATCCATGAATTAATTTAAGCAAAGGGATAATAAGACAGGTAGTTAATTAGGAAGAGAGGAATCTAGGTCAAAACCTTTAAAAAGAGATTTAATCAGAAGATCAAGTTCCGTCCTCAACAAAACACGCCTATAGAAGTTTACTTCAAAAAAGATAAAAAAGAATTTTAGGAAATGAAAAGCAACACGAACTCTTTCTTTAACTAATTGAAAAACAATAGCCTTTTTTGTGACATATTTCTTTACAATATTTTAAATTGTTGCATCAAACTTATAATATTTTTAGAAACTTATTCTATTATCAATTATTCTGGCCTAAATATAAATACGATCGGACCTCTGTTTAAAAAAGAAGCTAAATTCCGAAAAAAAAATCGTTATATGCAAAATTCGTTAAATCTTTCAATATTTATAATATACATAAATCGCAAAAAAGTTATCAATATATGTATACATAACATTTTTTATAAATCACAATATAATATTAATCAATATATATAAATCACATTTTTCAATATTTTTCTGATCTTGGTTTCAGGACACAGTTCGTAAAATAGAGGAATTAGCAAGATAGATATCCGACTGTATTAAAAAACGTTTCATGTATGCGTCATTTTTTATGTCATCTTTGATTCATTGAATCTTATATATTTTTACAATAATATTTTTAACATTTTGTTGATTATAAAACACACACAAGTAATATAAAAAAAAATTAAGTCAATTCCTACTTAGATCAACAAAGAAAAATTTTATTTTAGCTACTTTTTATTAAATAGTTACAATTAATATAAATATGTATATACTTAGGGCAGAATCGCAACATTATGTGGTAATTAATTTTTATTAATCATCAATTAAGTATTGTATTATTATCCAAAAACAATCGTGTATGTAAAATTTCAGTTCAACTGAATGCTTTAAGACGTGAGAAAAAAAATCCTTTAAAGTTTAGACCCAAGTCTCTAAAAATAATACCAACATGACTGTATTTGTAATTCTTTGAATAATTAGTGTCTGTCAATTAATTTTAATTAATTGTAATTAAATAATTGTATCTTTACCCAAAACAATAGTGTATAGAAAATTTCAGCTCAAACGAGTGCTTTAAAATGTGAGAAAAAACCTTTTCAAGTTTGCCACAAGTTGCCAAAATGATCGCTAAGTCACCAAAAATGATGCCAACGTGACTGTATTTGTAATTCTTTGAATAGTTAGTTTTAATCAATTTTTATTAATTATAATTAAATTACTCTATTGTCATCCAAAATAATCATGTATATAAAATTTCAGCTCAATTGAGCGCTTTAAATGTATTTTATTAATGATTGAAAATTCCACCAAAATAAATAAATAAATATATAGAGAGTGTGAGCTAATAGTGTAAGAATTGAATTATATATATATATATATATAATCACGACGTTTATAACAAATAACAAATAAAGGGGTTTTATAACATTACTTTCCACATACAGTGTTTACAAAACATTAGCACAAAAGAAATTTATAATTTGCTATTTATGTAATATTTCTCAAGGTATTTTTAGAAGATTGCTATTTAAATGGTGCATTAGTATCTTCTTTCTACGATGCTGCCTGATTTGAAAATTTTTATATTACCGAAATTTCATTATACCGTATTATATCTTTTTTTAAAATAATTACACAACATATAAATATCTGAACTACATCCACGTAGGCAATTCCATTTGTAAATGTGCATATAATATATATACATGAGTGTGTTCATGCGTGCATATATATATATATATTAATAAAGTGAAAGATTAATATTTTTGCTGCAACAGACATTATGTCAGAAGAAAATACATTTTTTCCAACTGCTTTTATAATAAAGATCTAATTTTGTATATATTTATTCATTTTTTAAAATTAAGTAGGTTTATAAATAGGAAGGTAGTTAAATTAATTTGTATATTTAGTTCTGGGTAATAGCTCCAGGAATTACTACTGGATAAATAATGAAATTATAAACTGACATAATATTTAAGAAAATTAAATCTTACAGTAATCATAATGAATTAGAGAGCAAATATGTTTATTTTTAAAGCCCAATGAATGAAACAAATTTTTCTTCAAACACAAATATATATATATATATTAAAATTAAGATTTCCTATTAAAACTAACTAATTTAATACTCAATTATTTTGTACAAATTTATATACTCAGTTACCACTAATTGCTATCCATTAGTTAGTCAATTACTTTAAAAAATTGTTATATTTTTAAATGAGCGTTGATTGAGGAGAACAACTTCAGTACTTGAATCTCTCGAAATCAAATTGTGATTTATATGTGTGTATTATTTACTTAATGTAATTTTTTCGAAAAATTTTATTTTACAGGCAAATTTAAAATAAATAAAAGGACCTTCTACACATATAATTTATCAAACAAAATGGCGGAAATTAAATCCGTAAAAGTATAAAACAAACTTCATAAATATTTTTAGAAAAAACTGTTGTATGATAGTTGAGACTTATAAATATGTATTTGTATTTAGACAAGATATGGATAATATCACAAATACATTTAGAAAAATCAAAAATAAATAGAGCACATATAACGAAAAATTGCTTACTTTCTTGATGATAAATCATAAATTATTTTTTAAATCCAAGACAAATTTAGTTATTTTTTTTCAGAAAGTAAGTAAGTTTAGTAAAAATTAATTTTTCTTCTAAGCTTAGGCGTACAAAGATTTAAAGAAACAGTTATTCAATTTCAATGAAGGACTTTTGTTCAACAAAAATTCCATTTTAACCTACCTAAACATTATATCTTTCATGTGTTTTTGTTATTTTCATCTTAATTTTTTATCTGTACTCATTTCCAACGATTTTTAAATTGTTATTGAATTTTTTGGGCTCTAAATTAATTGTTAAGATCATTTCACAAATTGCCTCGCATATAGAGTTACTTTTCGCCGGTTATCATGTTCATGTTTAAATGGATACATATTTTTTTTGTTTTTCGATTTCTTTCCACTACAGCGGCTTTTTCTTTCTCTGTTTCTGTATATTTCTTTCTAATCTTTCACCTTTAGTTGAGAACGAATATTTTTCGATCATTCATATTTCTCAAGAATCAATTTCCTATCAAGAGATCTCTGTTCTTTATTCACCAATAACTTCAAACATAGCTACCAAATGAAAAACAAAGTTCAAGCTGTGGAATTATTGTTCTGCGTAAAATTATTTTACAAATAAATTGTTGGAATAGCTGTAGGTTAAACAGTAGTACCAAATAATTGATATAAACGAAAATATAAAATTCTACATTTATATCTACCAAACAATTAAATATGTAAAATTAATCCGTCATACGAGGTTTTAACAATTATTTCATTCTGGAAAAGTATTAGTTGACTTTTAAACGCTATCAAAAATTATATTTCTTTCAGGGAATTATATATTTTATTTTTAACATGAATTAATATTTTCTCCAAAATAATGCAACTAATTAATCCATAAACGATATACTTTCTCTTTCTACGATGGATATCTTTTCTTATAGTTAAATCGTTTAAAACCGAGCACTTATTGAATATCAAGCAGTAAAAAATAGGATTAAATTACCAAGAATAGTCTTCAGCAAAAGAAAAAGATTTAGAGCAAAAAAGCAATTTATGCATGGAAAGTGATTCCAGATTCTTTTCCTAAGGACTTTTATAAAAAGAGTAACAGCTCACAGAGAGAAAACAACAAATAATGTTAAAAAGAATTCTCTCGTAGGCTTTAATAAAAAAATATATAGCGTTTAAACATAAGTCTCAAGTTTCTGGGTTTAATTTGGTTTCAGTAGAATTGGAATAGCTTGTGAAACATAACCCAATTCTCCTTTTTGATCTAGAATGAGAAATTTTTTAATAGAATATCGCGAAGGAATTGTTACTTTTACTGAGATTACGGGGAAAAAATGTTAACTTATAATGCGATTCTTCTCTTTTATGTTAGAGTCATCTTTCCAAAGAAGATAAATTAAGCATGCCAAATTTAACTGCTAATAAAAAATTACTACATCTAGTAAACGAAACTGTGTTGAACAGCTTTGTCCTTGAAATGTATCCTGTTTACACTAGACTTTAAAAAAAAGGATTCTGCGAAAACAATTTTTTCATGGCTTAATTACATAATATTTATAGAATATACTAAACCTCTTCGGACTTTTTTGATGTTTTATCAGCCTTATTTGTTTGATAAAAAACTGAATTAACAATTATTAAAAAACTCATTAACAATATTATACTCATTAACTTCCATCATATATATAGTTAAGCACACGCACTTTTAGTTTCAGTAAACAGTCTTTTCCCCAATATGCCGTTGATAAATACTTTTTACTTCAAAATGTCCTACATATAAGGTGCGGCAATTAAATAACGAGACTGATGCTATAAATATTTTAGTTTGATTTCATAAACGTTTACTTATTATTACCTTCAGCCCCTCCTCTATAACCTACAATTCTCAATGCAATTCTTCCATTGTTCGAAACAGTGCTGGATTGATGTCTTAACTTGTGTCAGCTCCTTTAAGATACGTGCCACTTTTTCTTTCACAGCTTCAATGGATTCAAATCTTGTTCCTCAATGCAGATATCACCTTTGGAAACAAACAGAAGTCGCATAGCGCAAGATTCGGTGAATAAAACGGATGGTCTAAACTGGGCTGTTTTTCTTGGCTAGAAACCTCTTGACAGACATTGTGGAATAAGCTGGCACATTGTCTTGGTGAAGAACCATTGACGGGTCCTTCCAGAATTTAGGTCGTTTCTCTCTCTCTCTTCTCTTTTTTCACGGCGGGGATTCTGGAAGAATGTGAAGGTATGTAATGTTGATTAATAGTTTGACCTTCAGGAATCCAATGAAGGTACACAATCCCATGAATAGGGAAAGAAACAATAATCATTGCTTTTAATTTTGATTCGCTCATTCGAGCCTTTTTGGTGCTCTGTTAAGATAAGCCATTCCAGTGCATGGATTGACGCTTTGTTTCAGAATCGTAAGTAAAAAACCTTGATTTGTCACATTTTTATTATCCTTTTCAATAAGCTTGGGTCATTTTCAATGGCGTTCAAAGTGTCAGTGTAGATATTTTTGAGAGATTCCTGTTGATCGAAGGTGAGAAATTTTGTGCAACATTTTGGCACACACTCTTTTCATACCAAAAGTTTTACGTAAAATTTGCCGTACGGATTATTTGTCAATTTCTACAACCTCAGCAATCATGTGAACGCTTAATTGATGGTCAGATCCAACCAGATTACCGATCTGCGCTTGAATCACCATCGAAGCCATCTTGCCTGTTTTGAAAATGCTTAAGCAACTCAGAAACATATGCACTCAGTAAATCTTCACGGCCATTAATTTCTTTCAATAAATTATGAAATTCAGTAATGGGTTTTCCAATTCTTCTGTGAAATTTCACTACAATTTGTTGCTGTATTGTTACACTTACCACTTTTCTAGCGAAACAAAACAAAAAAAAAAAAAAACTAACGCGAATGAAGACTACAGTTATAAGGATTTGTTTATAGAAACGGGAGGCACTGTATTCGAAAGAGAAAGCTTCACGATAAATAACTGTTGGCTGATGGCATTTGGCTTATGCTTACTACTTTTGTAGCAGCGTCAGTCTCGTTATTTAATAGCCACACCTTGCAATATTATATTACTGTATAAATAGTGATATTGATTTTTATGTCCGAAATGCGAAAATTCGCTTTCAGGGCTGTCGAGGAAGAAGACACTTACTTGAAGATTGGAAATTGGTAATGGGGTCGAAGGAATCACGCTACGTCTTATTTTGAACTGATGGAAGACGTCGAATTTGACGAGTGCCACAGGAAACTATGAATCCACCTTGACTTTTTTGCATAGTTCAAAGATCTGATGGGAGTATCCTGATATGGGGAATGTTTTGGTGGCATAGAAGTGGTGCCCTGGAAGGATAAGCAAATAGCCACGAGGTACTTAGATATACTGACTGATCAAGAGCAACCTGCAATGTTGCATTTTAACTCTGATCTCGACGGATACTTCATGGACAATATACATTGTGCCAGAAGTGTTCAAAATTGGTTCCTCATAGGAAATGTGCGGGAAACAGTTGAAAGATGAATCCGATAGCACTCTCCTCTTTCATCTAAGTTGACTAACTTAAAAATCTACATAGCCAACACATGGTATTCTCTGGACGTAAACGCACTCCAGAAGCATGTAAACTCGATGCCCAAGGGAATCAGAAGAAATACCCGTTAAAAGGGGGTCTAATAAAATGTTGATCTTGAGTTTTTTGGCCAGTAGTGTATTTTATCTTTTCCTACTTAAGTGGGTTTGTTCCAAAATTAAAAAAAAATCGTAGTAAAAACTAAACTTTTAAGACTAAGTATTATTCAGTGTTTTCATGAAAAAGTTAAAATGAATTGAAACAGATTATTACTGTTAATTTAAGCATTAAGATATTAAGTTTATCCCAAGAACTACCTTCCAAATCGCAAAATATTCCTTTCTAACTTGAGAACTGAAATAAAATTCTTATACACTTTCTTACAAGAAATATTCTGTCAAAGCTTCAAAAATAGTTAACGAAACATATAGTTACATAATAGCTTCTTTTATATGCCGGATGAGAAGTATTTCAGTACCATGAACAAACTGCATCTCTTAAAATCACTAGCACAATTAATCACCTCATAAGAATTAAAAATATGTGTAAAGCAAAGAGAGAAAGAAGAAAATATTAGTGCCTTTACGGCCTGCGAGTAAAACAATAGTGGCCAACTTTCGGTAGCCAATACGGTGTACATGCAAATCAGTTCAGGGTTTAACTGCCTTTTTTACAGTGTTGCTTTCATATTTTCCAATTAAAAAAATAGAAAATATATTTATATACCATAAAATCCGGCATATAACGCGCACTTTTAACATCAATAATTAGATCGGAATTTACGGAAGCGCGTTATACGCCGGGGCCGGGTATAAAAATAATAGCTTTAAAAATGAAAAAAAAGAGATGAGTATAAAGAAAATTAAACGTCTATACATATATCGAAATACTGTTTATATTTTATAGATACGAATTATTTTATGAGTTTAAAGGGTTGTAATTCTTGAAGTATAGTATTTTTTCAAAAGCTTGTAATAATACCTCATATAAATGACTTAAGGGGTCATAGGACCCTTAACAGATATCCATGCACTCGAAGAAAACATCCTTCTTCAAACCAATGTAACTTAGCAATAAAACAAAACAATGTTTTGAAATTTTTTACTACATGATAATCATATATATTTACATTATTTCTCAAATTTTCAGAAAATTTGAGAAAAAAAAAAATTAAAAAGTTATTAAGAAATAAAATTTGGTCAATTTTTCAAAAATATGAAAATTAGCATTTTACACCACGCAGAAATCTGAAGAACAGAATTGATCAAAATTCACAAAATTAATTTTATTGATATAAAAATGTTCCTTTTTGAACTTATACACACTTTTAAAGCATTTAGAGAACAAAAAAAAATTTTAAAATATAATTATGAAGAAAATTTTAAAATTTTATGGAAAATTCAATTAAAACACAAAAAAAGTTATATAAAAATTTGTTTAAAATTTTTTGGATAAGTTATAAAAAGCCGTATTTTGAACATGTGTATAAAGTTTCATATTGATATGATAAATAGTTTTTGAAAAATTCTGCGCGGAAGGCAAAATTTTTCATTTTGGGAAAAATGAAGTTAAAAGATAAAAAATAACAAAAAAAAAATTAAACATATCAGTATGCTTTAAAAAGTCCCAGCAGCATAAATATTGCTCTCTGCAAGCTTGCATTGCTCAATTTGTTTAAGTATATATTTTAAGTTCTTTAGCTTTACGAGCTTCTCTCTCTCTCTCAAAAAATTTTAGAAACTTGTCTCTTAGCCGTTGACTTGCGCACTTTGTCAATATTTACACAATTCAAAACATTTGTTTTATTTATTTTTAAATTCAAAGCACGCATCAGATCATTTCTGTTCTTACTACCATCATTGTATTCATATGCAGCTATAAATGCAGCTATTTTTGTGACATTAATTCCCTGATCCAATCAGTTTTGGGCTATACTTCCAAATCAGTGAATTCAATGACTCATTAGCATTTTGAGTTTTCCCCCTAAACACCTTCTTAACAATTTCAAGTGTGATAAATCTTTAAAAACAGGTTTAATCACTTCAGAAACTGCTTTTGGTAAGGTGTTCTTGTGAAAAATTCATTCACTGTATTGTTGTGAACCGAAACATTGTACTTACACCAGCTATTTTTGCCTTTTGGGCAAAACCAATGTTTCGGCTCATCATCTGTGCTGGATGTATGAGCCCACACAGCCCAGACAGCTTGCCTCATCTCATTCACATTATGGGAGTTGGCACGAATAGCATTGCCATAAAAGTCGTCAATTTGCTTATAATAGCATCGGTTAGGCGACCTTTCCCACCAATTGTTTTTCCATCGGAAAGCTTCTTCCCCCCATAAAGCTTTCAACTTCCGCAAGCGGCTACCCATTCGCTTTTAGACATGGCCCACACACTATTTTTCAAAGGGAACACTATCCCCATATGGTTTTTTTTTCAGCAATAGACGAAAATGTCTTTGAGTCACCATCACCTATGTATCGCTGATACTTTAATCCATGTTTTTGTTCTGATCCGAAAAAAACATTTTCTGCATTCCGCAAACTTCCATTCCTCCAGCAGATTCGCTATGGTTTTTTCTGCAGAAAATTTGATGTTTAGCCAAAAAGCACTACATTTTGGTCCAAACTTTGGCCCTTTTAGAGTCACATCCTTTGCAATAAGAGGACATGACTTCCATGTCGAGAACTTTCCCGCAGTCAGCTCCAATCAATGCACAGACTCCAATAAGAGAAGTATGCCCACGGATCTTCCAGGTCCCATCACCGCTAAGTACAACAGAATTTACGGTGCCACGAATAATTTTTTCCTCAGCAGCAGCTTTCTTCATCGATGCATTTAAGCGCTTCACTTATATCAGCTATCTTTGCATTTATTCTGTCGTAAGCTTTCTGAGACACTAGATTTGGCAAACACATAAGAGAACAAAATGTCTCGAGCGAAGACAATCCTTGGCCTATATAGCGCATGGCCAAAACAGACCGTCTGTTGATTTCAGGTGTATTTTTTTATACCAAAATCAATTCACAGGAATTAAGTTTTTTTTCAATGCTACATTTTCTGCATGTGAACTGAAATGTGGAAAATAATCCTACAGTGGATTTTTCACTCATTTTTATTTTGCCATAACATACAGAGCAACAAAATAACTTTTCAATTTGGGAAAATAATAAACTAATGTCGATTAGTCTATAATCTTGAAACTCAACGCAAACATCATTTTCGTAAGCTTCTGAAATCTTGTGTGCACTTGGCAATTTTTTCACAGATTAACTTTTGTTTGGCGAAAAATTTTCAAAAGAAATAATACCTTTTCAGACAGAGATTTCTTCCGATACATGCTTCCTTGAAATCTTTTCTTCTTTTTGGTCTCTTTCGGATGAAGTTTTTTTCAATGGAACAACCATGTTCAAAAGCTTTCAATAACAAATGAAAAGTTTGCTAATCCAAAATCGAAATGTAAACAAACAATCCCGCTTAGATTAAACGAAGTCAAAAGTTGAGTTGCAGTTATGCTACTCCCGAAATCAATCTGATATTAGGTGGGGCTCTTTTAATAAAACTAATCGGCGAAATATTAAAATGTTTGGAATTTGTTCTGACGGATGTCAAAAGTGGGCGTGGCAGATGCAAGTTTTTGCTTACGTGTTACTAGTTATTTCTCAATAACTTCGGAAGTTCTAACAGTATCAACAAAATTTTGGTAGCAAAATGCTCAGAAACGTTGAGGCCTTAACATATATTTTTTTTTTTTCAAAAAATCTAAAAAAATTAAATTTAAGAGTCCTATGAGGCCTTAAAAACATAAATACATACCGTAAAATCCCATGTATAACGGGAATTTTTAACACAAAAGATCGAAATTTACGGGTGTGTGTTATATAGCGGGTATAAAAATGATAGCTTTAAAAACAAAAATAAAAAGAGATGAACATAAAAAAACTATACATCAATACAGATCAAATACAGTTTGTTTAAAGGAAATGACATTGTTTTTGAACTTAAAGGGTTATATTTCTAGAAGTATACTATTTTTTTTGAAAACTTGGGATAATGCCTCGAATACATGACTTCAAAACATAAGAGGATTGCACCCGTACATTTCAGGCTTCTTCGTAAAAAAAGAAACGAGCCGTACAGTAGACGCATATGATGTGTAACATCTGACATGTTGCAATAGTAACTTATAGCCTGAAAAAAATGAATCGGGTATGATTGGAAATAATTTTCTATGGAATAACTATATCTTAAATGAAAATTTTATTTAATTAACACAAGGAGTAAGCCAATTTTTCGTCAAAAATAACTATTCTTGTTCAATTTGAGAAAGAGTGGAGGTAATAGACTTATAATAACTAAAATATGACACATATACTTTTGATTTCAAAGTATTTAAAAACCGTTCAAAAACAGCACCAATAACAGTACCAATGTTAGTTGTGGAAACATTTTGATTTGTGTTCATTTCGAGTTTGAGTTCATCATTCAAAATAGCTATGAGTTGCTCAGCTTTTGGCAAACTGGTGTTAAAATTAAAATCACCACTTAAAATCATTGGAAGCGAGTGATAGTTCTTTTTCGGTATTTATCTTTAAGAGATTCGGATTATTTTTCTATTAATCCGCTAATTTCTAGAAGAATCCAGAGGGTCCTGAAGACGCCAACATGGTCGCCAATGTCGCTAAAATAGTCGCCAAATTGGAGGCAAATTTGGTTACCAAATATGATGCCAACTTGGCTCTATCGCCAAGATTTCTCCAACTTCCCACTGACGTCACTTCTTGTTGCCCATTTCCGTCCCTTTTCACGAAATCACTCCGATAAATATCCAGCAACCGAGAGGAAAGATGTTACACATCAAAAGGGGGTGCGCGTTAAACGGCGAATATACTAAAAAATTTAAAAAGGCAGCTTAAAAGTATAAGTGCGCGTTAAACGACGATGCTCGTTATACGGCGGATTTTACGGTAATTGAAAAAGAAAATTTATATTGTTAATAAATGTAATGTTTTAAAATCTTAAAACGCATAAAATTGTGTGCAGTTCCTTTAAAGACTTGAGGGAATATTCGTAAAAGGATTTCTGATCCCCAATTTTTTCGAAAGGATATCCAACATTGTTAACCCGTGATCACTCCAGCAACAAGAAAAGCTTCCTAAGATTCCAAAAAGAATGCGCAGAGCCACGATTTTTTCTGTAACTGCACATTTTAGGCCATTGAACCTTCAGGCCTGATACAATCACTGTTACTAGGACGATTAGAACGTAATGACCTTCAAAAGTTTATCTGGGGGGCTGAGAATTCCCTGCGAGCAGTTGAGCGTATGGATACAGTCAGCTCTGAATGTTTGGAAAATGATTAAATTATTGTTTTTCTACTTTCTACTATACATATCATTAATTAGAAAGTATGTTTAGTACTGGTATATACGTTTTACTTATGGTTTATGAAAAAAATATAAAATTATTCATTTTAAGATGAAAGTTTTTTAGGTTTAGTTTAAATTAATGTTAGTCTCATTTGTATGCAATAAATTTAATAATTTTCTTTGTATAATACGAAAACATCTTGTACTGTATAAATATGTATCATATTATGATTCATTTGCCCTAAATTAATCAAGTATAAGAACCCTTTACAATCTTTCCCAAATATCTCTGAAACACAGATAGGATTCAAATGAAATTCGGAACTGAGATTATTTGTATCATTTTCCATCTAATCTCGCAGAAAAATTGGTTTCTTAATGGGCAATTTCTTTTTTTTATAGAAATTGAAATTAATATTAATTAAATTAAATTATGTATGAGGAGTGTAATTTCTAGTTCTCTTTGGGCCAATAATGGCTATGTCAGTTTCATCTTTCATCTCACTGCAAAGAGAAATGAGAAAGTTATTCATGAAGTCCTATTTCTGAAGACTGAGTTACGTGTATTAGAAAAAACGAGATGAAAAGATAAAATTCAAAGGGACGTAGAAAAAAACCCCTTTTGGTGTTGTGTTCACAATGGAAATCATTTAGAAAAAGTTAATAGAGGACTTCACGAGACTTAATTTTGATTCTTTTAATCTATTTTATTGATTCAGTGCCTTGTTCATTAAATGTTATTTAACTTTATTTTGCGTAACAATTTACTACATTTTCATTTTAATTTCATGATGTCCTTTTGTTTGATGTATTCCTTTTGTGAACTATATAAATTTGCTCATGTCGTTTCAGTTAACTTGAATAGTTTTTTAATGTTTTTCACTGATATGTTTTTTTAGTTTCTTTTATGATTTTATGAATTTTAAACAAATTATTGCTATGTTTCTTTGAAAATTACAAGCTTCGTCTTTTGCTCCATTTCCTGGATTAGTCATTTAAGAAAGGAGCACATTGGAGGTGGATAGTGGAAATGAAACATTGAAAATGATGATTTAAAGGAAAATAATTTTTCTGAGCAAGGCAACTAAATAGGAAAAAAAAAAGGAAATAAAGGAGGTGCTAAAACTGAAAATAAGGTGACATTTTCATTGTTGTTGTAAATGTCTGCCTGTCCTTATATAATCCTTTCCCTCAGTCATTTAATATTTTTTTAAAACTCAATACAATTGTATATTGACAGAAAAGTATATTAGGAAGCATGTTTTGCTTTCTCCGAAATTTGATTGGTAATCGTTTTTTATTACAATAAAAACAATGTTTTAAAATGTGAGTAAAAGAGTTTCAAACTTACTCCAATGCATGCCACTTTTGATGTTTGTGATGTCAAAAAATGACTTTAAGAATTTGTATAAATTATTTTAGCTTTTAAAGTAAATTTTAAGATTTAGTTCCACTACAGACCCAATGTTTCAAATTCAGACGAGCCCTAATTTAATATCATGTTCTTTCGAAAAATTTGTATATAAATTCACCACTGACCAACAATGACACTCGCAATATTGTCACTTCAGCACAGAGGTCTTTTTTCTTAATGTTTCCGCAAGGTGTTTGAATTAATTTTTCATAAATGTTTTTAATCAAATATTAATTAAAAATTTAAAAACTAAATATGCATAAGATATTTTGTTATTTACCAGATACATTACCGTATTTGTTGCATTGTTGAATATTTTTGGCTTAAAAATTATACTAAAAATATAATTCTAAAATTTTTCTCACGCAGAAATATAATTGAATATTTATAGTGAGAATTTTCTTCTTAGCACTCTTTTTGTTTCTAAATAAATTTTAAAACACTGAACCGTACAAATTAATAAGTCAAGGTGGAATTTATAAAGCGAATTTAATGAGATTTACTAAAGTACTTTACAGGAAAATTTGTCGAAATATGCTTTTGAAGAATACCCACACTTGGTACTTCCTATTTTCCATTTTATGTAACGTTATTGTTCCTGCAATACATATTGAGTTAAGTTCTCAATTTTTCTAGCTACCTTTCATTTACAATTCCTCGCTGAAGCAAATTCATATTAAATGAAAATTTATTCATATTTTATGTATGCGAGTTTTCATTTAATATGAATTTAACTATTTTTATTGCTTAGTCGAACAGTTATATATTTTATATATACGTTACTAAAAATAAACCTTGGAGGATGCTATTAAAACCTGAATATGTCTTGGACACTCCTCGTTCTACTGCTGTGGCTAAATTTAAGCTATTGACTGGATATGACTGCTTTTGTGCTAATTTGTTTCGTTTTACT
Organism: Trichonephila clavipes; assembly: GCA_019973935.1. Lineage (NCBI taxonomy): Eukaryota > Metazoa > Arthropoda > Arachnida > Araneae > Nephilidae > Trichonephila > Trichonephila clavipes. Next base: position 1,113,178 of record BMAU01018052.1, on the reverse strand, counting down.
TTGACTATCCCACCTTTATGTGTTTTATGAGATGCCGGACAAGTCATGGGCACTGCTCATTGACACGTGTCCTCTCCACTTAAGAATTTAGATTGTACTAGATGTGACACAAAAAAAGAACGAAATTAAGTGTGTAGCTTGAAAAAAAAAACGGAGAAGGCAAAAAACTGTTTTGATGATGTCATCCCACACCCCTTCTCAATACATGTGGCCAGTTTGTTCTTAACCGATTGTGCCAGAGGGGAGTACTTCATCATTGCTGAACACGTGCAGCTGCATTCTACCTGAAAAAAATGTCGAATCAACATCAAGTTTCTTGTGAAATTTTAGAAATCAGCCACGAAAACATTTCGATTATTAACTGAGGCTTATGGAGGTGAAGCTTTGTCTAGTGCACATGTGTTTGAATAGGATAAGTGATTTTTAAAAGGAAGGGACAGCGTGGAAGATGATGAACGTGTTGGGAGCACTAGGTAAGCGATTTCAGGCCAACACATTGCCAAAATTCACTCACATCAATGGTCAGCTCGCACTCACATCAGTGATCAGACTTTTAATCAACACAACTACATTGAACTACAAAAAAAAATTCGTCAAAGAGTTAGGGAAAAAAAACTAAATTGGGGAATAATGGATGGCTCTTGCACCAAGATTCACACACCCATTCACACATCCCTATTTGTTAAGCAGTTTCTGACCAGAAAAAAAATGCTGTGATAGAGCATCCTCCTTATTCACTTGATTTGGCCCCATGCGACTCTTTTTTAATTCCTACTATTAAATCTTTCTTAAATGGAACCCATTTTACCTCACTTGAAGAGGTTCAGGCAAAACGGAGAGCCTTCTAAAGGGCCTCCCAGAAACCTCGTTCCAGAACTGTTACAAGAAATGTTGTTGTTGTCGTGTGTTTATTACTGGGATACATACGTAAGACGTGAGATAGATGAACAAAAACATATAACACAACCACAGAAGAATACAGATTTTATTACAAATGATGATCCCAGCATATAACAAGAAGAGGTGCGCTGCTTTTCCTTTCGAGACGGGGATCCATTTCAGGCGAAAGACCGACATCTTTCGCGAAGAATATGCAACCAAGTCTTACTCGGGATTCGAATGTGAACTGTTACAAGAAATGGTAGCACCGAATGCAGAAGTGTGTGAATGCTGAAGGTGATAATGTCATGGAGAACTAATTCTGTACGAACAATGATTTATTGGACCAGTCTCGTTTTCTTGTGTCACATCTCGTATTTAAAAAAAAAAATTGGATAGCTCGTTGCCTATAATAACCTGATGGTCAATGACCAGGCATTTGATGAATAAATAAATATTTTATGTAAAGAAATCCGAAAACTTATTAAAAGTAGAATATATTAAATAATTACCAGCACACACTTAAATAGAATAATTTTACACTTTATTCACTTTTTCAATACCTTAGAACAATATAATAATAATAATTTCTCTGAAAATTCTGCTTTATGTTTTCAATTTTTTTAGTAGTGAAATGAAATTTCTAAGATATAATAATTGATATAATAACTTATTAATAACTAAAAACTGTATAACTCATAAATAATTTGAGTAAAATTTAATAAATTTTAGTAAATTCTATTTACCGAAGGTTATGATAACTGAAATTCTATGCAATAAATGAAACATGGTACTGTGTGTGTTCGAAATAATTTTTGGAAAATTCGATGTTCTATAAAGAATGAGTAAAATAAAAACATTTTCTTAAAAAAATTCTGTAAAAGCAATAAAACACTTCAACTCTCCTTGTGCATAAAAATAATAAAAAGGATAAAGAGGAAACTAAATAAAAAAATACTATCCACATCTGGAACAATATCTCAAATATAATTGTGTGGTTTTGCAGAGACTTATTGTTATATTTTCATGGTTGACCAATTCAATTTTTCTAGGTGAGTTGAAAAATAATCCAATATATCTTAACAACGATGACAATCGCTCGAAATCATTTTAAAGGCTCTTTAAGGCACGTAATTTGTTATAGACATTCAAACCGTATATATGAAACAAAATTCTTGAGCATACATACAGAAAAAAGAGATTCAATGTGAGCTCGAAATAAAAAAATATAAAAAAAATCTAGTGGCCTCTTAAAAATAAAGTATCTGATTATAAGACATACTAGAAAAAAATCAGAAACTTTAAACTAGATTATTCACACTAGTCATAACTTAACTATATTTGATCATTGACAATATTTGATGAAATCTACCGAAAAAGAAAAAGAAAGAAGTAAATAATTCAAACATGATTATTTTTATGCATATTTGCACAATTAGCTATCATTTGACTTGCAAAAAATCCTGTATTGTACTGTACTCTTAACCTGCTTTCTTTTTTCATGCTTAAATTTTTTTTAAAAAAATTGATACTTTTCTCTATAATAATATAAAATTATCCTTTTTTTGCATTGTATTCTTTAAGCAAATTTTGTCAGAAAATATAGCATGTCAAACAAAATTTTTGTTCTTTGTAACTTCATTTTTTAGAATTAATTAATTATTGGATAATATAAACAAAGTGGCAAAAAAGAGACTAAACATCCTTTAGTAATGATTTATTACACCCCTAGCTCTGATAACAACACAATACTGGCTAATACTGACATAATGGCAACTCTAAGTTGGGTCCGAATGGATGGTGCTATTTCCAGCGTTGAAAGGACCTCTTTACATCGCACCTTAAACTCTTAATGGGATTGTAGAAAGGGTATTGAGTTGACAATGGAAGTAGATTAAACTTTGAGATTGGTGATCCTAAACCAATTTGAGTCCAATCGAGTTCGGTGAAAAAGGGGCATTGTCCTGCTGAATGTTGTTATCACCATTGGAGAACATAATAGCCAAAAACGAGTGCATGCCATCTACAACAACGATGCTGAGATAACATATGATCATTACAATTATGAAATAGTTTTGGTATACCCAGTGTATTCCAGAAAAACAATGCCCACACTATAATTCCAACCAACTTGTAGAGTTTTCATTTGGCTGGAGAGATCCGTGATATTCCATATGCTGGACGTACCGTCTGTGTGGTGGAGCAGAAAATTAGATTCACTGGATCATGCTACTTTCTTACAGTTCTCAAGGAACTAAATTCGTCGTTTCTTGGCTCACAGCAGATGCATTTTTCTATTTTTCTGTGGCACTAAAAGCACTCTTATTAGGGTTAGAGTCTATCCATCTTTATATATTATATTTCTTTATTATTATATCCATCTTTTGTGCGTGCAATGTGAATATCGCTGTGAACTGAGATACGTTTCGTGACACAGAGAATGCAGCTGTATAGTTTTAATAACTTCCATGATAACCGGCACTTCTTATATAAACAACGCAATAATGTTGAGTCACTTACACCTGAATTGTACTGATGTTGATATAAACTGCGCTGTTAAGATTTGTATCGACTCATATCAAAAGACCCAGTGTACATCAAGGAAACATTTAACACTCTATCATTCCATCGACACCAGTCTGTGGATGTGAATCTAGGAGTGACTCATAACTTAGTCCATGATAGCACAAGAAAGAGGATGTATCCCATCAAGATGCATTTCCCCCACTTCTCAAGCAAAGGACGTCGACATTCCTGAATCCACAACATGGGGCTTTTCTCATTTTTTCTGAGGTACCAGATTCACTCCTGATGGTATCCTGCTGCTAAAATCCCTAACTTTGCAAACCCTGTCTTGTTTTGCGTTAGAATATGTTTTGTGATACATTTGCGTTGGATTCTGTTCTAGTTTCTAGTTCGCCGTGTCGTTGTAACTGTTCTATCTTGCTAATTGCCTTTTACCTCTTTCGTTCACCAGTCATTTTTAATCTAATAACCTTTATATTTTGAAGTTTTTTCGCAACTACCATACATCCCTTTTTTCAAAGTAGATAGCAGCTACAGCAAGGCCACTGGGAAGAGATATAAAAGAGTAGTAGAAACCATATAATATATAAGAGGATCTACAATGAAATTCCGTGGTAGAGGATATTGATCGAAAGAAAAATCCTGTAATACATGGGTGTGAAACAACGTGGGGTAGTACAAATACGGAAGGTAAGCTAATCCGAATATCTATCGATAAATAGTGGCAGTCTACAGTGAGCATTGTTGAGGCCATACGGTTTTGTACAATTAGTACAAAAGTATTCAAGAAGGTAATGTATAAAAACCTATTCTTCATCGACATCGGATCTTCATTACAATACCCTCTCTCCTGTCTCCCACGAAACACATTCAACATTAAAAAATCCTTTGGGAATAGTTAGAACACCCGCCAAACAGTCTGGATTCCTCATCTTATAACATGTAGACAGCATAAGATAGCATTTGCCAATTGCACCATTTGCCAATTCATCTGTTACATCAATATTTGTGGTAATCATGTAATAAATATTATTCACATAAACTGTTTGATAAGGTAATCCATTTGTATCAATTAATGACATCTTATGTAATTTTTAATTTACGAAAGTTTCTTGTTCTTTTGAAGTACAACCAATATATACATCCTTTGCAGTTGAAATTCTTCTCTCCGCATATAAGCATTCAATATTTTATTATTATACTCACTGACGGAATTGTTAGTGTTGAATAATCGTATACTTTGAGAACACCTTGCTTCAGCTTCTTCCACAGTACAAAAACGAGACTCAGAGTTATTTCCAATTCATCAAGCTCACCTTTTCCAATTTTTGTAAGTATAGAAGAAAATAGTTGATTCGTTTGACGCATGACTTCATTTAGTTCATAAAATTTTAGATTTCGCCATAAAATCACTCCAACGATGGTCTGTTTCGGCTGCTTATATATGGGTGTAGAACTAATTGGTGGTAATTGACGTAAATCTCCTATTAAAATAATATCCAATCCACCAAAATCTAACTGAAAATTTCCAGTTATTTGATTTAATCTGGAATCAACCTTCAATAATAATTGAGAACTGATCATAATTATCTCATCAATGATTATGACTTTTAAGTATTTGAATAGTGTTCTGTATTGTTGAGCAGTTTCAGAATTAAACGAAAGTAATAACTTGATAAAAATTTTTTAAAGCTGAATAAACAGTTGCTTCTGAAATAGCTACCGCTGCTTTACAGCTTTGACAGTATCTATCACTGTCTGTATAGCGATTATAAATTTCCATCAAAAGTTAATGACAAACGTTTTACCGCATCAGGCAGAGCCGGTAAAAATATTTGAAAGGAAATATTTGAGATATTTGAATATCTGATGATAAAAGAGGCGAAATAATATGAAGTAAAAGTCCTTTGTCAGTTTTTTTATCTGACATTCTCATTAATTGATTGAAATCTTCATTAGGCATTAAATTTTCTCTCTTTTTTGCAATAGGTCCTAGTTTTTGTAATGTTGCTAAGTAGATATCATTATTGAAACAAAAATAAATTTTTCAGTCGCATTTTTTTTACTCGCCTAATTCATTGATTTTCATTTTTTATAGTCTCCAATTTTTCTAGTGTAACCCCTGAGAAAATGTAAAGTGGACGTGATGAAGCAGATGTAGAATGTAAATTTGGCGCGAAACTGGTTTTCGTCGCCAAACTCTTGGCTTTTCATAAAATCGCGCTTTTTATTAAAGTTATTATTTTTTTGAAGGCTTAATTTTTAAATTAATTACTTACACATCGATTGAAAACAACAGTAATTTATAAACAAAAAATGTAAGAATAATACCTTAGTAAAAAATTCTCGTAAAAAAGGCTAATAAACGAAAAACAAAAAAAAATTTAAAAGCCGCAATTTTTAAGCAATGTTTTCAATATTTTGTATAGATTACGAATAATATTATTCTACACGCGGAAAAAGTTTACGTATGTTACATTAAGTCATTAAAAGTATCAATTTTGACTCATTTTAGAAAAAATCGTAAGAAATAGAAAACATTATTTTGTAAAAAAAAATATACCGCGCGCGTACTGTGGTGAAAAAAGAATCTTTCCGATTCTATAATTACTTTTTGTCTGAGTTAGATAGTAAGAATTAGGTGGCTTTTTTACAAAGCGGTGAAAGTAGGAACTTCATACATCCCTACCTTTCGTTCTTCGCGTAACCGTAACTTTTAACGCTTAACAAAATTTTCCCTTACCATGCTATAAGAAGTTAACTGCAAAAAAATAAAAATAAAAAAATGAAAAAAAATATGTCAATTTTTTTTATAACATTAAAGAATACAAAACAATCTTTCGTAGGTTAATTTTAGAGATTTCAAATCCATGCTTTAACTCGAGGTTCAGAATTTAAAAATTTCTTAGTTAATGCATTAATCTTAGGAAAACTTTAAAATAACGAAAATATACGCGATGTTATACTCATATCAATAGCATTTTAGCACAGACGCGCATCAAGAGTATTGTAGCTGATCCGACAAGCTCTATATAAAAAGTGAACTTTTTGCCTTTTTGAAGTATTGAACATTTTTTTGAGTCCAATTGTTTCGCATGAATATCCTAATTTTGCCCCTAAGAAGATACTAGGGTACTTTGAGCTCGTTTCTGAGTTCGAACGACGAGGAACTGGTGTACATAGAGAATGCAGATTATACTTGTGACAAATCAGTAATCAGACAAACGTAACCAAATAACAATATATGAATACGTACTCGATAAATATAGGAAGAAATAATTGACCGATCGATTTGATCGCACAAATATATTATCACAAGCATGTATTGTATTAATGGTTGTGATGACTCGCTAATATAATTTTTGAAGAGGCAAATCAGGTACCGTATCACAAAAAATATTGTGTGTTTCCCAGGAGTTGAAGTTCGTACGCATCATTTGGCAAGATTTTCAGCACAATGGAATTTTCGTAAGGTGTACATTTCTGCAATTACGTTTTTTGTGAAAATCACAGTCGTTTACGTCTGCAGTGACAAGCAACAAATACATGAAATGATATTGTTTATGTAAGTTAATCCTGCTTATTCCTGTGACACCACGAAGAAACCTTGGAGAAATGTTTCTTAATTGCTGCCCTACACTTCTCCTACTGATCCTGCTGTAATATTATTCTTTAGTGTGGAATCACATTCCGCTTCCACACATGACATTATATAATACCTGCACAATGACCAACTAGCACTACATCTCTGAGGTTTTAGAACTTGTTCTTTTACATTACCTTTAGAACCTGCCTGTGGCCATATTGCAACACAATACGAGATCGCGCTTAGCAAGCAATGTTCAAGACTTTTTCAAACATGTCTGGTCGATTATTTAAGAACGAGATCTTCATGCACATACCATTGTGAAACCAATTGATTTTTGGTAATATATGCAGGTCTCATAGGCTGTCATACCCCAACAACATATTCAAATTAACTTTCATTCGATACTGAGGCATTTTTTTGAATGAAATAGAAGTTTCGAGGAGGTTATTACCGGTCGTGGCAGTAATGCTCACTAATGATCCGGAAATAGTTTGTTTAAAGATGTAGCCATTTAAGGAAATTCCCATTTAATTTAAATTATGATTCTTTCATTTTTAAACTTATAGAACTTGAACTTAGTAGCATTAAATGCTTGACTAACATTTTATGCACTGGAACGTTAAAATTTAAGTACGTTTAACTCAAAAATTGCTTGACTCATGGAAACAATAATACATATGTCTATCTTTTTATCCATGAAAATTGTATAAAAATAAGATTTGTTTACATGGAAATAAGATTTGTTTAATTATCTCGTTGTCCCTTTTCAATTACGCTTTAAATAGACTATTATATAAAAAAGTAAATAAAAGGTTTTCTGGTATAAAAAATATATTACTTATAATTATTTTGTTGCTTTACTTTTGAACATTCCAGCTTGAAATATCAGATGTGCTAGAAATTAGAGCTAAACCTCAGTCTATCATTTTGACAACAGTGAGAATTTTTTAACAATTTTTTAAAACAGCGGGAACAATTTTTTAAAACATTAAAAACTTTGTTTGATAGTAGTTATAAACAAACTATTTTTAAAAATTACCAAAAGTACAGTTAAAGTGTAATTTTTGTAACGATGCTAATTTTTTAGATCATAATTAAGAAAGATATATTTTTTCATTCTTTAAGAAACTAATTGCCTTCCCATTTTTTACAGATCGCGATAATTGAGTTAACGTTGTTAAGCTTTTATATTATTGGTTATTTTGTTATGTTTAAAAATCATCTTAGTATTTTTAGTGGCCCACGGTTAATATCTGAACATACAGGAATTTCTTCTAACATACTAAATAAACTTCCTATAAAAATGAAGCAAAGGAACTTTCGAAAAGCCGAACACTGTGAAATATAATCATCTCGAATTAATAATCAATTAAAAGATTTTCTTATGTATTTAATCGATTTTTTTTTAAAAAAAGTCTTAAATAACACTGTAACAAAAGTATTATAAATTTAATTATAACATATATGGTTGGATGTTGATATTTTCGTCTTGTTGATTCTAGATAAAAGACATTTGTATCGAGAATTTCTATTTAAAATTTACTAAAAGATTAAAAATGATACAACTATCACCATTATTAATCTTTGAAGTATTCTGATTGAATATCTTATTAATATAAAAATAAATCGATATGAATTTAAATTTCTGGTTTAAAATGTAATCAGTAAATTTAAATTAAGAATTTCGGATGCTATTTAAAGAGTTTAATAAGGTAGATAATTTCTGCAAGTTTTAGCTATTAACATATATAGGAAAATCATCCTCTTTTCATTGAATACAAAGTTTTTGTCCAGATATTTCAGCAACCTTTTCGTTTTAAATTTAAAATTTTAGATTTTCCTCTTAATAAAAAAACGATGCATAAATTAAAAGATGAAATCAAATGAAAATACTAAGATAAATTGCTATATTTTACACAAACACTATCATATGTAATCGGAAACGCTAGCAAAATTAGACGAATCTTGCGATTTATATTCAGTTATTTTTCAGGACCTTAGGAATTATTTATAGCACTAAATATGAAATCAGAGCTATTCAAGAGACAGTCACATAGTTACGTAGAATCGGAAATGTTGACTCCCATTGAAGAAGAAAAAATTTTTTGTCTCGTTGATCAAATTTCTCATTCACGCATTGATGAGAAAGTAGTTTCGTTTAGTTATTATAAATAATATAATTAAAAGAACAAATAGCTAAAAGGCATGACTGTTGTATTAATAGAAATTTTTTTCTTTTATTTAATACTATTGACAGAGCAGCAGAAAAATGTTAGAAAATTCTGCTTGTGTGACAGAATTTACAAAGGCTCATTTATTGGTACTTTCGATTTGATTGTTTTTTAAATAAAATGTTAGTTTCGTTTTGTAGTTTAAGCTCAACAATAGTCACTAAGATGATTTACTTTGCAATATTAATTGTAAGTTTTAAACATTTTTCTATTTGCAACAAACTGTGACTGTATTACACTGCGGGATTTCAAAGTTTTCTATTAAGTTTTGAATCATTATATCACAATTAATGAAATGAAGTATATTACTTTCGCATTTTTTTGTAACAAGATTTGAATCTAAGGAGAATTTAATTTTTACTTCTTAAAAATTTCGCGAAAGGCAAATTTCTCACAAAGAGAGAGAGAGAGAGATAAGAATAATTACAAATATGTAAGATATCAGAGATTTTTCAAAATTTAAAATTAATTTTTGTTCTATTATTAACTCTGAAGATTATAAAATGCTATGTTATGTTAACAGTTTTTAACAAACGACGAACTTGATTTTAAAAAAATTAGAGCTTCTTACTAAAAGGAGAACAAAATATTGACAAATAAAGATATACACTCAGGAACATTGAAAATAGCGACCCAAGAAGGAAGCTAAATACAATCGCGAAACTTTGCAAATAAGTACAGCGTAATGTGATATGCAAATGATCCAAGTTTTGAGCCAATACGCATGTTCATACACACCGAGGTGGCGCTACAATCAGGAAGAGGGTTCTATATAAGCCAGCGCAAATTCGAAGACTCATAAACGTGAAGATTACCCGCCGATTGTAGGAAGACTTTGGTAAGCGAAACATGCTAGAAGACATTTCTCACAGTTAAGCGAGTTTGAGAGAGGCGTGATCATCGGGATGAAAACTGCAGGCTGGTCGACGCACCGTATTGCTGGCCAGGTGGATCGTTCGGAGAGTGCCGTTAGAAATTGTTGAGAGCAGTGGACACGAGAAGATACCCACGCGCGGAAAACCGGGTCTGGAGCGACCAGGAAGACCACGAGGAGGGAAGATAGAAGAATCGTGTGGCAAATACTTGTGGACCCCACAGTGATTCAGACGTAGGCGTAGCAATTGTTCCACAAACAATGTCCAGACACCTTGCAGAAGCAAATCTTAAATCCAAGCGCCCTTTCCGTGCACTCCCTTTAACACCGGAACATCGGCAACTGCGTCTACAGTGGTACCAAGCCAGATCAATGTGGAATGTCACAGATTGGCAAAAGGTTGTGTTTAGTGATGACTCCCGGTTTGTTTTGGGGACAGATGATAACCGTGTACGGGTGTGCAGGCGCCCTGGTGAGCGGTACAATTCCCCCACACTGTTTTACGTCACAATGCCCGCACACCTGGTATAATGGTCTGGGGGGTGGCCTGTGATCTGGCCTATGATAGCCGGTCCACTTTAATTGTGATGCGTGGAACCTTAACGGGCCAACGTTACGTTGATGATATTCTTCGACCCCATGTAGGACCTTTACTAAATGGTCTCCCAGGAGCAATTTTCCAGCAAAATAATGCTCGTCCGCTTACAGCAAGAGTTGTTTAAGACTTCCTACGTCATCTTCAGACCCTTCCATGGTTGGTCTGCTCCCGATTTGTCCCCTGTAGAGCACGTGTGGGATCAGCTAAAACGGCAGATGCCATCGTGTAACTCTGTACATGATTTAGAGTTGGCTGTTCAAGATTTATGTGCCCATCTGCCTCAGGACAACATAAGGTGTCTAATCAACTCAATGCTGGACCGTGTAGCGGCATGTATTGCATCTGGAGGTGGTCCAACGCGCTATTGAAGTTGCTCAGTATTTGTGTCGTTGCACACACTGTATTCGTTTAATTGTCTTGTTTTTGAGATCAAGTGAATCTCTCGTCTTTGTCATTATGTGTATTAAATTTCATTTCAATCCGATGCTTTCTTGTTTGGTCGCTATTTTCTATGTTCCTTAGTGTATAGAGAGTGATAAATACAAACAGGAATGTTGCTGTCTGATGCCTCACATCTCTAGATAAAATACATGAGATTTGTGAAGGAACGTGCCATATTATATACGTAATACATCATCTGCTTTGTTGTCGCATCCGGTGATATCAATCTAATCTATCTATCCACATATATCTAAAAAGTATAATTAAATAGCAATCAAAAGTCATCTAATTTAATCTTTTTTTCGTATCCCATACATCAGTGTTTCTCAAACTGTGGGGCACGAACCTTGGGGGGGCGATAACCTTACGAGGGGGCGCGAGCATATCGAAAATAAAAGATTTAAAACATAATTAATTTACTGGAATGAATTAAAACAAAATACTTTCAGACATAATAAAAAATGCACTTTTACTCTGATATAAGTTATATGCGATAATAAGTCATCAAAAAAAAACTTCTTCAATACTTAATTAGCTAACTTTGATCCTATAACCAAATAAAAAATATTTTATTTAATTTGCTGTAATCCCATGATGAGAGAGTTTTTATTACGTTTTCTTTTTTAAAACTAACATTCTACTCTTTCAGAGAAAAAACAGATCCCAGATCCAGAATCGGAAAAGTTTAGGAGCATAAAAAATTCATCACTGTCATTATTTCTGAAATACTGCACATTATAGCTGTAATCTGTGTGACCTTCTAAGTTATTGGTACAGTTAGTTATGAATCCTCTCTTACGTGTGTGTTTCTCATTTAGGGAAGTTGTAAGTAATGTATTTCTCTGTTGCGCTTTTTTCCATGCAAAACAGTTTTATGATATTTGGAAAACCACGGAGAGCACTTTGATGGATTACTATGCGAAGACTTAGACCCAGATGAGTATTTTCAAACATATAAAGTATAACAATTGTTTTTACCAGTAACATACATATTATCATAATGAATACACTTTTTACCTGGAGGTGGTCGCACGGGACACACAGATCATGAAATCGTAAATTCTGGCAAAACTGTTTATTTGTTACCAAAGAAAAATTGAAAAGTCGTAGAAAGTAGGTAAGTCAACTTTCTCTTAATTAAATTATTCACTGGAATAACGATTTGTATCGTGTACAATAAAATAATTATAAAAAAAGGATTGGGGTGACTCAATAACCCCGCTCGACCGTATCGAGTGCGCGCCTGCTCCCAGGTTAAAACTTGTTGAAGTCTTTTTGCTTTAAATATTAAAAATAATACAATTATTCTTCATCGGAATTTTATATTATGGCTCATTATTTAACATCAATTCTAAATGCTAATTCCCTGAGGCTTAAAATTAAAATTAGCTTAAAACTAATTATAATTTGAGCAATCATTTTTAAAAAAAACATTTGACATTTCTGTAAACATTGTCGTGCACTTGGCTTTACTCTCTTTACAATACAGCTATTATATCAAGAATGTTTTATTTTCTTATAAATGAACTCCTGCAAAGAGCGGGTACTTCGGCCGGTATACTTTTAATGTATCAGAACTGCACAGAGTATTTTTTATAACTAATTAATTAATAGTAAATTAAGAACAAGTTTAATAAGTATTAACGACTTTCATGGGCTTGTCATGCAAAGCAATGTTTTTATAAGGAATGCTTATGATTAGAAATTGACGCTCTGATTTATTTTTCTATATTTAGCAGATATCCATATTTTGTCTTTTAAGCAGTCACCGCATTTTGCAATATGTTCAATTTAAAAATAAGAGAAAGGAAAAAATAACATAATAATTATCCTATTACTTAATTCATTTATTTTTTTTTGCTTAAAAATAGTATTCAAAATTTTTAATACTTATGTTATTAATTTGTATGGTTTATAATTAAGATCTCGTATTGTAGCTTTAACGTCAAAGTGCATTATTATTGCATGTTTGAGAAGCACTGCTATACATCCATGGTGAGCATTACGTCAGTCGTGATCGACCGGTGGAACGCCAAGACATTTGGGGTGACAGTCTGAAGATTTTAACAGTTAGTAATTATATACCGAAAATTCAGGACTGGCTGACAGTACACAGACTAAGTCTTCTACTGATTATAACAATAAAAACTAACTTTAGATAAAAATGTTTTATTTTTTAATGTATTTTGATTATTTCATGATAAAAGCATCATTTGATATTATTATATTTGTGGCTGTTATTATTATGTTTGTGTACCTTGCGTTTTGGTTTAAATGCGATCTTAAAAGAGTTGTTACAAAAGGTAAGTACATATTTCGCTATTATTACTAAGTTATAATAATAACCTTTTCCATATATCACCACACTTACGGCATTGACAGTGGTTCCACACAAGAATTTTTCAAGAGGGGATCGAGGGTCGAAGGTCTACTATTCTCGTATCATACCCCAATACGTTGCCAAATATATTTTTTTGATTTTGTCGATTGTCGAGAACAAAAAAAGCAAAAAATAAATTACTGAATAAATAATTGACATTAATTAATAAAAAAATAGAATAACAAATACTTAATTAAATTTTACATTCTTTTTACATGGGATTATAATAAATCGGGGGAAAATTCAAGCACTATGAGCAAGGGTCCGGACAAATGGACCCCTTGAGTGCACCATTAACATTGGGTGGACTGCATCACCTTGAAAAAATTAGAAGTAGTCCGTACTCTGGAAAAGTCTGTCCACCCCTGCCATACATCATAATGTTGAGCGTAAGATCCTCTTAATAAACCTTAAAATTCTAAAACTATTTAATTTTTTTTACTGTCATTGTCCGAAATGCTTTACGCCGTTCAAAAAAGTAAAAACTGCTGAATTAGCAAGGAATGAAATAACTAAAATAGAATGAATTCCAAATTAATTTGGTGTGGATTTGCATTTTTGACTAAGACGTCTCAAGACTCTATGAGGCCATGGGCCTTGAGAAGATTTTTCGTGAATCTGGGTCCTTATGAAAAAATGGGCTTTACCTAAGATCTTTAAAAGTAGACAACATATAGCAGGGAGGGCGAACCAGTGGCACGCGTACCATCAATGGCACGCAACACAATATTTTGGGCACGCTATCGGCTAAAATGGTTTGCATTTCATTTAAAAATAACAAAATTCACTGTGAAACATTATGATCAAACGCGAGTTATCGGTCGTAGAGCACACACTGGTTTGTTATTGTCTCTTAGTAATTACCTTGGCTATGTCTTGGACTATAGTTGCTTATGATGGAAAATTTGTCTACGTATATCATAGACAAATGAGTCGACTCAACTGAATTTTAAAGTTTATTTGTATTATATTTACGATTTTTAACTGTTATTTATATAACTCGGATAGATGAGCAAAAGAACAAAGAGTGCAAGATAGTAAGTGTAACTAAAAATTTCAAACTTGGTGGATCTGTAGAAATATGTCATGATTAGCAAATGAGACAAAGCCGCAAGTGTTTTACGTTATGGAACAGTGGTTTGCAGAACATCGTCTGTAAAATGACATTTTGAGACAAATCACCAATCCTCTTGTCAAAAAAGTCAGCGTCAGCAAAAATAGTTAATTGTTTATAAACTATTTGGCAGATTACTCCAATTCAGTATTCAGTATCTTAGAATCCTAGTATAAGTTATTTTCATCCACACACAATCTGCAACAACAGAAGTCACACTAATGCTACTTTAATTTGAATTATATGTAAAACTAAAACATTTACAACTATGCAGTGTAAAAGGTATTTTTTGTAGTAAATAAAGAGTTTTGAGTTGTTAGTGTGTATAGTTTTATTATTTTTCCAAAATCACAAGTCAAAAATATTTGAAAGCACGTCTATAAATCATTACGCACTTCTTTAGAAAAAAAATGACACGTTGATCCATGAAGGTTCGCCACCCCTGGTATATAGTATGCATTGTTAAACATTCATTCAAATGGTAATTTGAAACAAATAAATGTGCATGAAACACCATCTCAAAAACCTAGACACAAAACAGTTCAACCGATGGCCGTATTTCAACTAAATTACGTGAATGATTGTTGATGGTATTACGCCTAGGCATAGGCATGGGCAACGGTCATCACATAATAATACTGTCTTATCACTTTTGCCATGTTACATACAGTTTAAAATTTCCTGTTTATCGGGACAATCAAAATTATCAGATTAATGATCTTATTAAGACTGAGTGGAGAGAATTAAAGGAGGCCTCCACCGAAGGTGAGTTCCTGGTTCCGGCCCCAGTTGGCCTTTGTTTTAAGACATCCCTGATTGCTGAGTAAACATACGATTGAAAACTCCCTAGTCCTAATATAAAAAAAACTTAATAATTGAGAAATGTACAATCTACTTCGAAAAGCTAAAAACACACACACACACACACACACACACACACACGCACGCACGCACACACGCACACGCACGCACACGCACGCACACACACACACACACACGCACGCACACACGCACACGCACGCGCGCACACACACGCACACACACACACACACACACACACACACACACACACACTGAAGAACTTTATACTATGAAAAATTTTCAATTCTTATCCTGGTTCCACGAAAGGAAATCAGGTAGAATAATAAGACCCTTTAATCGAAATAAACATAATGGTCTTGAAGTTATGTATTGATGCGACGCTGATTTAAACTTATTTAATTACTTATTTCCAAATACTAATTCCGTATCTTCCCAGGTTCGTAAGATACATCGCATCATGGCTTAAGTTAAAATTAAACACTAATACTCTAAAGACATAAAACAGTACTCTAAATTAAAAGGCCGGTTCTTAAAATAACACAATTAATTTTATTAAATTAACATAATTAAATTTGAGTAAATGTACAATATGCTGCATAACTAGATTGAGCTTCTACTTAGCTTTTGAGAGGGTGTCGAGTTGGAGGGAGGGGGACATGGTCGCCGCTCGAAGTCCCGCGGAGTCTAGTTCTAGGCCTGGATCTGATTAGTTTGTCTCTCTGTGTCCAAGTGTGAGTGTCTCGAAATCGGGGTGCATCCCGTTTTTGTTTTGTGCCGCTTTTCTCCTATATTCTACAGCGGACTATATGCCTTCTCCACTTAATTACTTCTCATTGGTCCGGAACCAGAGCAGAGATAAAGCGCAAAGGTCGTTGCCTTTTTGTTGTCTTGTTTTCGAGCGGGAAAATTCTCTGACACTCCCAATTGTTTATGGGTGTAATGATCCTTGCAGGCGTGAGAATCTAAGCACCCTTTGCTAAAGAATTCGCCCTCAGAGGTGGGGAAAGAAAACACATTCCACCGAAATCCGTTTCCTGTAAACAGGGCAAATATAAAAACTGCAATTGTAACTTGGGGACCGGCGTCCTCCCATCAGTATTATGAAAGGTGAATAAGGGAAATATCAGTTGTGACTCTCGTCTTGATTAAGATTCAGAATGATGTCTTAAGTCTCCGTGAAAAATTTTTTACGTGAATCGTAATTTCAGAATTAAATTCTTTTTGAAATATGAAAGAAAAGTTCGTGGATTTTGTATTTGACATATTATAGGCATTCAAAACACATTTTAGATTTATCAGAAACCGTAAGGTATCCGACTATGTTCGGAACTCTTATTTTGCAAAAGCGCATAAATGGTTAATTGTCATGGTATTTAGTGTCACTTAGATTAGAATAAATGCATAAAATTGTTTTAAGGACATTTCGACAAAAACAATTATTTAAGTACAATATTTTGGCAAAAAATTAAATTAGAATTATCTTTTCTCCAAATGTTCTCCTTTTGTGCAAAATGCTTCTATTAGAATAATATTTTGCTTGCATATGGCTCAGACCTCTGTACAGTGGTTCAACTAGAATTTTTGAAATATATAACTTAGAAGCGTGTTTATTCATATTTTATGACAACGGAGGGGAGCAATTTTAAGAAAAAAAACGCCGATAATTGTATCAATTGGTTGTTACTCTGAAAATGTGATTTTTTCAAAAATCATAGTTGAGCCTTTTGTACAGAGGTCTGAGCTATATACAGGTAAAATATTATGATAATAGAACCATTTTTCACAAAAGGAGAGCATTTGGAAAAAAGGTTACTTTAAGTTAATTTTTTGACGAAATATTGTTTTTAAATATTTTTTTTTGTCAAAATGTCCTTAAAACAATTTTATACATGTATTTTAATTTAAGTGACACTAAATATGATGAAAATTATCCATTTATGTGCTTTTTTACAATCATGGTTCCGAAGCATATCTTTAGAAGATTATTTATGGTGAAAAATTTCTTTTTTTAAACTCTTTTAACGTTAGGGGATCAATTCTAATTTCATCACATGGGAACTTAAGAGAAGAATTTTATGAAGTTTGAAATTAAACCCAGTTTTAAGGCGAGGAATGAAGTACACAAAAGAAATCTATAGCGATATTATTAAGAGTTGTTTCTTTAAAATTTAATACCTGTCCTTTCAGTAAAAAAATGCATATTTATTTCAAAAGTAAAAATCACACACACACACATTTATTAGCCTTTACATTTGAAAACATTTTGAAATAAACGTATATTTTCCCACTGAAAGGACATAGGCATATTTCAAAAGTAAGAAACATTTATTAATATTTATAAAACAGTTGATATGACATGAAGGATGAAAGAAATAAACTCGTAAGGGCCTGTTTTCGTTAAAAAAAATTGTACCAAGATTTCCTACCCATCCTAATTGTCCTCTGAATTTCCCACGGTGAATCAAAACCCATACGTAATAAACACTAAGCCGTACACTCTTGTTTTCAGACAAAAGGGTTACAACATTTCTTTTTTATCTATTACTTTTTGAATCATAAAAGTCATCCCTCCTGAGAGGGTGAATGGCACATTATAATTTTCTCATTGTCTAAACTAGCACGTTGAGTTGAGTGTCAGCTGCGGTGTTGTCCTTTTCGTGGTAGAAAATTCAAAAATCCGTCAGCAATAGTTCTCCTGTTGCTTCAGAGTGTGGTGGTAAGAAACAGTAAATAAATCCAACGACCCATTGTCAATCTTTGATAAGAAAAACAAATCCCGACTTAAAGAGCATTTTCTTTTCGAAGCAAGCTATTTCCTAAGGATTAATCCTTTCTTCAAGGTTTGACAAAATCAGATTTCAAATTTAAAGCTATTCACCTTCTCCAACAAACGAGATTACTACTAGCATATATAAAACAGAATTTTTCTATTCCATTCGTATATCACATATGAAGAAAAGCTCATGAAAGAAGAGAAGCAACACTGATACACCGTGTAGAACTGTGTGGTATATAAGAGTTAAGAAGCTTTACATACACTGAATATTTTATATCATTCCTGAAACATACATGACCTGCTTTTGTTTGATGCCGGAATAAATTCATTCTATGAATTGTTATTAACTGTTTATATATTTTATTGTGTACTTACTTTAATGCTGAATATATAATAAGGGATTCAAAAGTGTGTTTATTTTTTTCGAACTTATTTATCAATATAACAAACAGATGATGAAAGAAGTGAATAACAATTTTTTTAAATGGTTCATTGCCCTCTTGTCGTTAAATACACAATTTTAAATGACGTGCTTGATATCTGCAGTATAGAGAAGCTTACATAATAAAACAAACTTTTGTGTAATACGTGAATTTAGTTAATTCCAATTTTATTTTTTGAAATTTATATTTTTCCACCATTTTTGTTTCTGTATTCTTCAAAGGAATCCGAGCTAAGATTTCTTGTGGAATTGTCTCAAAAGAATCAAATAACGTCTTTCAATCAAATATTCATTTTTCATCATATATGAGGCGTTTAAATTTGTCTAAAATATATTACTTCTGTTATATGTTAATGTGTTCTTCGAATGCCTGGAGATATTGCTCTTTCGGGAAATTTTTATCTATCTATAATATAAGATTAATATAAAATTAACAAATTTAATAAATTTTCTAAATATTTCCAACGTATTGTGTTATTGACGGAAGAGAAACGCAGTTTGTGAAGCAGAAACAAAAATTCGATATTTGTTATTTTAATTAAATGAACTGTTTGATATGACCATGTTCATTCCAAATAGTTCAATTCATTAAACAACTGATAAATACATTTTCCAATTTAAAATCAAATTGTTTTTGAAACGTTTTACTCTGAAAATGCTGTAGATTGCTCTATTAATTTCATGTTCTATGATGCACGCGGATTTTTCTGGAAGTTTCTGCCGGGTCTATAAAAGAGCGGTGCTAGCCGCAACCAGTCAGTCTTGATTCTTTCAGAGAGCAGTGAGCAGTGTTTTGATTAGCTGACCTGTACTTGTGAATAATCTTTAAATTGCGTGTATTTTAAACATTGATAATTGTGTTTGATTGCTGTTGAAGGTGTGAAGGCCTTCGGAGATTCACTCTGCGAATATTGCAGCGGAATCCTCTTTTTAAGGAATTGAATTTCCAATAATAAATTTGCCTCTCCCTCAAATAACTGTTATTTTTCTTTCTGACTGTTTTGCATAAAATCCTTGAACTCGGATCTCCGTAACAATACTCATTGAAAGTTTCACGACTCTCCTTAATTATAATTACAGTTAAATTTATAAATGCAAAAACAATAAAAGTATCAAAGAATTTAAATTAAACTAAAATAATAAGCGCGTGAAACAAAAGTTAAATTTAACGCAAAGAAAACAAAAGTTATTTTTGGCAAGTCGCCCGCGACAAGGTGTGTGAGTCTGTGTCCATGGCAACCGAAGTGAACTATTTTTTTTTCGCTACATTATCTATATATATAAAGGAGAAAAGCGCTTCACTGACTCACTGACTGACTAATCACGATATCTCCGGAACTATTAAACCTACAAACTTGAAATTTGGTAGGTAGGTTCCCATCATGGTGTAGACGTCAGCTAAGAACGGATTTTGCAAAGTTCGAACCCCAAGGGGCGTTATAGATAATTATTTCCTTTACTAAACTATTAGATGTAAAGTCGTGAAACTTAATACACATATTTCTTTCATAAAGTAGAGATTCCCTACATAATGATTTTTACAAAAATCGACCTCCAAGGGGCGTTGAGGGCGCTAAAGGGGCGTTATACATAATTATTTTCATTTTTAAACTATTAGACGTACAGTCTTGAAATTTGGTAAGCGGATTCCTTTCATAGAGTACAGATCCCCTACAGAATGGGTTTTGTGAAAATCGATTCCCAAGTGGCGTTGTAGAGAATTAAGTGGCGTTATAGGCAATTAACTCCTTTTTTAAACTATTAGACGTAAAATTTCGAAATTTCGTAAGCTGATTCCTTTCATTGAGTAGAGATCCGCTATAAGATGGGTTTTGTGAAAATCGTTTCCTAAGTGGCGTTGCGAGGGCGTAAGGGGCGTTATACATAATTATTTCCATTTTTAAACTATTAGACGTACAGTCTTGAAATTTGGTAAGCGGATTCCTTTCATAGAGTACAGATCCGCTGCAAAATGGGTTTTGTGAAAATTGACCCCAAGTGGCGTTGTGGAGACATACATAATTATTATACATAATTATTTCTTTTTTTAAACTATTAGACGTACAGTCTTGAAATTGAGTAAGCAGATTCCATACACTGAGTAGAGATCTGTCATAAGATGGGCTTTGTGAAAGATCCACTACAAGTGGTACAGATCCACAGCAAAATGGGTTTTGTCAAAATCGACTCCCAAGTGGCGTTGTAGAGTATTAGATGGCGTTATAGGCAATTAACTCCTTTTTTTAAACTATTAGACGTAAAATCTCGAAATTTAGTAAGCTGATTCCATTCATTAAGTAGAAAAATCCGCTTTAGATGGGTTTTGGGAAAATCGTTTCCTAAGTGACGTTTCGGGGGCTTAAGAGGCGTTATACATAATTATTTCCACTTCTAAACTATTAGACGTACAGTCTTGAAATTTGATAAGCGGATCCCTTTCATAAAGTACAGATCCCCTACAGAATGGGTTTTGTGAAAATCGATCCCAAGTGGCGTTGTGGAGAATTAAGGGGCGTTATAGGCAATTAACTCCTTTTTTAAACTATTAGACGTAAAATCTTGAAATTGAGTTAGCAGATTCCATTCACTGAGTAGTGATCTGTCATAAGATAGGTTTTATGTAAATCGTTTCCTAAGTGGCGTTGCGGGGGCTTAAGGGGCGTTATAGATAATTATATCCATTTTTAAACTATTAGACGTACAGTCTTGAAATTTGGTAAGCGAATTCCTTTCATGGTGTAGAGTTCCGCTACAAAATAGTTTTGGGAGAAATTGATCTCCAACGGCCACTGACGGGGATTAAGGGGCGTAATAGATAAATATTTCCACTTTTCAACTAATAGAACCACCTGCTTGAAATAGAAGGTATGTTCCGTTCATGGAATAAAGTTCCTTTTACAATGATTTATGCGAAAACGGATCCCCAAAGGAGTGGGGTTGTGAGGGATTAAGGCGTGTTTAGAAAAATTCCTGTTTTTGAATTTAACTCATTTACTTGAAATTTGTTGAGCACTTTTCTTTAGTTGAATAGAGTTCCACTAAGAATGGATTTTACGGAAATCAACTCAGGGGGGATGCGGGGAGAGTTATTGGGGCGTATTGATAGACAAAATTCCCGTTTTGAACTGCTAAGACTATAATAATAAAATTTGGTTTGCATGCTTCTTTTGTTGAATTGGAATACGCTAAGAATGTTGTCAACGAGGTATTGATGATAAAAATTCCGCTTTTGCTCTGTTAGATTTACACTTAAAATTTAGCACGCATGTTTATTTTATGGAGTAGAGATCCACTGAAAGTTGCTTTGGTGGAAATCCACTTGATTATTAGGTTAAGTGAGCGAAAAACATCTTTCTACTTCTATTTTAGATATAAATAGAAATTAGATATTATAATTTATGTTTTTATATCAAGGGAGGAGAGTGTAACAGCTATAAATATATTTTTCAATACAATTGAATTCTTAAAAGCTAGATATCAATAATTAATCTATATGTAAACAGTATACATATATACAACATCGTGAAATACCCAGTGAAGCGGGTGGGTAATGGCTAATATATATATATATATATATATATATACATATTTAGTATAATTAAATAAAATAAAGTTCTGTGAAAAAAATTTTATAACCTATGAGGCCCAAGATGAAAGAAATTGGATTTCAAGAAACAAAACGATTGAAGATACGAAAATAGTTTTTGGACTAAAATGGAGACCTATTTTGATTTCTGAAGCTGTCACTGAATTAGGCCAGCGATTTAGGGTTTGCTCAATGGTACTCACCTTTCCCCGAACAGCAGAGATTTTCGACATAATATAAAAAACAGAGCCATTTTGAAAAGTTAAGCCTACATCTAACGCACTTGGTTGATAAACCAGAGAGTAAAATAAAATGAAATTGTGAAGATAGAACAATAATGCTTCTATCTCTATAGAAGAACATTAAGAAAAAATAATCTGTAGAAAAAACCAGGAAAAAACTTACGTATAAAAAAATGAAAACCACATAGAAATATGAAGACGCAGTGTCGTATGCAAAAATCGCTCGCGGATTAAGAGAAGCGTTAAAGTAGGAGTAGCGTAATCAGTGGCGTCTCCTAGATAGTTATCTTATAACTAAAGTAAGCACACGCACATACATACGATATTTTAAATAAAAATAGTTAACTAAAATTGCAAAACAGTTAATGTAACATAGAAATATATTTAAAAATGAATTTACTTGAATAGTTGTATTCCAAACAATTCTTGAAATAATTTTTATAACTAATTGTTTTAATACATTATCAGTAACTAAATCATTGTTTCTTTTTATAAAATTTCATTTTTTATTTTTAGATATTGATAGGTGTAGGTTACAACTCAAGAATGGCATTTTTATAATGGTAAAATCAAAAGAATCTCTTTTTTTTCAAAAATATTACTTTTTAGCAAGTTTTCCTTAATATTTAGAGGAAGGTCCCAAAAAGTTAGCTGATTCATTATTGTAATTAGTTTTAATAATTTGAAACATTAGGGTAATAATTAACCCTAAGAGCTAAATCTACTATATTACTAAAAATAATTAGATCATCTATGTATCTAAAAAAGTAACAAGTTTCGTAACTAATACTATAACTTTCATGTAAGTGCAAATAAATATCGGCTAAACAGATAACTAGCAGGCCAACTTTGTGGCAGTTCTTTAATTTACTGATAATAAAAGTTATTTTCGAAAATATAAGTTTTATTTAATTCTAGTTGAATAATAGAAATATATTTATCATCTTTTATTATTTTATTAAAAAAATATTTACTATTGGCTATTTTAAGAACCTTAAACATGTCTTCTATATCTATGGAGTTAAATAAATCTTTAAAATCATAGGTATGAATAGAAACCGAGTTGAAACTCCTAATAAGGACCGGTATTTTTCAGTTACTGCCAAAAGAAATAGGCAGAACACAGCATCAGACCGGTCTCGTCAGATCTCTTCAGCCTCAAGTAGGAAAATTTTAAGGCAGACCGTTTATAAATACTTAGGTCAGATGGGTCTTACTCGTTGACTTTTCAGATGTGTCCCACTTCTTGCAGCTCACTGTTTCCTGCCGTTAGCCTGGAGTAGGGGAGCTTGCATTGTGTACACCGTATCAGTGGTTTTGTGTGATGTTTTCCGACGAGTCAAGGTTTAGCTTGCAGTCTGATTCTAGCCAGACATTCATATGGAGAGCACCACGTACTCGTTAACACGAAGACAACATCATTGAAAGAAACGATTTTGGTGGTGCAGGATTGCTCATTTAGTGCTCTCCCACTAAATGCACCACCTCACAACTCTGCACCACCAAAATGGTTCAAAAAATCTCCTGTATATTCAAATTTGAACCATGTCAGGCCAAATCTATTGGGACGTCATTCTGGCAAACATGTACGTTTGTTTCCGGGCGCCAAGGGTACAGAATTTGTGTTTATATATTACGACATCCATCTGCACCGTGTTTACATCGTAAACAAATGCTTTCAATTGGAGGATATCACTGGTATGGATCAGCCAGTTTTCTCATCGGACTTGAACCCAATAGAGCATGTGTGGGTCATGCAAGGCTGACGAGTTTCAACCCGTCAACCACCTCCTACATATTTAGCGAAACTTCAGAGAGCATTGCTTGATGATCGGTGTAATATCTCTCTAAATCAGATTACTAATTTGATACTCAGCATGCTTGGGCGTTGTACGGGCTTCATTGCATCGTTTTAGCGACATACTATGTACTAAAATTCATCATACCCAGCATGCGACATTTGTTTATTTAAAAAGGTATATTTATTTATTTATTTTTTGTAATTTTCTCCAGAGAGCAAAAAAAACACAATTTTTATTAATGATATCAAACGTATAGCATCTTTTTTGCTCTTTACCTTTTGTTTAATAAAAGAAGGCTTTATAAATAAGCCACATTTGCTTTTCTTCCGACTCTTTCTTCGCCCGAAATAATATTCCTAATTTATTGACATGACTGCACTTTATATGAAAGGAACTTCAAATAAAACTCGCATCAAGACACATTTAAAAAAAAAAAAACTTTGAAATAGTTATTTATATTGAGAAAGTATTTACCGAATTATAAGCTATATATTCTGTCAAAACTTTCTGCGCATAAAATAATTCCCTAAGAGAAAATGATTGATAGATTACGGTTAAAAGAGAATGTCAAAAGATATTTGAAATATTATTCGTACATCTGTTTTTTTTTTTTTCTTATAGCTCAAAAAGTTTGACTTGTCACCTATTTATCAAGGCTCTCGAATGCATATTCTTTACATATGGGTAAAATCATTTTTTAAACCGAAAAAGCTCCAGTCATCATTTATTGTTTTCAACTAAGATTATAGAAGAAAGAGATAAGATATAGGAGACGAAGAAAGGATTTGACGCAGAAAGGCAAGAAGTGTAAAGTAATATGCAATAGAAATGTTTTCTCATTGCAATATTTCATGCGAATAAGTGTTCCTCAAAGTCACATCCATCATTTGCAATTTTATTTTATTAAATGCTTGAGAAAGAGGATTTAATATTTGAAGCAAACGTATTTCTTTCAAATCATTAAGGAAAATGGATAATTCATTATTCTCTTTAGGAATTCAATATCTGAAAAAGGAAATTTGAGAAGAAATATTGCGTTATCGAAATGGGCAATAATGCTACATAATAGCATCTTAAATGAGAATTGTTTGTTGTTCTGAATTCTATCAAGATCAACCTAAATTCTTTATAATCAGACATGTTTGCTTTAAAAGTAATTTATGTGATAATCTACATATATAAAAATGAATGTTTGTATATACTTCACTCCAACATCTTTCAAGCGATCACTATGAAAATCATTATGTAAATGCATTTTTTTGGAAAAACTTTTTGTGCAATGCATCTTTGTTGCAGCTCCTCACCGAATAGTGCTACAGAATATCAACTTGAGCACCGTTCAATTAGTAGCCAAGTCGCAACAGGGTCGACAAAAATTACGTCAACTTGCCTGTTTCGCCATCAATTCGCTATGTTTCCATTGAATCACCATTATAATGAAAGGAAAGGCGTTGCTTACAAATATTGCAAATTTAACATAAAATAAATACAACAGAAAGTAATATTAACGTTTTACACATCCAGATATAAACTATTTACACTATTTTAAGCGTCCTTTACACAAAATTTGTAACAATGTGTTACTTTGCTGAGCAGAGATTAACTTAGGAAGGTGCTTTTAAAAATGGACACTCAAGAGAGCTATGGGGCGTTATAAGTTTAAAATAAAAAGCCTTTTTTATCAGCTATTAGAACTACAGACTTAAAATTTAACAAATGATGTTTTTCTGTTCACAGCTAAGATATACAAGAAAGCTTTCCCCCCTATTTTTGTGTGTGTTTAATTTGCAATTACCGTAAAGGTAACTCATTAAAAAGCTTTTTATCTTTCAATATGTATTGTTTAATTTTTTGCAATTCCTGTGTGAAGAATGGATATACCAGCTAGTACTATATAAATACCATGATTTAATTTGATTATTGAAGGATCAATAAAAGGATTATATTAATATATATTACTTTCATGCTAATCTTCTCACCAAAATACTTAGCATTCTTCAGTTTATAAGTGAGTACCATTTACTGTATTAACGTGACTTTATTATTCGCAATAGAATTACTAAGTTATGAAATTTACCAAAATTATATGAAAAAGTATCAATTGAGAAATGAAATGATATGAGGGGAAAAAAGCGAGTAAGATTTCATTTTCTTTCGCACTACAGACATAAGGCTTTTATTGATATCACAATTTTTTGTACACTTAATCCTTCAGCGTTCGTGTGGGACACAGAGTCACCCCAGGCTCACAAAATAGTTAATTTTGGGAAAACTGTTTATATTTACAATGACCTTGACAACATCCTATATGACAGACTTCATCGGAGCTAAAATACATTTGTTACATATCTCCCTCTTTTTTGGGAGTGACAAATGTTATTATTTTTTTTTTTTTTACAATAAGTTACTTGTTTTGCCTTGGTTCCCCTTGCGACCATTTTTGTTCTAAAATATTTTCTACCAAGCTACATTTTTCGCCTGTGGACGACTTAATGGTCTTGATTGCTGCGTTGTATGACATATTATGGTTTATAAATGCAAATGAGTGAAATAAAAAAAAAGAAATGAGCATATTTGATCTCTTTTGAAGCAAGTTCAAATTGGTCAATGACGGGGAAAATCTGCAGAAATAATGCATATTAATCATGGTAGCGAAAGCAAATTTTAGAAAAGTGATGAACATGAAACAGCTAAGTACAAAGGAAGATTTCCAAATGCTACCTGAAGAGCTCCATCAAGATAAGTATAAAGCCATAAGTCTACCACAAGATATACTTCGCCCTGTCAAAGACACCATCAAGGAGGAGTTCAACACTCTATTTGTCGACTATCAAAGGGCAAAAAAACTAAAATAACCTGAACAAAATAGGACAGTTTTGCCTGCTAATATAATTTCCGTAATATTAGTGAAAAATGTGTGTGTCTTTTTTTAAAGTCACGTCCATTTGAAATGGTTCAGTTCGTTTGATATTATTTCACAAATTATCAAAGAAAAATTGAAGAGTCCTTAAAAGAAGGTAAGTATACTTTCTCTTAGTTAAATTATTCACTGGAATTACGTTTTTAATCGTGTACAAACAGAAAAAATTAATTACAGAAATGTAATTAAAGAAGAATGTAATTTCTGGAATACAGAATTCTGTAATACAGAATGTAATTACAGAAAAAAAGCCGCTGAAGACCGCTGAAGACCCGCCGTGTAGAGGAGCGATGCACGTTAAATCTGTCGAGAGCTCAAACGTTCTCCCGTTTTTTGTAAAGATTTTTTTAACTATTTTTTTATCATATAATTTTTAACACGAAAGAATATTTCCTTCTCCTTAGTTTCGTGTTAAACGATTTTTACTGTATATTCATTTAGAAATGCTACTTTATTTGATAAATCTTCTTTAAAAAGGTTCTAATTTGCTATTCAAATAAAATTATTAAAAAAAATAATATGGTTTTAACATTTTAAAAGTTTTTTTGTCCTTCCATTCCATCTTAATTTTTACATTTTTAAAATTTAAACATGAGAAGAATGAGTATACTTGCTATATTATATATATATATATATATATATATATATATATACGGAAAATTTCATCTAAATATTCATTTAAAATTTCAAAGTTGAAAAAGAAAATTACATGAACAAAATGTAACGAAACGAAAAGTATATTTATTATTTATTAATTTTTAGGCATTACATTTTGTAATTAATAAATGAATAGTTAATTTAACCTTCTCGCAAGACAAACTGAAGACATAAATCTGTTGTCGAAAAATGATTAAATAACCATTAAAAATAAATGAAACGACTAATTGCATATTTTAATAGATATTATTTTTAAATTAACTATTTTTCCATTTAAGTAATTGGAAAATTGCTAGGATAATTAGTTTTTAGAATAAAAATTCTACCAGGATACCATTGGCATTATTACATGTTAAATTTAATTTATCGAAAACATGTTTAGTTCAAAGGCATTGCAATCATTTAAAAATATTTTTTTCTTTACTAATTTTTAATAAACCTAAATTAATTAAGCTAATGTTATATATGTTATATAAAATTAAATCTAACAACATTTCATTTTAATTTAGATAATGAAATATAAATATTTATGCGCTATCCATAGCTCTTTGAAATAAGGGTGCTAAGTTATCAAATGTTTATTTGTAATTAATTTACCTGCACAAATAGAATTCTTTAATTAAAGAAGGGTTTAAATCATATTTGTTATCTCTGTAGTACACGAAAATCTACAGCAAAAGAGTAACATTTTAAATTTAAATGTTGACAGTAATTGCATAAATGTTAAATTTCTATTTAACTATTTATTTAATTTTATACAATTCAGTTTATGATTGTTGTTTTTGAAAATATTTTAAGTCAGAGAGAAACTTCTAATCATAAAACCTTATGTTTATTACAATTTAATGTTCACAAATATGTACACATTGTTAAATAAAGAAAAATATGATGAGAGCAAATTTAATTCTGTGTGTGTTTTTGCGAGGAATTTTAATTTAGTTTTCTCAGTGCTAATAATTAGATAGATCCAATGATTGATCTATAAACAATAACATTTCAAGAGCTATTATGTTACAATATGCTTGGAAGCAAAACTGCTCAGGTGCAAATTGCTTGGAGACGTTGTATACATAATAAATTTTGCAAAAACGATTTCATTTCTATTTAGCCATTCCCTAACCCGACTTTTTATCTTTTACCAATATGTTTTAACTTGTCATCAATGGTGTGAATAGCATCATTCAAAGTAACAAGAAAAAATCGTTGAATATTTGTAAATAACTATTTCCTGAAATTTTAAGATTATTGTTTTGGAGTTTATTTTTAGTTTTTTCATTATTTTTAGTTATATATTTAAACTTTAAAAAGTAGCTGAATGTTTTGAAATTTATTGCACACTTCTAAATAGTTGAAGTACTTTTTGGTATTGCAAAATATAGAATCAAGAATTTCAAAAATTAAACTTAATACTAAAAATTAAAATTATTTTCTGTATTGGTTTTATTACTGATATTTGGCTTTAATTTTCTTCTTATTAATATTGAAATCCAAATGAACCCAATTCAATATCTTTTAATATTAATGTATAAAAACTTAAACGTTGAGTTAGTGAATGGTTGATATATTGTTACGTAAATTCGATGCAGTTATTTGTCTTTTCTAAATGAAAATTCTTGTGTCAATCCAACAAAAAGCTTCTTTCATGAATAAATTTATTTCGTAGAGTACGTAATATTAAAACAGATTACATCCGGTAGGTATTAATTTCGTTTCTGGAATAATGTTACTCAAAGAAGAGGTCTTTTCCCCCCTTATATTTAAAGAAAATTACCCCCCCCCAAAAAAAAAAAAAGATGAATTATTCTCCACTATAAAAGTAAATGAAGTTAAAAATGGGATAACGATATTAATTCCTCCCTTTCTTAGTAGTCTTACAGGAAAATGGACAATATTTGACTCAATAGCAGGAATTTTTTTATTTCAAAATTTTCTTAAGTTATTCGTAAATTATAATTAAAATACTTATGATATGAATGTTGTGTAGTAATACAAATCTGCGAATTTTCTCAAAAACAGCATTGCATTTTCTATTTAATTTATCCTGTTAAT
Source organism: Trichonephila clavipes (assembly GCA_019973935.1). NCBI lineage: Eukaryota > Metazoa > Arthropoda > Arachnida > Araneae > Nephilidae > Trichonephila > Trichonephila clavipes. The sequence continues at coordinate 1,083,250 of BMAU01018052.1, read as the reverse complement.
CAAAATTATTTAAGCAAAATATAATTTAGAATTTAGCTACATAGCCTGACGTAGCAACTACATAAGTTTCTTTAATATAATGAATTATTTTAGTATGAAATGTTCTTATTTTTCTATTAAGGTAACACATGAAATGCAATATACTTTTTCAAGAACTTAATATTTGCGTATTATAACCTAATTTTTTGCCCAAAACCTTTTAAATCTTTAGATAAAAATAGTGTTTGACTTCCAAAGTGTATAACCCATAAATTGATAATAACAGATTAACCTTATTTTATGAATTTTCAATTTTCATGGCATATTAGATTTTTCCTTCAAGGTCGTAATAAATGTTTTTATTCTTAATATAACTAAAGCAGTGTCTTAGATAAAATAATGGTTTATCTCATTCAGAAACGAAGATAAAAAAATACACACACATAAATAAAATAAGACATTTTAACACCTATCAAGAAACTTTATTTACAATAACTTAAAATTATATTATTCAGCTTCAAAACTGCATAATAATAGTCTATGCAATTTTATTTCTAAAATAAATCCAAAATATGTCAAAAACCTTCTTGAAAATGTGCTCAATGTTATTATAATTGTCATTGAAATATCAACCAGTGAATAGTTTCTTTGTTGAAGTAGCTATGTAAGACAAGAGTACTTAATAGCACAGATGAAAGTGTTCCTTATATTTCCGGAAAGCGATAATAAAGATCGTCCTTTTTCTGGATATATAAGACACAACAATCTAAAATATAGAAGTCACAATTACCAAGCCGAACTGTATAATCGTCCTTGGATAATGAGCGTTGCTTTGTTTCACTTACTAAACTGTTTAAATCATGAGTTTATTATTATCACAGAAAGGCGAGATAGTTATCAATCGTCCTTTTTTCTTGAAATAATTCAACTTAATCGTCCATCGAAGGCATTGCTTTTGCTACTTAAAGGCGAAAATGAATCGTCCTTCTTTTATTTGATATCAGCATTCACCCGGTTGATGAAAATGCTTCTTTACCCACCAGATGTCTACGTCCAACCGTCCTTTGAACACAAAATTGTTCGCCAATATTTAGAGTGGAAGGTTCCCTTTTCTTAATGAAAGGCGATAATTAATAATCGTCCATATTTCAATAAAAGAAAAAATGAATCATCCCAGCTCAGATGAAAAATTAGTAAGAATTTCTCTCTTTTTCTGAAGGCGATAAAAAATCGTCCTTTTTATTGACACATTAAGGTGTTTCTCAAATTATAAATAACAGCTTCCATGATCTGTGTTGAATGCAATTCTTTCTCTTTCTGTAAATAAGACTTTGGTTCCTTTTATCATAGTTGAACGCTGTTTCGAAGGTTGATGATTCTTTCTATTTTTGTTATTATTTTTTTCATTTATCCTTTCAGTTAAAAATGGATCTTCAATCTTTTTGATACGCTTGACTCTGGTGAATGTCATGCATTTAGCCCTTTTTTATATGCCAGAATTATTGTCGCTTTAGAAATATTTCAAAAAAAAAGTTTTGAGGCTAATTTTAAAGAGAAATTGTACTAACACTTTGACCATTTAATTTATTTAAAACATTTTTTTGCGTCTGATTGATGACTTGGCAGAATAATCCTTTGATTGATGTAAATCATTCCTCTTTGCAGGAGACAGGATTATTGTATTTCTTCTATTTGTGAATTTGGTCACAATTTGATTTTATATTGAATATTTAACATCAGGCTCTATAAAGTTTAAGGTATTAAATTTTTGCTAATTCCACGTCAAGTTTCAAGGCTTGACACATGTGAAAGACCGTGATTGAGTGAACAGATGGAACCGGTCTAGGTGTTTTATTTTTAAATACCGGTCTTTCATTTAGTGGGCGGAGATTAGCTTGTAATTCTAACGCCTCACATATCTTAAAAACAGTGAGCGAGTACACATCAGGAGGAGTTGAGTTGTATGGAGCTTTCTTGGGCTTAGTTGTTGTCGGTTCTTGGTTAGTATCTTGGAAAGGAACAAGTTCAGCCTTTAAATCCAGGGCTCGACAGATAGCGTAAACGGTAGTTGAGCGCACTTGAGGATTTGCTGTACTGTCGATAGCCCCAACTGTGGCATCCAAAGGGAGCAGGTTCTCAGTTCCAATTTGAAAGATGTAATTGTGATTGAAGTAGAAGTCTTTTATGATTTCCATGCCCATTTCAAAAATAAGAATATCGAAAAGTGATGGCATGTCGTGCCCGGAAGCAAAGTAAAAGACCCAATGCATCAAGTGCAAAGCAATCTCCAATATGAAAGAGAGTGCCATTGTCGTAAACAAATGTCTTTCGCTTTGTAAAATTTCTCTAAATATAGAAATCGCTTAAAATCGCAACTTTATAGTCAAGATCAAAACAATAAATGAACTTTAATCTAAAAAAACACAACAGTTCTTCAGTCGCATTGTTGATGTATTTTAATCCTGATTGTTAAGGAAGTGTTATATTTGTTTGAAATGCCATTTATTATCAAAAGAACAATGAACACTTTACGTACATTGTTGCTTTTCTTTAGTTTACGTCACAGAAGTTCTTGTAACATATTCCAATATTTATACTGGTCGGTACATAAAAAATGTTTTATCTCCTATTTTGAAAAGTAGAACAAACAAATCTACTTTTTCCATCTATTTAAAATACCGTAGGTAAGGGATAACAAACGTTTTTTTTTCCAGAAATATGGACATAAAAATACTTACACATGAAAAAAAAACTGTTTCAAGTTATTAAAATAAAAAGTATTTATTTTTTTAAAAAATTGGAAGCATTTTCTGTATTTTCTTCATTTAGACAATCTGTTAAACTAAAGCTTTATTTTGTTTTCTTTATTTTTATAATACATACATTGAATTATTGTTAAATTATTTTTTTCCTTATATATGCTAAGAAACTCATTTATAATTATTAAGGAAAAGAATATTTATTAGACATGAATAATTATTATTTAAGATATTGTAATAAGTATGCACATCTCTTAAGTTGAAAAATGTTGTATCTCATACATATATATATTCTAAAAGACATTGATTCCCCAGATAAATATTTAATTACGGTTGATTACACTTTTGTACTACACTAAATATAAATAAAATTAAATTCGTAAGCATATTCCTTTTTCCATTTTCCTTTTCTAATTGATTTCCTCTCCTATTTGTTTCATTTTAGGAAATAAGAAAGAGTGAGTTTTATAAAGGGTTTATAGGCCTCCAGATAATGAACAAGATATCGCTCGGAGTTGGGATCAGACGTGTCGGCCTAATGTCTCCATGCATCAATGGAGTAGGACTAAAGTGAAGAGAGCCATGTACAGATAGATCTGTTACATGCGCCAATGACATGTGATTGGAGTGTGAAAGTGACCCAACCAGGAAGTATAAAGGGTCACCTCAGAACTTGACAGGTACTCGGGATCTCCTACATTTTATGGAATTACTTCGATCTTGAATTTTGTTTTTCTTCGAATGTGTTCGGTAGAGGTTGAGGGTCAGCCGTACATCAAGGACCAAGGGAGGTGAATATAGCAGGATTTTGGAAGACGGAGTACCTGAATCGACGTAGAACGGCTGTAATGATCTGATTTTTGGACGAGAACTTTTCTACTCAAAATGCTATGAACTTTATCAATTAATAATGAATCTTATGTTGTATTTATTTAATCTATAATAAAATGTTTTTTGGGGTAATTAGCTGTGTGATCCCCCACGCTACAATGTTACAAAGTAATTCAAAGGGCTCGCGAACCACAGGAAGGATGCTCACCCTACTCATGCAAAATCCGCCAAATTTCTGACTGACCAACCCCAAGCTGCTGAGCAATAGCTCGTGTTCTAGTATTCGGGTTATCTTAAAAAGACTATAAGACTCTTTCTTCGATGTTGACAGTCAGCGTCAGTCGTCTTCTTCCCGCATTGTGCAAGTTACTGCGACGTGAACCATGTTCACTAATTACGATGCAGACATGTAAGCATTTGATGCTGTGGTTTTCTTTTGTCAGGATATCGGCTTTTGTAATCTTACCTGTGCTTAGTGGACACTTTCGCCTACTGTCCCACATATGCGAGATGCATATCCGTTAGTTCTTTATTCGTAAATTGATTCATCTCAACACTAGTAAGTTAGCTCATACACTGATGATAGCGAGTGATCGGCTGATCTTTATACCGGTAGGATATACCCCGTGCCCTCTACATACGCATGCGTACATTTCAGGACATACTTTCCTATATAAAACTGGTTTATCCCCATCTCCTCACGAGATTTGAACGAAAAATTTTGAATCACCGTGTATATATATATACTTAGTGTCCCATACGTCCGTAAATACTTTAAAAATGCATAAAAAATTAACGAAATGATGTATTTGTGAGTACGGTTTAAAGAGAAAAATAAATTCTCGTGAAGAGGGACTTTTTGGGAGGTTGAGAAAATAAATTAGTGCATTGTCCTACGACAGATGGCGCTGTACTCAAGAAAATCTCGGAAAATTTGCAAATCAGAGTCCTTTAAAATGCCGGAAATTATTGTGGGACCCTTTTTCTTTGAAGAGTCTTAGGCAGGATTAGGCAGTTAATGGAAAACTTTACCTAGTAATGCTATGAGTTAAGTGATTCCATGCTTGTAGGAGGATAACGTCCTTGACTAGGTGATATTCAGGCAAGACAGTGCACCTTCTCATATTACGACCGAAGCGAAGCAATTTTTGAAAAATCGTTCACAGACGAACGAATACTCAGCTATCACCTTACACATGAATGGCCACCTCGCTCACTGGATATAACACCTGATGAGTTTTGGCTCTGAGGATACGTTAAGCCCTGAGTTAATCGCAATAGCCCATCTTATTTGTTAGAGTTGAAGGATTCTATTTACGATGAATTTTTCTGCATCCAACCGGAAATGCTACATGCTGTAGTGAATGGTGTTATCACTCGTTTGAAAATTGCTATTTGTGGGGATGGAGACACATACGACACGTACGAAATTGTTGTGGCATGATTTCAAGCATGTGCTGTCTTTAAATAAATTTTCGTAGATATCTGGTACTTATTTTGTTACAGCGTCATCTATAGTAGAAAAATGTAACTAACTTTTTTTTCTCAACACCCAAAAAATCCCCTTCACGAGAATGACTTTTCCACAAACCGTATTCGAATGCATCAATTCTTTAAATTTTTAGGCATTTTTAAAGTATTTACAGACTTATGGGACACCTGGTATATAGCTATTGAGTGGTGTAAATACCGATTTTTCGATAGAACCATGTACTGACTTTAGAATAATGGCCGAATGAAGTGCTGCCTGAAATATAGTTATTTTATTGGGGTGAGAGAAGCAAGGATGCTTTCTGGTAAAATAACTGTGCGCAACCCTACAACTCCTACTCCAGAGCCTCCATAGGGTCAAGACAGGTAGAAAACACTTTATCAGTGAGACAAAGAAGTAAATCAGCGTGTTTTTAGGTTTCTCAGTCCGGGAGTTTTGACTGTCACTAAAATTCATAGATATCCATAAAAGCGTAAGGTCAGAAGGACCGTCGGCGTTATCAGCCCACGACCAGGCTAAATTAATTAATAGCCTGGTACTCAGACCCCTCGTACAATCAGTAGTAGTTATAAAAATGTGGCAATTTTATAAAATAAACCCATCTTTTTGATTCGATATTTTAACAGCGACATTTACTCTGAGATTGGCGAGTATACTTGTCATCGCACGATTTCCGTGACACACATAATATCGCGCTCTCAAACTGGAGCACCCCAGTTAACTTGTTAAAGGCTTCTACCCATTTTGAGGATGATCAAAGCACAGACTAAACGTTCGGTTTTGTTGTAATCAATCCACACTTTTGGAAAGCAGCGTGATCACAAGTTCCTATAATGCAAATATATATATATATGGTCCTCACAATTTCCTACAGAACATTTCTCAAAACTTGAGGAAACACATTAGATATTACTTTACACACTCATGCGTATTTCTCCTTTTAATTCTAGTCATAATTTTTGAATATAATGCCCTTTTCACGATTTATTTTTCCATATAGCTTCAAAAAAAAAACTTTGAAATTTCTAACGATATTGTGTACGATTTATCGTAAATTATATTAGAAATACTTAAACATCAAAGTAAAATAAATACATACTAAGAAGCAATTATTTTTTCAAAAGCTAACTCTGATCAATAAAACAAGAAAGAAAATTGACAAAGAAAGACTGATTCGAACCAATATCAATAATTTTGTAGGTTTTGTTGTCTAAAATGCTTAAGGCGCCTGACTAGTGCAAAAATGTCAATTTTGATGAAAATGATGAATTCTTTTACTTTCAATTTTGTATAGTTGAATTTTCTGCTTTCTAAAAATACCTTACTTTTGTTTATACTTCAATTATTTACGAAGTTATAACAGTTTCTATGTCAAGCGAGAGCAGCAAAAACGAACCGGAAGTGTTTGCGTTTAATACTTTTTTTACACTTTTTTGGTGTTTATCGAATTTTTTTAAAATATATTAACTTAGGTAAGGTAATGACGGGACACATGGGGATATTTCTAAAAATATAGTTTGTTTTAAGTGAAATTTGGCAAATAAATTCGTAAAATTTTTGTCATTTTTTGATTTTCTTATGCCCTTGCTTCTCGATATTTTGTTTCATATTTTTTTATATATATTTGATAGAAAACGTTGTTCTTAAAGAAAAAATATTAATTAATTATGTCTAAAGTAAGGTCTGGGTGGTCTAAGGAGTTTGCTTCATCATTGGTGGTGGCAGTAATGTGAATGTTGACACAGAGCTAATCCCAATAATACTTAGATAGCTGGTGACAAAACTTTGAAATCTATTCATAAATGTTTCGAAATTTACCAGAAAGTATTTTTAAGTAACATTTTATGGAGCATTTTAAAGATACAATTATTAAAGGAAACATTTCGCTTAAATGCATTATTAGCGTTGATTTCTTTTAATTTGTGATATACAGGTTTATTATAATCATACATATACACTGGTGTACAAAACTTAAGCAACAGGTGGGTTTATTGCCATAACTTCACGGAAAATCATCTGAGAGACATAAAATTCAGAAATGAGGGAGAGTATTATATACGTAAAGGTTGACGAAAGCATCGGAGCTGAAAAAGGAATACAATGCATATATGGTATGGAATCAAACAAAAATAAGCTTTATTGAACGCATAGTATCGTGACTCATGATGGTCTATCCAACAGAAGAACAACAAGCAGATGTTCCTTAATATGGTATATGCCCTCCCCTCACTGCAATGGTTGCTTCGCACTGTCTACGCTTACTCAGAACCAGATGGTGCAACATTTCTTGCGGTAGGAGTGCCCATTCTTCAATCAGCATCTGTTTGAGTTGTTGGGTGTTCTCCGGATGATGTAAGCGTGCTGTAATACGTCTCCCCAAAGCATCCCACACATGTTCGATGGGATTTAAATCTGGGGAGTACGCTGGCCAATCCATTCGAGTGATATCTTCACTTTACAGCAGCTCCTCAACAGCAAGAGTCCGATGTGGCCGTGCATTGTCATCCATAAAAGTGAAATTTGGGCCAATGGCACCTCGGAACAGACGCACACGGGGAAGAAGTACCTCCTTACAATAGCGATCCCCCATTACCGACCCTCTATCGAAAATGTGGAGCTCAGTTCGCCCGTTCAGCATAATGCCTCCCCAGACAAGAACTCCAGGACCTCCGTGATTGTGTCTTTCCTTGATGTTACTTGTATAAAACCGTGTCCCGATCTCTTTCCAAATCAAAACGCGTTGAGAATCGCTTCTGGTACTGAACCGACACTCATTCGTAAAGAGGACACGACTCCATTGACAGTTGTCCAGTTTTTGTGCTCTCTGCACCACTGTAAACGGTGGCGTTGGTGGTAAACTTTCAACGGGAGGCAGCGTTCAGGACAGCGGGCGAATAGGCCTCCTTTGTGAAGGCGTCTGGCCACAGTAAACCGCGACACTTGTCGACTCGTTGCTGTAGAGAGTTGCTGAGCAATGACGCTTGCTGACTGCCATCGGCCTCTTTTCGCTTGCAGGATGATATATCGGTCTTCCCCTGCAGTTGTCGTCCTCGGGCGACCACCACCAACCTTTCTAACAGCTGTACCTGTGGTTTGGGACGCTTTCCAAGCGCGCAAAACGACACTCTTTGTTGATTCCGAACTTTGCAGCTACACTGGTGACGGTACGCCCCACCTCCAGCTTTCTAAATCATTCTTCCACGTGTGAAGCCGTCCAGGTGATTTCTTCTAGCCATATTTCACGAACCGACTCACTGGCACTTGCAGCAAATATGTTGAATTGCGTCTGCGTCCTTCATTTTATTTTACTGTTGAACAGCACGCGAAGACATCACGCGTTTTGCGTACGCTCACGTCGCTTCTGACGTTTCGTTCCTGATATTTGCATACGCATGACGTTTCTACTGCCTTACGTGTTCACTGTACTGATCTCCAAACCTCCTTTTCTGCAATTTCATGGTTATTTGCTTAATTTTTACATTGTTGCTTAAGTTTTGCATACCAATGTATATATATATATATATATATATATATATATATATATATATATATATATATATATATATCCTGGAACATTGAAAATAGCGACCCAAGAAGAAAGCATCGGATTGAAATGAAATTTAATACACATAAAATGACACAGATGAGAGATTTACTTGATCTCAAAAACAAGATAATTAAACGAATAGAGGGTGTGCAACAACAAAAACACTGGGCAACTTCAATAGAGCGTTGGACCACCTACAGATGCAATACATGCCGCCACACGGTCCGGCATTGAGTTGATTAGACACCTTATGTTGACCTGAGGCAGATGGGCCCAAAAACCTTGAACAGCCAACTCTAAATCAGGTTACAGAGTTACACGATGGCATCTGCCGTTTTAGCTGATCCCACACGTGCTCTACAGGGGTCAAATTGGGGGAGCGGGTTGGCCATGGAAGCGTCTGAAAATGACGTAGGAAGTCTTGAGCAACGCTTGCTGTATGCGGACGAGCATTATCTTGCTGGAAAATTGTTCTGGGAGACCATTTAGAAACGCTCCTACATGGGGTCGAAGAATATCAGCAACATAACGTTTGCCCGTTAAGGTTCCATGCATCACAGTTAAAGTGGACCAGCTATCATAGGCTATGCCCCCCTTAGACCATTACACCAGCTGTGCGAGTAATGTGACGTAGAACAGTGTAGGGGGAATTGTACCGCTCACCAGGGCGCCCGTACACGGTTAGCATCTGTCCCCAAAACAAACCGGGATTCATCACAACCTTTTGCCAATCTGTGACATTCCCCATTGATCTGGCTTGGCACCATTGTAGACGCAGTTGCCGATGTTCCGGTGTTAAAGGGAGTGCACGGAAAGGGCGCTTGGATTTAAGGTTTGCTTCTGCAAGGTGTCTGGAAAATGCTTTGTGGAACAATTGCTACGCCTACGTCTACTCGTATCGTTGAACGAGTCACTGTGAGGTCCACAAGTGCTTGCCACACGATCCTTCGATCCTCTCTCCTCGTGGTCTTCCTGGTCGCTCCAGACCCGGGTTTCAGCGCGCGGGTATCTTCTCGAGTCCACTGCTCCCAACAATTTCTAACGGCACACTCCCAGCGATCCACCTGGCAGCAACACGGCGCGTCAACCAGCCTGCAGTTTTCATCCCGATGATCAGGTCTCTCTTAAATTCGCTTAACTGTGAGAAATATCTTCTAGCACCTTTACCTGACATGTTTCGCTTACCAAAGTCTTCCTGCAATCGGCGGGTAATCATCACGTTTAGGAATCTTCGAATTTGCGCTGGCTTATATAGCACCCTCTTCCTGATTGTAGCTTCACCTCGGGGTGTATGAGCATGCGTATTGGCACAAAACTTGGATCATTTGCATATCACATTACGCTGTACTTATTTGCAAAGTTTCGCGATTGTACTTAGTTTCCTTCTTGAGTCTCTAATTTCAATGTTCCTGAGTGTATATAAAGGAGTAAAGAGACTCACTCACTAATTCACTGACTAATCACGATATCTCTGGAACTATTAAACCTACAGATTTGAAATCTGGTAGTCAGGTTCCATTTATGGAGCAGACATCAGCTAAGATCGGATTTTACAAAGTTTGAACCCCAAGGGGCGTTACGAGGGTTTAAGGGGCCTTATAGATAATTATTTCCATTATTAAACTGTTATATGTACAGTCTTGAAACTTAATACACAGATTTTTTTCATAAATTAAAGATTCCCTACATAATGATTTTTGAGAAAATCGACCTCCAAGGGGCGTTGAGAGCGTTTAAGGGGCGTGATGCAGAATTATTTCCATTTTTAAAATATTAGACGTACAGTCTTGAAATTTGATAAGCGGATTCCCTTCATACAGTACAGATCCGCTACAAAATGGATTTTGTGAAAACTACCCTAAGTGACGTTGCGGACAATTAAGGGGCGTTATAGGCAATTAACTCCTTTTTTTAAACTGTTAAACATAAAATCTTGAAATTGAGTAAACTGATTCCATTCATTAAGTCGAGATCCGCTATAAGATGGGTTTTGTGAAAATCGCTTCCTAAGTGGCGTTACAGGGGCTTAAAGGGCGTTATAGATAATTATTTCCATTTTAAACTATTAGACGTACAGTCTTAAAATTTGGTAAGCGAATTTCTTTTATGGTGTAGAGATCCGGTACAAAATAGTTTTGGGGAAAATTGATCCCCAAGGGTCACTAAGTGGAAATAAGGGGCGTAATAGATAAATATTTCTGCTTTTTAACTAATAGAACCACCTGCTTGAAAATTAGAAGTTATGTTCCGTTCATGGAATAGAGTTCCTTTTACAAAGATTTTTGCGAAAACGGAACCCCCAAAGGAGTGGGGTTGCGGGGATTAAGGCGTGTTATAGAAAAATTCCTGTTTTTGAATTTAACTCATTTACTTGAAATTTATTGAGCAAGTTTTTTTATATAGTTGAATAGAGTTCCACTAAGAATGTAATTTACGGAAATCAACTCCAGGGGGAAGCGGGGACAGCTATTGGGGCGTATTGATAGAGAAAATTCAAGTTTTTGAACTGCTAAGACTATAATAATAAAATTTTGTTTGCATGTTTCTTTTGTTGAATTGGAATCCGCTAAAAATGCTGTCAACGAAGTATTGATGATAAAAATTCCGTTTTTGCTCTGTTAGATTTAGACTTGAAATTTAGTACGCATGTTTTTTTTATGGAGTAGAGATACACTGAAAGTTGCTTTGGTGGAAATCCACTTGATTATTAAGTTAAGTGTGCGCAAAAAATCTTTCTACTTCTATTTTAGATATAAGTAGAAATTAGATATTATAATTTATGTCCTTTTTATATCAAGAGGCGAGAGTTACAGCTATAAATATATTTTTCAATGCAATAGAATTCTGAATGCTAGATATCAATAATTAATATATATGTAAACAGTATACATATATAGAACATCGTGAAATACCAGTGAAGCTGGTGGGTAACGGCTACATATATATATATATATATATATATATATATATATATATATATATATATATATATATATATATATATATATATATACACTTATATTTTTTTTTGATTTTAACTTTCGGATCAGGAATTTATTTTTTCTACCTTTACAACTATTTTAAAGATGGGTGCATCATCTTGGAAGTTTGAGGGTTCACTTATATTATGTACTAAATTGTTTTTAAATTTTAATATTGCAATATCTTTCGGAATGTGCTGGCGAATAATTTTATTTTTCAAGTATAATGATTTAATTTTAACTTTTTAATTTAAAGTATAATGGTTTAATTTAAATTTTTAATTTTTTCCCCCTGAAATTTGAAAATTTTCCAATTAAACCAAGTTGGTTGGCGCCATCAAACTAGTTTAACCCCACTTATCGGTCCTAAGTCCGAGATTGCACTTGGATATTTTATAAATTTTTATTTTATTTTATAATTTTTTAATTTTGTTTTAAAATGATGGAACATTATCTTTTATATTCGCCATTGATATTCTGAAGTGTTTTGATATTTTGGGATTCATTTATTTAAATTTTTAAATTTTTAAATTGATAATTGTGATTGTTTTTATATATTTAAATATATATATATATATATATATATATATATATATATATATATATATATATATATATATATAAAATTAGAAACGCAAATACTTCCCTTCCTAAGGTCTTGTACATGGATTTGTAAAATTTGATCTGTAACGCATTTTAACTTCTGTGGGGCACCCCTTAGAATATAGAAAATTTTCTCGGGAAAAAAAAAAAAAAAAAAGCCGCATATGAAACAAAATTACTAAGAATGAAAAAATGCAAAGTGTATTCATATGGAGGTTTTAAAAACTGTTCTTTATATGCTTTTAATTACAATTTCTTATAACCTTTGTGATAAGCAATATTTTTTAAAAGAAATTCTCGGGAAATAACACACATATTAATACATTTTATATTACATATTTCTTAAGCTCTAATATACTTTGTGGAAATATATATATATATATATATATATATATATATATATATATATATATATATATATATCTGTTTTTCTATATAAAAATATTGCTTTTTAACTTAATAAAGTTTTTCTAGTGTGCTTTTTATATCTCTAGTTTGAATTTAAAAAAGCTATCCAATTAGACGTTAAGAAAAGTTTTTGACTGTATAAAATTGGCAACAAAATTAAAAAAAAAGAATTTGAAACAAATATATAATACTGATATTGGCTTATAAAAGGTTTATTCTTTTGATATAAAGAGGTTTTAAGTTGTTTAAACTGTATAATTTTTTTAAATTAAGCTGTATTTTTGTTTATTTTTTAAAATGAAGCTACTCTTTGAGGAGCATCAAATGATCTGTGCTAGGAACACCTGTGTTTCCCCTTGCGTAGGATTCTGATGAGCACGAGTCGAATTGATGTTCAAGTGGAAACATTAGAATGTATTGGGCTTATCCAAAAGTTCATGGATACACGTCTTTTGGATCTCAAAAGCAAAACAGAAAAAAAAGTGATACATAAACTTAAGTGGTCGTAGCCGACACTTTAATATCCAAAATTCAAAGATATTATAGACAGGATGTTAGAAATAATATCAATTATCTACACAGCATGAAAACTGCTGTTTGGGCTGTTTATTTTGATTATCTGTCTTCAAACGATAGCTCTCAACATGGACTGCATCCTGCGATTATAAATGCCTGGTGCAAGTTTCAAAAGACAGAAGCTGAATGTAATGAAAGGCACTATGATCATAAACACATACACACATACTATGTACCATAATGAATTAAATGAAACCCAATTTTTAGAGATCTAGGTGATCCTATATTATTAAGAAAATGTTTACATAAAAAGACTCAGAGCCCAAAGGAGTCAGTTAATAACACCATATGGTCAGTGATTCCAAGATCTACATTTGTGGAATTAAAAACTCTAAAATATATTATGGGTAAATATTACTATTGAAAGTTCAATGTGAGTTATGTAGCAAAATTGATGATCTTAAAATATTGTGGTATTGAACCAAGTTATAAATGTGTGATAACTTGGATATTAGATATTAAATGTGTGATAACTTGGATACTAGATACACTTAGAATTCATGCAACCCAACAAAAACATCTTGAGATCCCCCAAAAAGGCAGAACTGTTAAAAGTAATAAAAAAATAAGAAGAGTCGTTTGAGCGAGTAGAGAGTAAAAGAATACTGCATATGCTCCTCGAAAGTATTAAAAAAAGTAAATGCTCAAAAAATTACAAATTTACACTTAAAAGCCTGTTTTCTCAAAATGTAATACTTTTTTTTTTCACTTTATGTACTTTTTTTTCAAAAACTACTTATCATATAATCCTCAAATTTTAAGTGAGCAGACTTTAAACGTGTTTACACGTTTTAATGGATATGTGTGTGTACGTGGAATTAGATATATGTAGTAAACCATTTAAGATATAACTTTTTAACTGAATTTTAGGAAAAATATTGGACAATTTTTAAAAAAATCATAAATAATTTAATTTCAAACACAAAATCCTTCGTTAAAGTATTATTAATAGTACACATAATCTACTGTAAAAATTTTATTTATGAGAAGTATGTAGTTTCTGATAAAAAAATACGTAAACGTACGCAGTTTGACATGAGCTCCTATGGAAGTGTTGGACCCCTTTAACATCCAAATTCATCCAATTTCAAGTGATTAAATGCCAAAATTCTCAAATCTTGTAATGAGCAAACAGAAGAAAATGAAAAAAAAATTCTTATTATTTTAAACATAAATTTTTATTATTTGATTAATAATTTATCCTTTTAAGAAATCTAAGTCATGTCATAGAAATTGTTTGACAAGATATTTAACCCTAGGTGACTAAACTATAGTCTAATAAATTACTCACTTCTGAAAATGCAGAATTTATACTTTATATTAATCTATGAATGATTGAAAGCAAATGCTGAATTTTCAGATTTGAAACTTTTTGTAACTAATACACAGAAATAAAATACTTTAACCCAAACTACTCCTTTCTTCCATATGTTATTTATTTAAAACAAATAATAATTTTAAAGTTTTCAACAAATCTCAAATAATTGATAAAATGACCAATTTATGAATAATCATTAAATAAGAATGTTACAACGTTATTTACATTTCTTTCAATCTATTTAAGAAACACCTACATTCCTTATGATTATTCCTTTTAGTGTTTTTCATCACCCCTAGATTCTTTTTTTAAGCATACCCACCATTTTAGGGGGAAAAATAGAACTAAAGAAAAGAAAATTTTACCTCTTAGGTACCATGTCTGCACTTATCTTTTTATTTCATGTTTGATCAGTTTGGGGAACAAAAGATAAGAAAATCCTTTAGTGCTAAAAAATAGAGGAGACTAAAGTTTTGGTAAAAAGTAGAGAAAAATAAAATTCGATTGAGTGTGAGAGGGGATAGAGACGATGTAAGAAAAATGAAGCGTGGGTAAGAAATCTATTCCAGTTGCTCCCTTCTCCTCTCGACCATCGAGGTATCTTTTTTCTTAAGAATGTTCCTGCTTGAAGGTTGGAATAGAAGAAAACTGAAAAGAATGAAAGCTTTCCACTCTCCGAAAATCGTTCGCTTTTAGGAGAAATAATGCTTTTTTATTCGGGAGAGAGGGAAAGGAGAAACAACATTCTTTGCAGATATATTCAAAAAATAAAATTTTGTACATAAAGGCATATCATGCATATAGTCTTTGTAAAAATACGTAGCTAATATGTGTGTTAAAAAAATAAGGGTATTGAATTGTTTTGATAAAAAATATGCAATCTAAGAAAGGGTTTGCTGTTTAAAATGTGTAGGTATTGCGGAAAGTGAAGTTGTTCGTGGTACAAAGAATAATTAAATTCTCTATAGAAATATACGTTTTGCACGTGTTGTAAAAATGAACAAACACTAAAAACACTAATGATTTCGTGAATAAAAATAAATTTCAGTTAGAAGAATTGTTTCCATTGACATACCTATTAGGCATCAAATGATTAGATATCAATAGAGACATTCGTTAACACTCCGCAGAAGAAAATTTTCCAAACTACTGAACTGTTTAAAGTAAAAAAACAATGAACATTCCTACATTATTTCTTTTTAGAATCTCTGAAGTATGTTAAAATGGTCTCATACTTCAGGAATAAACTGACCAATCCTTTCAAGGTATTCCTTAGTCAAATATAATGTAGTTTGATCTTAGTAATCATGGCAAGGAATTAGTCCACAGTTATTTCAGTGTTAAGAACAAAAAAAATGAGGATTCCTTTTTTTCTAACTCTAAATGTTCAGTAATACGTTCTTAATTACATAAAGATCTTTTATAAAGATGCTTGCCCTCGTTACCACTCCACTTATTTTTAACTGACAATTTTGTGCACAAATTTAATATTATTTCAAATTACTCCGTTTCCTACAATTTTAATCTGCTGTTGTCAGTTTGCTCATTGAAACCATTAATGAAAGCCTCCATTCATTTTCCCCATGTGGCACATTATTGTACCTACTTTATATGAAAAAAGGAGGTTTCGTGTTAAGGTAACACAGAATCTAGGCCTGTTTGCAAATGGTATAATACGAAGGAGTTCATTTCAAAAATTTTGAGTCATAATTGATGATGGTATTCCTTAGAAAACGCCGTTGCTTTTACCTATCCCACGATCAACAGTAACATCGTATCGAGAAGCAGGAAATTCATCGTGGTAAAGGATGTGCATTATGTCTGTCATTTTGACCGCAGATTTTTGAGAACCATGTTGGTGACAGTACAATTTAGCTAGACAGTACCTTAGATTTTATGGGAGTTCCCAACCATCAAAGTCTCGAGAAGACTTTTCGTTAGTTGAATATTTAGTGTACTCTGCCACAATGAAATTACAATCAGACCTCTATATAACGAAGTCGCTAAATCCCGGAAGATATGTGTTATATGGAAAATTCGGTATATAGAGGTTCATCTTTTAATATGCTTTATGAAACCCCTTAAAACAAATTTTAAATTCATAAACATTATATATTAAAAAAAAGAGTAACTATTCACACCTTTTTTAAAATTAATATATGCTTATTTTATATATCTTACTCATCAAAAAAGAAATAAAGGAAGAAAAACTGCAAGGAAAACAAGAAAAAAGAATGTCGAACAATTCACTGTATTTTCAAAATATAAAGAAAATAATTTTATACTAAAATTAATGAATTTTAAGAACATTTTATAATTTAAAGTATACAAGTAATATTAAACATGCATTATTTTATAATTAAAACATGGGGACACGGGACAACTACCCTAAATATGAAAGAGGATATCGAAGATGTTTCTAGTGAACTGGACAATGGGTGTTAAAGGTTGCACTTCTTGGGTAAAAGTTCCAGAACTCTATTCTTGGTGAGTTAAGATCTAATAAAACCAATTCAAGATTTATGACCACCATAACCCCTTAAGACCCAACCTGCATGATTTTGCGGGTTAGATATTTTTATACGTTTTTGCTTCTGGAATTGTCGTATGTAAGGAAATTACGAATCTAACGATTGAGCCGGTTTGCAGAAAGTGTAAAGTGTTACTTTTTATCAACAGACGATGGTTGTGGTCCATGTATTACTTTCAGCTGGCAAATCTAGCTTTGTTTTCAAATACAACGAAAACACGTATTCTTTTATCTGTAGTAAAAAGGTAATTATCAATTTATTTCTAATTGCTTGGATACAAATTTTTGTATTAATGTTTAAATAATTGTAAAATTGAAATATATTAATTATATACTCTGGCTTGTAGGACTCGAAATTTTGTTACCCGCACGATCGTGCGGGTTGGGCGTTACTTGAGTCACTACAGCTGGTAAGGTAAGTACTTACTATGCGAGTTTTACTCTCTTTCAATAATTTTGATGAAAGCCTACATAGAAATGAAATATATAGTTATATAATTAATAGCAAACTTTTTTCGGGGTCACCATGGATGAGTCCCTTTTTTTCTTTCTCGCTCTCTCTCTCTCTTTTGCTATTAATATTCTTTTTCATACATTTGATGAGGAGTATGGCATTTTTATCCTCTCCAAAGAAATCCGCATCCATATCTCTCCTCCCTATCCCGAAAAAAAATCTGGGTTTTCCGGTGGTAGTTAGAGTATGGTGTGGTTTAAATATATATATATTTAAATAATAAAACTTTTTGATACATTTTACTATTTTTCATGGAATACTGTGTTAGCTTTTAACCAAAAACATTTTCAGATGTCTAAAAGGAAAAGAATTCTCACATAAGAAATTTTTCAGTTGATGAATAAATCAGATTGAACTTAGATGAGACTTAGTGCTCTCTCGGATGATGACAATGCCGCGAACAAAACATATGAATCACGTTTACTGGAAGGAGAATCAAGTTCAGATGAGAGCTATGAAGAAACACAGGGAAATATTTGAAATGGAAAGACAATTTTGGATCATTCCTTCCTTAACACAAAAGTCTCTTGAACACATTCATTGCATTGATTTAGCTGTTGCAAATTCTTGGTTTCTGTGCAAACAAGATGCAATATCAAATAAAATTCCTCTAAAAATCAAAATGGATTGCTTAAAATTTAAGTGTTAATTAGTTGAAGCGTTATCAGCCTCTCCACCTGCTAACAAAAGTATTTTAACTGATGATGAAGATAACAGTGTTGTAATTCCACTCGCAAAAAGATTGAAGCATTATAATCCACTTGCATTTATCCTTGCCATTCTAGGATAAAAAGCTTGACACGTATAGTCATTTTTGATGTTTTGATGTCAATTCAAGGCCTCGCAAGTGCAGATTTGAAAACTGCGAAAGCAGTTCAAAAACATGTTGTGAAAAATGCAATGGTTATTTATACTTGTCAAAAACAAAACAAAAGATTTTTTCAGTAAATAAATAATGAATTAATAAAAGAGTTAATTTTACATCAATAATTTCCTTATTTGTGTGTGTAACAATTTTAATGGAATTAAGATTGTTTCTTATATCAACTTAGGGCTAAAAATGTATAACTCGTAAAATTTCATAGGTGAGCTGTTTCACAGATAACGCCCAGCCCGCACGATCGTGCGGATACCGTCTACGTTCCAGGGGGGAGGGGATTTTTTTAAATTATTTTTCCCAATGTCACTGGGGCCCATATAGTATTACCAAAAGAATTTAATATTTGAAGAAAAATATATTTCTAGTCTTAAAGGGAAACATTGTGTTAAAGAGAGGATAACTTGAAATTATTTCAGAAATACTTTAAAAAAAAGGAAAAGAAAAATTGAGTTAAAATAAAAAGTTTGTTGTTTAGAAAGTGCACTTCGCTATAGAGTGGTTATTTTACGAAGAAAATCGTGAAATGTTCACGGTTCCAGGAAAAAGTTCGCTATATAGAAAAATTCGCAATATAAGGTTCGTTTTATAGAAGTTCGACTGTATATACATCTTCAAGCATTTATGGATTTCAACTCAGGCACTTTGGCACAGAAGTCAGAGCGTCACTTTCTACCATCCGATCAGGGGGAGGCAAGCTAAAACAGTGTAATGTTATAAACAATAAAATGAATTAATATTATTTTAAAAAATTCTAATTTTGGTTTATTGTAGTTAAGAATGTTTAATGATCTGTTTAAATTTTGCAAAAATCTTGTATTAAGTTATTTTGCGGGGGAAAAAGAACAAAGATTACGTTTTAAAAATATGGTTTATCAATATAATTACCAATAAAATTAGACAGTAACATTAATTATGAATTATAAAAGCTTAAAATGAATAAAAAAATTAACATGAGCATCTAATACACTGTATGACAGGGAAAATGCAACATCATAAAGGCAAGCATAGAAGAAAGTAAACATCTGTAAGCAAAAATATTATGTATCAAATTATTTTATATTTAGCTCAAAATGATATAACACATCAATGTGTGGACTAAAACACTATATGATTTGTAATTGTAAGTTCATCGGGGTAGTGAGAAAGAAGGAGCAATACGTGATTGCACAAAGTCAATAAGCATGCGAATTACGTTGTTAGGAGAATGGATCTCTAATTACTCTAAAACAATTGCAGAGTTACTCCGAGAAAAGTAGTTGCAATTCACGCAAACAACGACCAATGGTGTTTCAGTTGTAATTTTTTACACGCTTTTATAAGTTTTTCTTGTATGTAACAGAGTCTTTGAACTCGATTTTTACCCACTTAAAAAGGTCAAAATAATTTAAAATTTTGCACACTTGTCAATGATAGATGGCAATACAAATTTTTTAAATTTTGTTCCATTGTCCTGAATGGGATAATCAGGAGATAGGATAATCTAGATTTGGCGACTAATTCCATGTACCATTGCCAAATTTGGGGATTAATTCCAGATTCCATTTCCAGATTTGGTAACCCTAAAAGCGAAAACGTTTCTCTGCGTCAGCAATTTCTTATCATAATAAACGCACAATTGTCCAGTCTTTCTGAAAATGGAAATTAAAAAAAAAAACTCGTGAGTATGTAAACAAATAATTTGTTCTAACTCAGGGATGGGCAAACATTTTCGTTCGTGGGCCAAAAATTAAAAAAAAGAGTATGAATAAATGATAATTAAAAAAAACTAAAAATACATGCTTTTACTGTAGATCGTACTAAAAAAATTAAAAAAAAAAATACAAAAAAACCGTTAAGTTTCTCTGTGAAAACAGATAGAAAAAAACAAAAAGTTGGATGAAAAAATTTAATGGGTTTTGATGTGCTGTTTTGATTTAAAATATATATTGTTGATGTTCTCTTCTCATCGTTGTCGTCTATGGACCAAAATCCCCTACATTATTCTCATGAACAATAGTATTAGAAACTATAGTTTAAAAAAAAAACTAAAAAAACACGTTTTTATGGTTAAAAAAAAGTATAAAAAAAATAATTCTTAATATAAGAATAAAATGATTTACGAGAAAATTAATGCCATTGTGTGTGGTAAAAGCATAGGATGACTTGTACTAAATCTTTATACTCAGCATTTCGGAATAGAACTAGTAAGACATTATAACAATTGATATAGAGCACCCCACGCTTTTTCTCCAATGACATTAATTTTCTCGCTAATCATTTTATTCTTGTAATAAGAGTTATTTTTTTACTTCTTAGTTCAATTAACCGTAAAAGAGTGTATTTAGTTTTTTAAAAATATAATTTATTAGAGTGAAAGTTTGTGAGATAAGAGTGGTCAGAGAAGCACTTGGATATATTTTTACACAGGTTGTTGGATTCGTGCTTAGTGAAGTTAACTATATCTCGCTCATAAATGGCACTTGATACTCCTTGATGGACTTAAAGATTCGTAAGCGGTGACTGTTATGGTTGAAGCAGAACGTGATTCTTTTTGTGCGATACCGTTTGTATGTAGATCTAACCTGGTACCAGTGGATATTTCTTAGGGAGGGGGGTTCTTGATGGTATTTTTTTATGACCGTTTTCTTGTTGGGCACCTTAGAATCCCTAAACAGTTAGTAATCTTGTTAGAATTGGAATATCTAGGACGTCAAACAGGAATGCAACACATTGATGGAAGTGCATTAAATAACACTGAATGCTTATTGTTGGATGGGTCAGTTTACGCATACTGAAGTCCATTTTGATCCAGACCGCTGGCCTTCTTTCAACATGGTACTTTCTCTTTCTCCATTTATCTTTGAGAGAGTACCGTCGATGCGTAAAGGTGGCTCCCTAGTGCAATCTGAAGGACAAATATATATATATATATATATATATATATATATATATATATATATAAATAAAGATATATATATATATATATATATATATAATATATATATATATATATATATAATATATAATATATATATATATATATATATGTGTGTGTGTGTGTGGGAGTCCGAATAAATCTTCGAATAAAAATCAGACTCTTCAGAAGGCGGGATTCTAGATTGGCGAGGTGGTTTGTCTAGGGGTAAGTATTTAAGGGTGAGTGATGATTAAATGAATATAAGTCATTTAAACACAAATACTTCATTTAAGTAAAAAAGAGAATTTATTTAAAGTTAAAGGAAAACATTTACAAAAAGGGGATATTTACAAAAAGCAAGAAATGCAGGAATTAGGTTAATTAAAAGTTGAGTTATACCTTTAGAAGACGGGGAAATAAACCTTTCTCATTCTTGGATGTTAGGACTGGTGGTGCCGCGCTGGGCGCGGAAATGCGTTAAAGACGCGACGTGTTGAACAAGCAGTGGTTAGTTGGCCTCTGCCGAAAAATTATTCAAGCCGGAGCTACGAAAGCTCACTAGATGGCGCTGCTTCGATATGCAGTAATAAATACAATTGAGATTTATGGTCCTCTGAAAAGGATATGACTCAACCTTTTAACAAATGTTTCAAAGGGAAAATCCTACAAAATCACCCTCTCCTGACAGAGCTGGTCTCTCAGCTCTTACAAAATGTTGAGAGCTAAAGTACTTTAAATACAAACTATTTTTAGTTACAACTATAACTTTGATGATTATTGGAATGTGGACGCAATAAAAACAAATAATACGATTCTTAAAGATAATAAAATAAAATATTACAGATGAAAAGATGTATACCTAATATTCACAATTCCGGACCTAGAATAAAGCATATAAAAACAAAATATTCTATGTTGTGATCTACAATTAACTAAACCATTTAAAAAATCCTTCGCATCAATAGAAAGATAATGAATAATACGAAAATATAATAAATATTACAAGTGAATATAAAATGATTTATGGAAACGAGTGTTACCATAGAACATCTATTAATTTCTCAACAGGGATATAATATGAGAAAAATTAAAAATAATAACAAATAAAAATTCAATTAAGCATAAAAATGTTTCATCAAATCAGCTGAGGTGGTGGTTGAGTTCGGTCCATCGTGCTGACAAAACTTTTTCACTTCATACCTATCCTTGGAATTAACTTTTGTTACTTTTTGTAAGGGCCTAAGAAATTTGGTCTTAGTTTCAGTCCAGCTCCAAATTGGGTTCTTTGGATGGCTACTAAATCACCTTCTTTGTATAACGAAGCTTTCTTTCTTCTTCTGTTATACGTCTTTCTATTTTCAGACTGCAGGGTTTCGATGTTCTTTTTTGCATTGTTTCTTAAAAATTCGCGTTGTTCTAGTAATTCTTTCGCTATTTCTTCTAGAAGTAAGTCTTCAATTAGGATGTCTTCCTTGTTACGCATTTTGATTCCCACTAATAGTTCGAATGGTGTCCATTTTGTACTGCGACTTATAGTACTATTTAGTATTCTCTGTAATCTGTCGACGTATTTGTACCATTTCGTTGAGTCGTCTAATGATAGTTTGGTGAGAACTGGAATCAAAGTTCGATGAATTCGTTCAACTTGTCCGTTTCCTCGAGGAACACCTGTTGCTATTTGTAGATGTTGAATGTTTTCTTCATCACAGTAGTCGTTGAATAATTTTGAAGTGAACTCTGAACCTCTATCAGAGATAATTCTGATGGGATTACCAAAAACTTTCTGCTGTTGTTTTAGTTTTTCGAGGGCACTTTCAGCAGACACAGTTTTGACGGGATATAGCCAAGTAAATTTGGTAAATGCGTCTACTACGGTGAAAATGTGTTGATAATTTTTGTTTGTGGAGGGTAAAGGACCAATGAAGTCAACATGGTACGTACTTAACGGAATGCTTTCCTTAGAAATAGGATTCAAAAACCCTTCCTTTTTGCCAGTTTTCTTATTAGCTAAGATACATGGAACACAATTAACTATTACTTATTTAACGACGTTGGATAAATTTGGGATAAAAAATTCCTGTTTCACAATTTCTTCTGTTTTTCCTACTGAGAAATGACCATTTTCGTGAATCAATTTAATTAGTTCAGCTTGCATTGCTTTAGGGGTTACAATTAATTCTCGACCATTTAAGTACTTGTAGAGTATACCATTTCGCTCAAAAAAAATTCTTCTGATTCTTGCTTCTCTAGAAGTGATTTCAATGTTTGGATGTTGTCATCTTTCTCTTGTGCGTTTTTAAGCTTTGAAGTTAATGTATCATTGCATACCATCAATACGGGATATCGGCTAAGAGCATCAACGTGCTTCATACGACTTCCAGCTCTGTGCTCTATTTCATAATCGAATTCTTCTAATTGAAACGCCCATCTGGCTATGCGAGTAATTAGCTCCTTTTTTGCGTAGTCTTCTGAAATGCTGAACAGTCAGTTACTATTTTAAAGTGTTGTCCTAAAAGATAAACACGAAACTTCTTTAATGCGTTGATAATTGCTAGTACCTTTAGTTCGTAGCTGTCATACTTTTCTTCTGCTGTATTTGTCTTTTTCGACATGTAGTAAACGGGATGTAACTTTCCATCTTCTGTTTCTTGTAACAAAATTGCGCCGTACCCTTGTTTACAGGCGTCTGTATGCAGTTCTGTTTTTCTTCCATACTTGTAAAGGTGCAAGATTGGGCCTTCGGACAGGATTTTCATCAATTTTTCAAATGCTTCTTTTTGTTGAATCCCGAAAAAAAAAAAGAGGTTTTCTTTTCTTGTTAAATCGCTAAGTGGTTTAGCTATCTTTGAATAATCTTTGATGTACTTGCGGAAATATCCAGTTAAATCAAGAAAACTTTGTACTTGTTTTATTGTTGTTGGTTCTGGAAATTTTCGGACAGCTAGTGTCTTCGTGGGAGATGGTTTAATAGTTCCGCTTTCTATAATGTGACCTAGAAATTCAATTTTCTTTTTTAAAAATTGGCACTTCTTGAACTTAATTTCTAATCCGTATTTCTTTGCGACTTCAAAAATAATTTTAAGTTTTTCGAGACCTTCCTGTTCGTTTTTCGCTGGAATGACGAGATCATCTAAATAACTGATTACAATTCCTTTCCGAGTAAGATCTCTAAATATACTTGATACGTAGCGTTGGAAAACTCCTGGACTTGTGCATAGTCCGAAAGGAACTTTGTTGAATTCAAATTGTCCATCTGGGACGATAAAGGATGTATACTTTCTGCAATTTTCGTCAACATCGACGTGAAAGAAACCATTGCGTAAATCTAATGTAGAATATACCTTTGCTTCTTGCAAAGTGTCTAAAACATCTTCGATGATAGGTAACGGAAATTTATCTTTCACAAGCTTCTGATTCAATTTTCTGTAGTCAATGCACATTCTCGAAGATCCATCTTTCTTTTTTACCATTACGATTGGACTTGCATATTCCGCAGAACTCGGACGTATAATGCCTTCGTTGAGCCATTCTTCTATCTGTTTACTTCTTGTCTTTCTGTGAAAGCTAGTCGACGAGGATGTTGACAGGCTGGTTCTTCGTCTTTTAAAATAATTCTCATTGTGACGTCAGTAGATGCTGTTTTTTTTGGCTTGTAGTCTTGAATCAACTTTTCAATTCCTTCTTGATTTGACGATTTTCAACATGACGTAGGTCTAATTCTTCTTGAAGATTTTCAGCAGATATTTGCATAAGCTGTGCATGATTCTCATATTTGTTGAATTTAACTCCTTCTTTAGTAAAACTTATCGATGCTTGTTCCAAAAGATCTGATCCAATAACTGCTTCGAATTTTAATTTATCAGTCGGTACAACATGCCAAGTTAACGAGTAATTTTCATCATCTATTTTGAACTTATGTTCAAAGGAACCGATAGTTGTGACTTGTGCTTCACCAATACCTGTGAGAAGCATCTTGTTCTTCGATAATTTTGTTGGATCCATTATTCTTCTGCTCGTATTTTCTCGAAGCAAACTTACGGTACTACCACTGTCTATGAGCGACGTGATTTTCACCTTTCCAAAAAATATCTCTTTAGTACGTAAACCTTCCTTAACGATGAGTGTGCAAGTTTCTTTTGGAGGTTCTTTGAATTTCTGCGATTTTGAATAGTTCGTCTGAGCATATGCTTGGAAGCATTGTGATTTGAGTGTTTCTCGTAATTTTGTTGTAATACCCTTTCTGCGCGCTGTCTTGATATCTTTTAACAGATTCGTACTTGGTAACAGGGGCTTCGTAATGTTTGTTGTAATTCGTTGACGCTGGAAACTTATATTTCCTGTTATACTCTAATTTTCCTGGTGCTTCATACCTGCGATTCTTTTCTGTGAATTTGTATTCTTGTTTCTTCACAAATGGACTGCTAGATTTTTGTTTCAGAGTCCTTTTAAAGTCTTCGAATTCTTCTAGTTTTCTGCTAATTGAACAGGGGAGTTCATATTTGCCCATTCATCAAGATAATATTCTTTAAATTCAAAAAAGGAGTTTTTCGTTTGAGTTGATCTGTTATGATTAGATCTGATAACTTGTTGAAAGTATCTATCTTCAATCCATCTATCCATCCGTTGAAGTAAGTGTTTAACTCATGGTAAAAATCAATCCATGTTCTTTCAGGTGCTTTTGGTGAGTGAAAAATAGTTGTCGAAACTTTTCTGGAGTTAGTTTAAAGCGTTTCAGCAGTAAATCTTTAACGTGTTCGTAAGAGTTGGCTTTATCGTCAGGCTCTCTCGCTATGACGTGAGATACTTCCGTCGGTAACAAGCCTAACAGATGAGAAACCCAGTTTTCTTGATCAATATTTATTCTCTGCGCTTGACGTTCAAATAATTTTAGATAAAGACTGATGTCTTCTTTCAAATCAAAACGATGTATAAACTTTGAAATTTCTTTGACGAGAAATTTAAGTATCACTTTCTTTGGATGTATCAGCGCCTAGTTTGGATTGTGTTTGGATTCTTAACTTTTCCAACTCAAATTCATATTTGCGTTTTTGCTCATCTAACCTCAATTGTTCGAAGAGAAATTTTTCTTCTCGTTCTTCAATGCGTAATTTTTCTTTTTGCTCTTCAATGCGTAATTTTTCTTTTTGCTCTTCAATGCGTAAATATTCTTCTCTGGCTTTGCGATCCTCAACAGTCGTTGAATGTATGTTTTTGGTCAGTTCTTTGTCATAATTTTCACTACTAATAATTAGATATTTGAGTGTGGCGATGGTCATCGATTTATCGAATTTTAAATTTAATTCCGTGGCTAAGACAAATAAATCTTCGCGTCGACCTTTGCCAAGATACGCCATTTTAAAATTTAAATTTAAGTTTAGATAGTAACCAAAGGAATAAACAAAATTGTCACGCGTTCAAACAAAAACAATGATGTTGCTATTGGCAATTCTCGTTTGTATTTACAAAAATTCTCAAGTTAAAATGATATTGCATCAAAATATACTAAATATACATTGAAATATTCAAATTCTATTCATTTAGAAATATTTTAAACCAGTAACGTGTAAAGACAACAGTGCGAGATAAAATACGTAATGCTTAATTTAAAGTAGTCAAATCATTAATTTCAACTAAAAACAAAACCTTTTTTTTTTTTAAACCATTTGATATATCAGTTCTCATTTCGTTATAATAAATGCAAAAAGAATTTGAAAGAAAAAATAAATTAATATAAATCTTGTTTAGGAACTGTGATTAAATTTATTGTGATATGAAAAATAATTTAGGAATATTAAGTTCTTTGCTGAAAAAGCAAATAATTAGAAGTTATTCAATTAAGAAAATCTCATATATATTTTTATTACACCAATAAAAATAAAATCTTTTAGGATCCCTTCAGCACATTCTAAGTATAAACACATGTTTCAATAGAAAGCATAATAATTCTATCAAAATGAACTCTAAATACTTATATATTGAATGATATTATGCATCATTTAAAATAAGATTATACATGTTCTTTCATCAATTCTAAAAAACATAGCATATTCTTTCAAAATATATTTCTCGAATACTCATAAAAAATAATTAATTACCACACAGCTGCGGGAAAAAGAAATGTTACACTCTATAAGTAATCTAAATTGCCAAATGTTTAGGAATGGAAAACATTAATCTCTTAGTTCAAGGTCGATGACGTAACTAAAGAAATGAAAACTTTTCGCACATACATGAAATTCAATGCGATTCGTTAATAAATGAGATAAAAACTTGAATATTACGTACGACTTTCTTAATATTTTAAAAGATATACTCGTAGAAAATTTTAATTGATACGATTTCTATACACATAGAAAAATAGTATTTCAGAAAAACGCACATGATATTTAAAAATATAAATTACTTCATGAAATCGACTACAACAATTTTTTCATAATCTAATTAACGGTGACTCACGTATTCTTTTAGATTTTTTCCTTTTGAAGAACAATATAAAAAGTATCTGATACAGTTGACGACGTGTGATTAATTACTTGAATACAAACTTCAAAGGCTCCTGGATGTGTTCACTGAACTTGAACTGGAGTTGTACACTGCAGAAATAACGTGAAGCTCTGACTCCGGGAGTCACTTTGTTTTATGCACCTAAATGTTAGTATGTTATGAGAGGCAATCCGCATTTTCGATTCAGTCCGCTTGTAAATTAGGCGTGCAGCCAAAAATGGTTTTTTTTTAAAGAAGAGAGTTAGAAGGTTATCAACTTATTATTTAGAGAAGATTTTCGAAATCAAATCCCAGGCGATCCCCCAATTATTTCTGTGGGAGTCCGAATAAATCTTCGAATAAAAATCACTCTTCAGAAGGCGGGATTTTAGATTGGCGAGGTGGTTTGTCTAGGGGTAAGTATTTAAGGGTGAGTGATGAATTAAATGAATCTAAGTCATTTAAACACAAATACTTCATTTAAGTAAAAAAGAGAATTTATTTCAAGTTATAGGAAAATATGTACAAAAAGGGGATAATTACAAAGAGAAAGAAATGCAGGAATTAGGTTAATTAAAAGTTGAGTTATACCTTTAGAAGACGGGGAAATAAACCTTTCTCATTCTTGGATGTTAGGACTGGTGGTGCCGCGCTGGGCGCGGAAATGCGGTAAAGACGGGACGTGTTGAACAAGCAGTGGTTAGTTGGCCTCTGCCGAAAAATTATTCAAGTCGGAGCTACGAAAGCTCACTAGATGGCGCTGCTTCGGAATGCAGTAATAAATACAATTGAGATTTATGGTCCTCTGAAAAGGATATGACTCAACCTTTTAACAAATGTTTCAAAGGGAAAATCCTACATATATATATATATATATATATATATATATATATATATATATATATATATATATATATATATATATATATATATATATATATGTATATGTATATATATGTATATATATGTATATATATGTATATATATATGTATAGATATATATGTATATATATATATGTATATATATATGCTTTGAAATCCTATCATGCAACATTATGAAATCGTCAATTTGCAGGAGTTACCATGGTATATTTCCTCTGCAACGATGTACATTTCCAGTTAGTGATTTTTCTAATTATTAAAATGTTGCAATTAATGCGGATTCTGCTGTTCATTCCCTTATATCATACGCTATGACTGTTGGACAGCTGAACATTCCAGGTTATTTTCTTAATTAGGTGAGCTGCGATTTTCTTTTTTTCTGACCACTCCACCTAGATGTTTAATATTCAAAGTCACGCTACTCAATTATTTTTAATAATTATGGTAACAGAAGGAAATAATAAATATTTAAGCATTTAAACAAATTTTGATTTTTAAATAAATATTAGTTTATTGTAGGAAATTTAATGAAAGTATACAAATTTTATTTTAATTATTACGACTTTTTTGAGTGAGAAGAATTTTTTTCTTAGTAAATGAGTAAATAAACTTCATTTATGCTTTATTAATACAGGCTTTTAAAATATTTCCTTTTACGAGGAATTGAGCAATAAGAGCGAGAAAGACGAAAATAAAAATAATAGCAAACTTTTTATTTGTTACTTTTTTCCATTTAACCAATGTTTTAGGAAAATTACTTCAAAGATTAATTTGGGGAATTTATGCAAAAAGTCTGAGCCATTTAGCAGGACTAATTACCTGATAGAATAATCCTTTGCTTACTTAAAATTTAATATAAAAGCAAATTAATCTTCAGTAAAATTACATTCAGTAATACATTTTCAGAGACAACTGACTTTATATGAAATGAAAATATATCCTTCGAAAGCCTTTGGAGCACATAAACCAATTACTTTTTGTAGCTTACTGTTTATTTTCTAAAGTGAATATATTAAGAATGGAAGTAACAAATGGGAAAAATTAAAGTAAATAATTTATTAACGCTAAAGAAGCTAAAAAATCCCTTACGTTTAAAGTAGTTAATATTTGATAGATTGCATGGATCCAATCCAAACTATATCTGGATTGCTTAGAAAATTTTAAAAAACGAGCTCTCGAATGAAAGTTAATTAAAACGTATTATTTCAGATCATTAATTATTCTATCTAAGTTAATTATTCTTACAAAGATGCATTTCGGGTGTATTACTCCTCAAGGAAAAAATATATTAACTTAATTTGAAAAAACGAAGTATTTTAGTCATATGTAAGGTAAAAATTAAATTAAAGAAATAGATTTAAGTTTAAGCTTTAGATCTTAAGGAAAATTGTTTACTCCGTCTCAGTCTGAATAAGCGAGATACAATTCATATCTTATTAATACATTTCTGATTTGAATATATTGTATAAAGGTATATAAGACTTTATTTTTGGATATTTCATGATCAACCTAATAAGATAATCTTTCTTAACTTTCATTAAAAATATATGATTTTTATGTAAACTTTGCACATCAAATATACAGTAATTAAAATAGATTCAAGTGTCTTAAATTGATATTATTTCATTATGCTATGAAATTATACACATTGATTACATATATCGACTTTTTTCATTATTATATTATTCTGTTTCATTATTCATTATGAAAAAAATTAATTTAACTCTAAAGGAAGCATAGTTTACTGCAAATAAATTACTGGTTCATGTGTTTTTCTTCAACGACTTTAAGTTTGAAAAACTAAAGTTATATATTTTACATCATTGCGAAAGTTTTCGCAACTTTAAATGCATTACAAATTAATGAAATTTTGGATTACAGCTTTGTAAATTTCTTTTCATTGCCGCTTAGTAAATGATTGAAAAGTTGACCGCATTTCGTGATAGACTATTTTCTTTTTTAATTAGTTTTATAATAACATTTCAGTTTTCGTCCTTAATGATGCAAATATATTGAGTTTCAATCAATACGTCAAATTTAAATAGCTTAAGTTCAGTTTCTTGGAAATAAAAAAAAAGAGACAAAGTTCAAACACTTTATTTCATATTCAATGAAGAAAATTAGAACTGTAACTCATATAACAGTAGAATGAGGCGATCCCTACCAAATTTTAAGAACTCCATCAAGAAAAGATAATAATGATTGATGGATTACAATTTTAGCGAATTTAATCAGTTTTTGAAGTAGCTCGAACAATTAATTTTAGAGTTTTATTATTTTTTAACAATTTTTTGTCAAGTTTAGTAAATTATAATTTCCACAGTAATATTAATGCATTTAGAAATTGATGATACGTGCACATCCTTGAATTTTAATATTTCTAAGTAAACTTATAAGAGCGTTTTCTTTCCACAAAGAGTTACAAAACATTTTATGAAATGAGAGATAAAGCAACTTGAGCAAAATAAAAGTAACAACAATACAACTGACTTCTGAAAAATTGGGATATAACTCATTTGTAAAGAAAAAATACAACATTCATACAATTCTTTAATCTGCGATGAAGTGGTAAAATTTTTATACTTCAAAAGAGAAACTTTCGAGAATATATTGTAAGAATTTTTTTATAGAAGAAGCTAATCTATGTAACTAATCGGAAACTCAGTTGACTATTTTTGAAATTTTAACATAATACTTTTCTTTGAAATTGCATAAGTCTTATTTCCGTTCTCAAGGTAGAGATATTAATATTTTACAATTTGAAATGTGATTTTTAGGAAAAACTTAGTCTCTCAATGTTTAAGTTAACTGCATTAAAAAATCTGTTTTGATTCTGTTACAATTCTGTTTTTCGTGATGCTGATTTTTAAACATTTAATTTTTATTTGATCTACAGTAAATGGAATGTGTGTACGTCTAAAGAAATGTCATAATGTTTCATCATTAGCATTCTTTGCTTCTCTATTAAATTAAATTGCACTGATGGGAATACTATAGTTCTAATCAAAATGAACTGTTTTCCAAAGGTATTTATATCTTTGGAAGTCAATTGCAACATGAATATCTAAGATAAGCTACTATGTGTTTCCCAACCGAAATATTGAAGGAAAAAAGGACATAAAATATCGTTATTTATACAGTAACATATTAATATGTAGGATATATTTAGGAAAAATGTATTTATCAAAGGCATATTGGTGAAAAGACTGTTAACTGAAGCTAAAAATGTATGACCATAACTACATATATGTTATGATACTGTTAATGTGTTATTAATAATTGGTAATTCAATCACTGTTAAAAATTATCAGTTCAGTTATTCATAAAACCAGAAAAATTCTGCATATATTGCTATATATATTGTCTATTTTGTTATGTATACATATTTATAAATAGTCTGAAAAAGTTAATTATATTTTATAAATGTTATGTAGTTATATACAATGAAAAAAATACTTCAGTAAAATCAAGTTTTTAAAATCTAGAGTAAAACGAACACATTTTTGAAGAAGAGTTACATCGGCGTTGTAACTTTGGGGGACCTGTGCTGTAACGTCTGTTCACATTACCATCATCTTAGAATCGTTGCCAATGACAGGAGATGACACTCTGGGCAATTCCAAGTTCCTCGGATACTTCCAGCTGGGTACGTCCATATTCCAGATTGTCAATATTTCTACCACATGAAAACTCATCCAAATCGTCCTTTGTGTCATAACTATGCGGTTTTTTCACTGAAAGGCTTATAAAGTGCTTACAAACAATCTTACTTTTTTGTCTGCATTCCTTATATATCCCCCCTTACATTCTCATCATTGTGTCGAACTATCAGTGTCATCTGTTGCTTCCTGCAACTTGTATATGATTCTTGAAGATGTGTGTAGTCATTTTAAGGGATATATATATATATATATATATATATATATATATATATATATATATTTTAAATATATATATATATATATATATATATATTAAAGTTCGATTTCAGCGTGACTCTGAATTATCCTTAATTTATGGACATGAATGTAGTTTCCCAATAAGAAGCTACGCGAGGAATATTGGATATGTCAAGATGTGATATATCGACTTCAGCCGGGATCGAACTTGCAAACTTGGGCTTACGAGGCGGGCACGTTCGCTATCCGCTATCTTTAAGCAACCAAAACGACTTGGGTACTCTCGTAAATATTTAGCATCCTTGAATAGCTTGAATGGAATAAATTTGGTAGCGAGAACCACCTCTAGAGGAAGCCACCAAGGAAATGATTCTCACACTGGAGGACTTGCCATGTCTGCATAAACTAACTGCCGTAGCGCAGCTCATTTGAAAAAAAAGATTAAATATTGGAATGGTGGATCCCTGTTGTCGTAAAGGACTCCGAATCGGATTTATTATACAATGCAGTGAGTACTGACCAAACTACAGCTCAAGACTTGCCATGTCTGCATAAACTGTCATAGTGTAGCTCATTTAAAAAAAAGATGAAATATTGGAATGGTAGATTCCTGTTGTCGTAAAGGATTCTGAATGGGATTCATTATACAAGGCAGTGAGTGCTGACCAAACTACAGCTTAAGACTAAAACGAAACGCACTAATAGATTTTATCTATTTCACACCAGATTTTGAATCAATGATACAAACATTTCTACTTTAAATGCTCGAAAAAGAATTTATTTAAGGTTGCAGATAATTTTTTGTACATGCGGAAGTATGCTAGACGAATGTGTTTGTTAATGCAAAATACATTTCTGAAAATTTATGTAGAAATAAATTAAGAACTTTTAAATAAGTATAAAAATTATAAGCATAACATTTATAAAAGATATTCATTACTTTTATGTTTAGTTAAAAAGTATTTTTTTCATGTATTATTTTTAGTTAAATTAGATTTAGTTCGATTTTCCATTACGGGGTTTACCGATAAAGCCCTAGTGTAGCTTCACAGTACAATCTCTCTCTCTCTCTCTCTTAATGAACAGTAAATCAATTTACTTAGTACTTAACCCTTCATTTTTATAGAAATAATGGTTTAGCAGTATTATCCTGCTTTTTTTTAGAAGAAATGAGTATTCTAAAACTTAAATATATTAAAATAAGCTATTGTTCACATTTTCTGCGAGCTATGTATACAAAATAAGGTAATTGACCACAATTTATAAAATTTATGGATAATGCACTGAATAAATTCTAATTGTTAAACAATAAGTATAAAAGTGCATCAAATTGATACATGAGCATTATGACATTGAGCATTATTGAAAAATAATTCATGTCTTAGCAATAGGAAATGTCTCAGAATAGGAAATTGAAACAGATTTCTGCTATTATTCGATTATGTTCATAACTAATTTTATGAAAGAATAACAAGAGAGCAACAAGGAATTTTGAAATTGTATTTAAAAGTTTTGCAAACAAATATAAAATAAAAATAAAAATAAAAACCACGTTATTTGGAAATACTGTATAACGGGCTCTATTCAGGTCTTCCTCTTATCCTCTTCGAAAAAATATTCTTTGGCTGTGATTTTAGTTTAAAAACCACTTTTCGTAGAGATGACTTGATTTTATGCAAATGTAAGTACTATTTAAGTGCAAGTCACTGTGTATGCGAGTTAATGGTTAAGCGTTGATCGTTAAGCTAAAATCCAAATGTTAGTAAACTGACAGGTGGTCATGCATCTCAAGATTACTAGGTGATGGAGAATCCTCAAGGTAGTGGTTAGGTAACCAACCTTGGACCTGACCGTGCTACAGGGCTTCAAGAAGGATCACACAAGGAATTTTCCACTCCAGATAAGTACCTTCTTTAATTTAGTTATCGTATTACGGTTTATGATTCCATTTTGCTTTTAGAGTAAATTTATAAAAGTGTATTTCATAAAGTGCTTAAGATTATGGTACGTTTGGAACTGTTATTTTGCAAAAGGGTATAAATGGATAATTTTTGCGATGTTTAGTATCATTTATATTGAAATACAAGTATAAAATTGTTTTATGAATATTATTACAGTAAAAAATTATTTAGATGCAAAATTCTGGCAAAAAATGAACATAGAATTACATATTTTTAAAGCATTCTCCTCTTATGGAAAATGCTTCTGTAATGGATCTGTACAGAGCCTGAACTAGGATTTTTGAAACATATAACTTTGAAGTGGATTTATCTACATTTTAATACAACAGATGAGAGAAATTTTAAGAAAAAAAACACCGATAAAAATTATTTCAATTAGTAGTAACTCTGCAAATAATGTGGATTTTACAAAAAACCCTAGTTAACACCCTCTGGAGAAATATTTGCTTTATATAAGCAAACAATTATTATAGAAGCATTTTTCATAAAATAAGAATGTTTTCAAAATTTGTAATTCTAAGTTAATTTTTTGCAAAAATATTGCATTTAAATAATTTTTTATTCTAATAATATTCTTAGATCAATTTGATACATATATTCTAATCCAAGTGACAATAAATATCATGAAAATTATCCATTTATATGTCTTTTATAAATCAAGATTCCGAAAGTAGTCAGATACCTTGCATAAAATTAGCTATTTATTGAGTATTAGTCTACTATTAGTCTGCTTTTTACTCGAACCCCTCTCACACCCGCAACCTTCGGCCGCCACAACTGTTTTTGTATATGGTTTAGTCAAATAGAACATTCCGCTGTTTATAGAAAGCGTAATCAAAGGTTAAATTAGCTTTCCACAAAATTAAAAGAAGCTGTCATTATTCAGACGCAAGGGATATTTAATCAAAGAAAAATTATTCTTTAATCCAGTGCTTCTCAAATTTTCAATATTAGCGATCCAATATTCATTCTTAATTTTTATCGTGCCTCCCTTCATACGATAACAATGTATTGAATTCAATTATACTATACTTTGACGTTTGACCTCTCGAATGACTCTGGCGTATATAAACGTCTTGCTCTGCCAGTGCGTTGATTTATCCGGACGTATATATACGTCTTTTTGAAGTATGATCTTTTCTGTGAACTGCTATCTATACATTATTCCGAAGGCTTTGGAATGCAATAAAATGACCTTGACAATGTTTGCGAAGAATTTACTTATGTAAAAAGATTTGTTTATTGATTCATTTTCTATCTCAACCCCAATACAGCTAATACACTCGCCTACATTTTAAACAGTGTCATTGGGGAGCGGTCATTTTTAAACGGCATTTAAGGGTTTTATTATAAACCGTACAAATTATCAAGATAAGTTTTAATTTTTGCTTATAATTTTATATATGACAAGCCCATGGGATCACTGGGGATTATTATACTTGTTCTAAATATTGCTAAATTAATTATAAAATACATATTGTGCAGTACTGATATATTGATAAATGTATTATATCAGTGCAAATGTGTATTTATTTTTTACTATGTCAGAGTGTATTTTGTTTTCTTTCTGTAAATTATACTTTTTAAACAATTTTTTTTTGTTTTCGAATTTTCAAAAGGCTCGCGCCTCCCACGTAGGGTTATTACGCCCCTAGGGGGCGCACCCCACAGTTTGAGAAACACTGCTATAATCCTTTATATATCCTTTGTGAGCTTAAGGCATCCGACTGCGCTTAAGCGTACAAAATTTTTTTTTTAATATTTAGTGTCACATAGATTAAAATTCACGTATGAAATTGCTTTAAGAATAGTGTTACGAATTTTGTGTAAATAATTTGTATTTGGGTATTTAATGCATTTATATTATTCCATGTTATATTTATTTCATGTTAAAATTGTACTATTCACACACAAGAAATGCCACCCCTTACTTTATAATAGTGATTCAATGAGAACACGGCGAAATATCGGCGGTAGAGCCAAGTTGGCATCATTTTTTGCGACCAAGTTGACGGCGACTTTGGCGTCATTGGCGACCATGTTGGTGAGTTCGGAACCCTCTGAATTCTTCTAGAAAGTAGCGGATCTTTTCATTAACGTCACGCTCGATGACACGAGCGGTTATATTTCTGGAAGTTTCTGCCGCGCCTATAAATAGGAGTGCCAGCCGCAACCGGTCATTCTGATTTTATCCAGCGAATAGTGAGGATTGTTTTGACTAGTGATTAGCTCGGCTGTGCTTGTGAATAATCTTTTACTTAAGTGTATTTTTAAACACTGATGATTGTGTTTGATTGCTGTTGAAGGTGTGAAGACCTTCGGGGATTTACTCTGTGAATATTGCTGCTGAATCCTGTATTTAAAGGATTGGATTTTTGATAATAAATTCGCATTGCTCTTAAAGAACTGTTTATTTTCTTTGTGGTTGTTTTGCATAAAATCCTCTAATCCGGATCTACATAACAATATTATTAAAATAAAGAAAAATATTTAAATGCAACATTTTGGCGAAAAACTAACATAGAATTACATATTTTCAAAATATTCTCCATTTATGAAAAAATGTTTCTATAATAATACTTTGTCTATATATAGCTAAGACTTCTTCTAAGGATACTCGACTTGTAATCGAGTAGGTTCGGGTTTGAATGCCGAGTAAGGTATGGCTGTTCTTTGGGAAAAGAAACCGGACTTTCGCTTGAAATGGATTCCCGTCTCATAAGGAAAGCAGCGTACCTCTTCTGTTATTTGCTGGGTTCATCTATCTCACGTCTTTTGTATGTATCCCAGTAATTAACACAAGACAACAACAACAACTTCTTCTAAGAGTCTGTACTAGGAATTATGAAAAATTCTCATTGTTTTCTGAGTTTGTACCAATTTAAGTAATAAACGGTTTCTTTTTGCTAAAATGTTTTCACTCTGGTGTATTAAAATCTGAGTAAATCCACTTCTGAGTTATATATTTCAAACATCCTAGTTCTGGCGCTGTATTGAGGTCCGAGGAATATATAGGATTATATAATTATTAATATATAATTATTATAGAATATAGAATATAGAGGAATATATAATTATTATAGAATCATTTTTCATAAAAGGAGAATGTTTTGAAAATAAGAATAGTTTATTTTTTTGCCAAAATATGGAATTTAAATAATTTTTTAATGCAATATTATTCTTAAAACAATTTTATGCGTGTATTCTAATCTAAGTGACACTACTTATTAATCAAATATATTCGTCTGTACTCTTTTGCAAACTCACGGTTCCGAACGTAGTCGGATACATTAAGCGAATAATTTACTCGTATATAAAAAAATAACTAACACAGACATTGAATGCATTAAAATTTATCAAATTACTTTGGGAGCTATTAATGAAAACAGAAAAAAAACCCATTTAGATGCCCTGTTTTTAAAGATAATTGATTTTTACCGAATGTAAATACTGGCTTCCATTTAAACAGAACAATTGAAAAGATATAGTTTCAAAGTTAAAAAATTATCAATGCCGGTTTTAATTAAAAAATTGTTGGCATGAGATTCAAATATTTTAATTAAATCATAATTGCAGGAATTTTTCAATTAAATGAATATACTGATTTCCTTCATTTCTAAGTAAGAAAAATGAATACGATAATTTGAGTTCAGTGAAATGGAATAATTGGATTATACATATTTTAAGAAATGTATTAAATTAACGATAATTTTTTAAAAAAATATCAACACCTGATACCATGAAAAAGCTTGAGTCAAGAATAAAAAAAAGGGAAATCTATCTGGAAACATTTTTACCTTAACAAGTTAAAAAGTTCAAAAAGATTTTAATTAGATTACAACCACAACATTTAAATCGTTAGTAATGATCTTCAACTATGTTTTAATTTTTGTAATATATATATATGTTGAGATAGTATATTTATTCCTTTAATTAATATAGTCCAGAACAATTTTTTATTTAGCTCTCTTGTAATAAACATTCAAATTTCGAATGGAAATAGGGGACCAGCGGTATTTATCCACTTTCGGTTTTAGAACTAGATATTTTAGTCACAAAACTTTCCTACTTGCTTATATAGAAAAAAAGTTAAATGTTGAAAATTTTTAAATCAGTTTTTGAGTTTTTTTGCATTACCTTCCTTTGCGTTCATTTGAATTAATGGCGTTATATCAGTGCTTCTCAAACTTTCAATACTGGCGCCCCCCTTTTCAATCACAATTTTTATCGCGCCCCCTTATACATAATAATTTACTGAATGCAATAATAATGCACTTTTACGATAAAGCAACAATATTTATTATAAACCGTACAAATTCATGACATAAGTATTAAATTTTGTATATGTTACTTTTAAGCAAAAAAAAGTTAAGTAATAGTATAATTACTAAGTTATTTTTCCTTTCTCTGATTTTTAAATTGGAACATATTACAAAATGCGGTGGTTGCTTAGAAGACAAAATATAGATATCATCAGCTAAATATAGAAAATGAACTCAGAGGCTCAATTTCTTATCTTAAAACTCCTTTCAAAAACTTTGCTCTGTAAGAAAAGCCCATGGAAGTAGCTAATAATTATTAAACTTGTTCTTAATTTAGTATTAATTAATTAGTCCTAAAATACTCTGTGTGCCACTCATACATTAAAAGCAGTGTTTCTAAAACTTTCAATACTGGCGACCCAATTTTCAATCATAATTTTTGTCTCGCCCCCTGTACAACAATAATTTATTTACTGCAATAAAAATGCACTTTGAGAGAGAGACGCTAAAGTTACAATACGATCTTAATTATAAACCGTACAAATTAATACGATAAGTATATTAAATTTTGTGTATATTTTAAGTAATATATGTATATATATATATATATATATATATATATATATATATATATTTTTTTAAGAAAATTACTTAAAATATATATATTACTTAGAGAATTATGTTATTTTTCTTTCTCTAATTTTTAAATTGGAACAGAACGCAAAATGATGTATTTAATTAAAGATTTATTTCCTTCAGCATTCATTTCTCAAAGCACAAATGTCCTTAGAAAAATAGTCTATTCAATGTCGCTCTCTATCATATCCATCACATCTGGCATTATAGGGTACGTTTGCGTGAGTCTGGTCAACCTATCGGACGTCTGCGCAAAACATGTAAAAATGCTTTTCCTCGTACAATTCCAGTCAGTTTTGGTCGACTCGATACTCCTATAGCTACCGAATCTAGCTTGAATGTACATTTTTTTTTTTAATTTCCACGTTAATTGTAATTCACGGTAATTAAGTATTTACGGCAGTAAATTAAAACAATATCATACATACATTTTTAAGTCGTAAGCAAACATTCGACCATAATAAAGAATCAACAAGTACACAGACGAACGAGCATGGTTCCGAAAATTAAATCAAGGCGATCTTCTCAAAAATACTTAAATTTTGGATTTACCACTACTGAAGTAAATGATGTGGAAAAAAAGCCCCAGCTCGATATGTGTTAAAACTTACAAATCTGTAGAACAACATGTGAAAGTTGTTTTTAAAACATGTAAAATCATTTAGCTATGTTGGCAAAGAATTTTAAAAAGTATTTTCTGGATGAGGACAGCTTGGTAGCAAGTTACGAGTGGATTAGGGATCTATTTCAATATACTCCAGAAGGGCTTTCAACTTCCGAAGAAGAAATCTTCATAGATTTCACATGCAGTGAAAAATTAAAAGGCAATTTTGTAATAAATCGCTCTTTGAATTTGGGGTAGAGGTGGATGAGGAATTATCTGTACTGAAAACAAAAGCACTTCGTATACTATTACCATTTTCAACATCCTACCTTTTGCAAACCGGATTTTCTGCAGTGGATGCCTTGAAGACAAAATATAGATCTCAGCTAAATATAGAAAAATAACTCTTTAAGTGTCAATTTCTGATATTAAAACCTTCCTTTGAAAAACTTTCCTCTACAAGAAAACCCCTTGAAAGTCCCTAATAATTATTAAACTTGTTCTTAATTTAGTAATAAGATTGATTGATTGAATATTAACGTCGCACTGTTCAGCTGCACGAGGGCTTTTGACGACGGACCACGTAATTTTGAACCATGGTCAAGTGACGTGGATGACACCTGAGCTGGCACCCTTCTCTCCTAACTACCACACCAAACCAACGGGAGGACGTTTCAGCTCTCGACAGATTTAACGTGCAACGCTGTCCTAGACGGCGGGTCTTTAGTAGTACTGGGCTCGAACTCGTGACAAGGCAAGCCACGATCCGATACCTATACCACTCGGCTACCGCGGCCAAATTCAGTAATAAGAAATTATTTATAAAATACCTTCTTCAGTACTGATACATCAAACGTATACTGGCTGAAACACCGACTCTTCGCACGAGTTCATTTTTTTAAAAAATAAAACATTATTCTTGATATAATAGCTGAACTGTAAGGAGAGTAAAACTGTGTGCACGACATTGTATACAAAAATGTAAAATGATTTTTTTTTAGATAAATGCTATAATTGTAAATAACTGTTTAAAAGAACTGTAATTTTAAACCTCACACAATTAGCATTTAGAATTAATGTTAAATTATGAAAAAGAATATAAAATTCCGATGAAGAATAATTGTGTTACTTTTTAACATTTAAAGCGAGAAGACTTCAAAAAGTTTAACCCGGGAGCAGGCGCGTACTCGATACTAACATTAATGGTAGTGCGGGGGGGACTCAGTCACCCCAATCATTTGTTTAGAATTATTTTTACTGTACACGATACAAATCGGAATTTTAGTGAATATTTTAATTTATAGAAAATATACTTACCTTCTTTCAAGGACTATTCAATTATTTGATGATTTGAGAAAAAACCCAATAAAACTGAACTAAAATGATTCAAAAGTACAAGACCATAATAAAGGACGCAAATCAGACACTTTTCAATTATCCTACAGAAATGTTAAACCAATCAATTCTTTTCCAAATATCGCAAAACTCAATTATTTACAATTTCCTTAAGCGAAAAGCAAACACATGAAAGATGGGAGGGAACTAATAATGATAATAACCATACCATAAGATTGAAGGTCAAATTAACATTCAGATTTTTTATCCAGAAACTGAAATATTTTGACATCTACTAATTTTTTTAAGAAACATCTGTCTTTTAGGGGATCATAGCCTTTGTTGCTCCATATCCCACAAACCTGAACTGAACTGAACGTACTATGCAGCCTGGCTGAAAAGTGAATCATGACTTCCTTTTCTTTTTCTACAACTAATGTACAGTATTTCAATAATAATTGCAGCGGTGAATTGTTTATCTTCTTAGAATTTTTCTCAGGGTCTGTGTGGGTTTCGTTTTTCTTTTTTAACGAGTAATATTTTATGTTAAAACGTAATAAAAAAAATCTCTCATTGAGGAAAAACAGCAAATAAAACAAAATGTTTTTTTTCTTTTAATTTGGTTTTGGGATCAAAGATAGCTATTTGATGACGGAAAAAAGCTAGATAATAAATATAAATTATGCCAGTGTGTTGTTGTGTGTATTTTTTTTTATTATGGAAGAAAGCATTTTGTTTTACTTCTCTTTCCGGTTATTTTTTAAAAAAAAATCTTTAAATTTTCGATACGCTCGCGCCCCCCTTGTAGGGTCATCGCGCCCCCCCAGGGGGGCGCGCCCCACACTTTGAGAAACACTGCGTTATATAACTGCACACAAAAGAACTAGTGATGGATCTCATAACTCAGAACAATATCTAAGTAACCGCAGTGGCGTAACGTACACCCCTGCAACCCCCGCATTGCGGGAAGCCCAGGGACTCTAAGGGGTCCAAAGCTTGACTGACGCTAAGTAAGTATTTGGGCTTGGGACCCTGAACTTGAGTTTGCAGGGGGCAATAATATTCTCCGTTTTGCCACTAATTAACCGCAAGATACCAGATGATCTTCGTTTTTATTTTTATTACAGTATAACGCCGTTTATTCGAACGTTAATTATCCGGAGCGTCAAATATCCGGACCCATTTTTACCGCTCGAAAGACAGAGCCTGAAAAATGCATGGAATAAGCTATGGCCCGATTTAGCCGGTGAAAAAGACTTCAATGATGATCACAGGGAGATTATCGACTTCGTCCAATCGATCCCAGGATTTCAAGAATGCGATTAAGAAGATGTAGAAACTTGGATGGCATGCGATGCAGAAGACTGTGGATTTCAAATGCTAAGTAATGACGAGATTGTGACTTCCATGCAAGAAGAATCCGATCCTATCGACGATGAAACGGATGAATACGAGGACAACAACAACAACGGAAGTAGCAAGGATCCATCAAATGCTGAAGCGTTTTCTGCGTAAGGGACAGCTAGGGAGTGGTACGAACAACATTCAGAGTGCTGTTCTACTCAACTACTGCTGCTCAAGAGAATTAAAGACCTTTCAGCAAAAAATCGAAGGTATAGAATGGTACAGGGAAAAATAAGTGATTGTTTTCCACAATAATGATAAAATTGAGACAATTTGCACCTACTTTGCTTTTTCTTCAAGCTCTTTTCTCGCATGTATTGATTTTCAATATTCGTATAGTGTCTGGTTTCATATACTGCATGAATCGCATTCGAATTTTGGTTATCTGAGCAAATGCGTATTCAAACGGTGTACGGTCCCAATTGATTCGGATGAATGAGACGTTCTATTGTATATTTCATTTTATTTTATTCTCGAGTAACACGAGGGTTACTTGTGACACATCTTGTAATTTGGAAACCTCGACAAAGTGACAAGGGAAATACCTAAGAAAATTGGAACTTTACTATTTAGACTGAAAACCGGAAATATTTATCAAATATCCGGATTTAAGAGTTGATATGTTTTAACACATCAATGAGAATTAGCATTAATGGCTAAAATAATTTGCTGAACAAATATTGCTACAATGTAATTGCATATTCAAGGAAACACTGGTGCGAGTTAACACTTAAACTGCCCAAAGTTTACTCCTTCATAATATATTGTATACTTACATGTTCAGAATCTGTGCTTCTTTAACACCGAGCTACCGTTTGTCCGTAGAAGGTAGGTAGAACGAGGAATATGACAATTGGGAAAAAAAATGAACGAAGCCTTCTGTTCACGAACTACCAAGTAAACTGACAACAACAGATTAAAATTTAAAGAAACGAAGCAATTTTAAATGATCTTAAACGAAAGTGTTAGTTAGGGGTAGTTGGAATGATAATGAGGGTGAATATCTTCATAATATGTTGATGCTGTTGTTGTTGCCACATTATCTCTTCATGAAATTCAAAATGGCAAGAGGCTACTTTTTACACCTGTCGATAGAGACAGCTTTGAACACCACACAGATGGCTGCATGATCTGGCGAAGTTCCATCCCAATTATTGAGGGAGAGCACCCTGGGGGTGCCAGATACCTCAAACCTCCTTTCAACTTCCGTCAACCTCTTGAGTCTCGAGCGGACTTGTGACTGGACGAAATTTAGAGTGCCCTCACGCCGCACAGACACTATACATTACAAACAGTCATACCTTCACCGGGATTCGAACCCAGGACCTATGGCACAGTAGTCAGCGTCACTAACCCCTTAACCGGATGGACAGCAATCTTTATAAAACAATGATGGGATTTTTACATAAGTAAGAATGTATGACTAATAATTTAGCGATATAAAGATGTTCCTTGTAATACTGAGATCCAATACGCTGTAATATTCTGGATAAATTCCCGTTAATGCTAACGACAGTCTACACTATATTTGATCAATCATCAATCGCCTTTTCACTGAAGAAATTGAAACTGCGATAGCCTAGTGGTCAAGATCAAGAACTCGGGGTTGGAGTCTTATGACTTTGAACCTAGTGTCGCTGAAACCTGCTGGGTAGAAAGGTCCTATACAAGATACATCTGTCGAGGCTTAAACGTTCTCGGTTGTTCAGGTGGAAGTTTGGAGAGAGGGTGCCAGCTAATGTGTCATCCTCGTCACTTTATCATGGTTCAAAATTACGAGCACATTTGCTAATAGTCCCGTGCAGCATTATAGTGTGACACACAAAAAAAAAACCTCTCACTCACTCTTTCTACGAAGAAATTCTTTAAAAAGGAGTGGCTCGATTATTTCTCAGACATGAACCTATTCGAACATGCTTCA
The DNA here is from genome assembly GCA_019973935.1 of Trichonephila clavipes. Lineage (NCBI taxonomy): Eukaryota > Metazoa > Arthropoda > Arachnida > Araneae > Nephilidae > Trichonephila > Trichonephila clavipes. The sequence continues at coordinate 1,038,549 of BMAU01018052.1, read as the reverse complement.
GACAATCTTGGGGAAGAAAGTATACAATATTATTAATACTCTCAGATACAATTCAGTAGTAAGAGAATTTTTTTTTGCCGGAGTTGGAATGAATGTTTCTATCAACAGCGTTATTTATTCCATGTTTAATTACGGCCGCGGTAGCCGAGTGGTATAGGTATCGGACCGTGGCTTGCTTTGTCACGGGTTCGAGCCCAGTACCACTAAAGACCCGCCGTGTAGGGCAGCGATGCACGTTAAATCTGTCGAGAGCTGAAACGTCCTCCCGTTGGTGTGGTGTGGTAGTTAGGAGAGGGGGGTGCCAGCTCAGGTGTCGTCCACGTCACTTGACCATGGTTCAAAATAACGTGGTCCGTCGCCAAAAGCCCTCGTGTAGCTGAACAGTGCGACGTTAATATTCAATCAATCAATCAATCCATGTTTAATTGGTATGCAAAATAAAAATCATACGCTAAATGAAACGTATTTTTATTAACAAAATTGACAGAATTTGTTTATTTTTATAACATACATGAAATGTAGATTTCATTTAGAATTACATAGAATAGAGAATTTAATTATTCTTTGTACCACGAACAGTTTCACTTTCTGCAATATATAAAGAGTGTTTTTTTCCAGGTATAGAAGTTTAAGTTGGCATTACTTTCCAAGATGGCGACCGATTTAACAGCTGTCAAGTGATTTATTCTCAGTTTGGTTTGGCAATTCATCAAAACGATCATCAAGCAAGGCGTAGATTCGTCAAATGGGCCCAAAACGAGATTGCCGTTGTTCCCGATTTTCATAAGAGAATTTTGTTTAGCGATGAAGCGCACTTCTGGTTGAATGGCTACGTCAACAAACAAAACTGCCGCATTTGGAGTGAAGCTAATCCACAAGTGTACGTCGAAACACCGTTACATCCAGAAAAACTGACTGTTTGGTGCGCTTTATGGGCTGGTGGAATCCTTCTTCAAAAACGATGAAGGCCACAACGTTACAGTCAATGGTGATCGGTATAGAGCCATGATTACTAACTTTTTCATTCCTGAATTGAACAATCATGATGTCTAGGAGCTGTGGTTCCAACAAGACGGCGCAACATGTCACATAGCTCATCCCACAATCGATTTATTGAAAGACACGTTTGGTGGCCGCCTAATTTCACGTTTTGGACCTGTGAATTGGCCTCCAAGATCTTGTGATTTAACACCGCTAGACTATTTTCTGTGGGGCTATGTAAAGTCATTGGTCTATGCGGATAAGCCATAAACGCTTGACCATTTGGAAGACAACATTCGCCGTGTTATTGCCGATATACGGCCACAAATGTTGGAAAAAGTAATCGAAAATTAGACGTCCAGATTGGACTACATCCGAGCCAGCCGTGGCAGTCCTATGCCAGAAATCTTATTTGAAATGTAATGCCACAAGATTATCTTTCGAATAAAAAAAAAATTCATGTTAATCGAATAATACATCGTTGTTTTATTGCAATTTAAAGTTCTATACCTCTAAAAAAACACCCTTTACAATCATTAAATGTACATATACGTATTGTTACGTTGATCGGGGTTCGATGACTTTATGCAAATCAGTCACAAAGTACAAGACTGTTCTTTAAGAGCGATGGGAATATATTATTAGAAATACAATCCTTTAAATACAGGATCCAACAGCAATATATTCTGAATAAATCTCAAAAGGTGTTCATACCTTCAACAGCACTCAAAAGCAATGATCAGGGTTTAAAATACACGTATGTAAAATATTATTCACAAGCACAACCGAACTAATCGGTAATCATAGTCAAGGGAATTTTATTAATCACTGGCTGAATCCAGACTGACTCGTTGTGGTGAATACCTGTGTAGACCCTTATAGATCCGGCGGAAACTTCCAGAAAGATCCGCCAGCGTCATAGAGCATAAAATTAGTGGATTTCTTCACAAATTTCTGGAAGAATCTGGAGGGTCCTGAACTCGCCAACATGGTCACCAATGTCTCTAAAATGGTCGCCAAGGTCACCAAATATGATGCCAACTTGGCGCTATCGACAAGATCTCGCCAAGTCCCCACTGAATCACTATTATAATGTAAGGGACAGCGTTGCTTATGAATATATTACAATTTTAACATAAAATAAATATAACATTAAGTAATATAAGTTCATTACACATCCAAATACAAATTATTTAAATTATTTACACAAAATTCGTAACGGTATTTTTTATCAAACCATTCAATGCCCTTATTGTTTTAACATATTTGCCACACATATTTGTGTAAAATATATGCATTGTATGTTTTAACGTACAAAGTTTTGTTCTTGGACTATATGCGAAAGGATGTTTTTTCTCCTTTTTCCCGAATAAAAAGTATTATTACTCCTAAAAGCGAACGATTCTGGGAGAGTGGAAATCTTTCATTCTTTTTAGTTTTCTTCTATTCCCACCTTCAAGCAGAAATTTTCTTAAGAGAAAAATATCTCAATGGTCGAGAGGAGAATGAAGCAACTGGAATAGATTTCTTACCCACGCTTCATTTTTCTTACATCTCGTCTACATCCTTTCTCCCACTCAATCGAATTTTATTTTTCTCTACTTTTTATCAAAACTTTAGTCTTCTCTATTTTTTAGCACTAAAGGATTTTCTTATCTTTTGTTCCTCAAGCTGATCAAACATGAAATAAAAAGATAAGTGCAGACATGGTATCTAAGAAATAAATCTTTCATTTCTTTAGATCTCTTCTTTGGCTCCAGAAACGGTAGGTATGCTTTAAGAAATAATCTAGGGGTGAAGAAAAATACTAATATGAAGTACCGTAAGCAAAAGTGTTTCTTAAATTGATTGAAAAAGATGTGAATAATGTCAAAACATTTTTATTTAATGATTATTCATAAATTGATATTTCTATCAGTTATATTTGAGATTTATTAAAGGCTTTGAAATTTTCATTAATTTTAAGTGATTGACAATTGTAAGAAAGGAATAGCAATATTTAGTTTCAGTGTATTATTTTCAAACATACTCAATTCCAAATACTCATTTATGTAACGATTTTTTGAGGAAAAAAAAATCAAATTCTGTTTTCACTTTGTTTGGTCATATTCATGTTTAATTGAGACAGCCATGGATAATTGCATTTTGAATAGTTAAAACTGATATGAATTAATAAAATTCTATGGTTTGTTAAGGAGTAATGTACTTGTAAAACTAAAACAATAATAAGTACAGTGATTGTTGTTTTTAAAAAAGATATATTTTTGCTACTAAATAGATGTAATACGCATTCAGAATAATGTTCCTTTCTGTAAAAGTGTTTTGAAAATATATCGCTGATTTTAATGACCTTCATTTAAAATTAGTTAAAGACCCTTAATATTACTATGAATTATGATTAAAGAACAATCTCTGAGGGAATCTGAAGATAAATCTGAGGATAAAACTCCCTTTTTGACGTGCGACTTCATAGAGCAATTAATTTTAATTGACCAAAGACTTTTAAAAGCGGGATCGTTAATTAATTTCAAACGGCTTAGCATCAGATAAGTTTCTGGGGGAATATCGCTTAAATAAAGGTGGAAAATGAAATTTATGGAGCATAAAGTTTAGTTGACACATAATATTTTGATTTCAGTTAAAATAAGTTAATGAAAATGAATAAAAGTTTTAATCTCATGTTTTAGTTTTTTAGCTGAAAACAATATTTTCAAATGAGATAACTTTCTATTTTATGGCATTTTAAATAAAAAAGTGAAAAGAGCTAGATTTTATTAAATTTTTAATGTTTAACTTTGTATGTATTATCTTATAACATAAACAAGTTCAACGTAATACTTTTAAGAACATCCCTAATTTGTTGTAAAATTTTATACAATCTTGGCCACTTATACCCAAAATGCATAGTTATGCTATTCAAATTGATGCAAATTTTTATACATTATTTATCGTAAGAAAATAATGTTATAAACATTTAAAACAGATTTCACAAATTTTTTTAATGAAAAATAGTTGCATATTCACAGATTTAATTAAAACGCATTTGATAGATATTTAATTGGAAATTTAGTGTGTTTTATACTACAGCAAAATTTTTTTAATTATTTCAAATCTTGATTAATTTAACAGAAATTTCCTTTCTTATTTTAAAATCCTCTTTCCTTACTATTACCCATTTATTCCTTTTCTTATATTTCATCGGGGAATATCAGAATGAAACGCATCAGCTTAGAGAAACTCACGAGAAACGTAATATTTCACCAGGGATAGCTGAGATATGATTAAAAGAGTAACTGGCGTGCAATAATAGATGAGATAACAGGCTTTGGAATTAATTTAAGAAGGAATAACAAAGACAGTTGGCGTTAACACGTTGGAAGAAGATAATTTCATCTCTGTGCTATTGCAGTTTGCTGATTAGAGGATTAGCAAAGCTTCTAAGGGAGACGGGATGTTTGTGTACTAGGATTTAAAGAGAAGTTATGTAGAAGACGTGTGTGACTAGTTATAATCCCTTTCTATTTAAATAAAGAATGGTTTTAGTGTATAGTACATATAATAATAGGGAATTTCAAGGGATTTGTTTCAAAGCAGAACTGACCAGATATTTTAAAGTTTTCCTACTCTTCAAATTAGTCTAGATTAGATACATTTAAATTTCTACTAAATAAACTATAGATGTTTCATAAGTATTCAGGGACAAAATTAATCTTTAAATGAAGGAGACACATTTTAAATATTTAACCGGCTTCCTCTGATTTTATGGAGTAAATGATATAAGAATCGCCAGTTATATATATGGAAGTTTAAAATCTTCCCTTAAATTCTATTTATTATCTATTTTAGATATATAAAGGGTTGTAGGAAGCCCACTACAAAATACCTACAGTTCTTTTCTTTCTAGAATGTGTATGCACCGAGAAAATGAGCACATGAATATAAATAACTATAAAACCTCAGTAACAGAGAGGAATAACTTTCAACTTTATAAGGATGTATTATGTTATATTTAAGAAGATTGAAAAGGCAGGAAAAATATGAGTAAATCCTGGAAAAATCTTATTTTAAAGCACAACTAAAATTATGTTAGATTCTTCTTTTGAAATGTTTCAAATTTCATAAGATTCCTTGCCTTACTTTATTAATTTGAATCATAATAAAATTATACCGTAATTTATACATCTTTTAGGAAGGGATTTAACATATTATTAGGGGATGAAAAAGCCGATTATTAGTCGTAGTTGCAATTTTCATGATTGGCAAGAATGAAGTCGACGCAGTTGTTATCCCCTTATTCAAACCGAGTTTCTAAGTTAACAAACACAATAACCTACGCTTTTTTGTATTAAGGGTATTAAATTAACAAAGTTTTATACATTTTTACTGATCTGGTACGAATCTGATAAACTTTTTCAATTCATATCTAAACTATAATGAAAAACGTATCTCCAGAGTAAATGTCTGTCTTTAAGATCTAAACTAATTATTAAACCCGTAGAAAAGTAATCGAGATATACACTGCAGACCGCCCAAAATACAAAAATAAGAAGGTCAAGTGATATCAAAGTCAGATTTTAAAAGATATAACAAAGTACTAAGTACATTAGAAAGATAAATTAACTGAGAAATCATTATCTACGAGGTGAGGAAGACGATAAAATCAGTGTTGAGTAATGAGCAACAACTGGTGATTTTCGCAACAAAACGCTCGGCATTGAATGAAACAGGATTTAGATGGTTAGCAACGGGTCGTATATGACAGACCAGAGTTTCTCCAATTATCAACTAGATTTATTTAGGAGGCAGTAGACTGGAAGAATAGACAGAGAAAGGTAGTAATGCAGTATGGTAATGAAGATGTCTTGCAAATTGTTTGCCATTAGTAGAAGAGATATGTGCTGGAATGGGACCTCAAGTAAACTCTGTAGTTAAGGAAATATAACATGTTTCAAAACCTCAGAGGTATTGTCTAGAAGTATTGTAACAGTAATACGTACTCTAACCCCTAGGTTTCCAATACCACACTAAATCATAATATTGGTGCAGGATCAGTATTGGGATGCATGTGGCGATATTTAAGCAACATTTCTACAAGATGTCTCAAGATTTTAATCTGACTGTCTCTGTATCGCAGGAATAAGTGGGACTTGTTTATAAAGAATATGGATAGTCGCTTGTCAATATAAGCTATTCAATGTATCATTGTATACGCCTATGGGTTTTCATATAAACGCATATTTAGCAATAAACACCTTGTTCACATTTCACTGCGCTTCAAACGACTTCAACTATTACACCAGGACAGTGATTGTCGTGATAAGATACTTGCTTTGTCACATCAGTAATGATATCAATGATACCGAAGTCATGCATAAGATATGTCAGTCATCATTAGAGATTAGTGCAATCGGTTCGATGGGTTAGACATTTCCTCCTGCATTCATCGATTACAAATCCTTATCAGTGTTTCTTGTCTTGTCTTATTCAAAACAACTGGATAAAAAACTATTCCAGTACTTATAAACGGCATTTTTTATTTTGCCATTTTATAGTGCCGAAAGGGGGGAAGGGTTACATGTGTTCATGATGTGTGCCTGCTATGAAATGTTAATTACCAGTATAATAAAACGCAACAATGTAATAAAACTATGTACGTTTAGAATTGATAATTCTTCTTTCTCTTCCGTTTTAGTTTTACAGCCAAATTTTCGTTTTTTTAGTTAATTACTACTATAAATTTCTTTTTAAGGAATCCTACTCGATTTATTTCCTGTACATGTACATTTCTTTTATTAACATGCAGAATGGATGATTTTCTTAGCATATATTAGGTGATTCTATATTGAATTGTATACTAATAGATGAACAAATGAGCTATATAAAAATATATAGTTTTACGTTCTAAGTACTGAAACATGACTGGAAAGTGAAGTTAACTTTCATACAGTTGTCTCAATAGCTAAAATATTTACAGAGTCTGTGTGTTTAAACATTTATTTTATTTTCATTGAATCTACAAAAAGAACTATTAGAACTAAATCTTGTATCCATCTAAGAAGTTCAACAACGTTCTCAAACGATAAATTGATTCAATTAAAAAGAAATAAGTTAGAGATAATGATTATTTGTACACAATTTAAATAATCATCAGTGAAACGTGATTAAATGTATCAAATGTAATCTATTAATTAAAACATGAATGATTCGTTGAGTTTCATTTTCTTTTCAGTACATAAACAAACCAATTAAAAAAATTTCTTTGGGGTTCCTTACCATTTATTTATTGTTTTTAATTTGATAATTTTCTGTTTATCAAAGATGCATTAAGAAGCAGAAAAATTGCAGCTTAATTATAGAAATCATGCAGCAAAAAAGCTTTTTGAAATTATATGTGAGTAAAATGTTTTATTATATTACTTTAAGGTATCCGACGATACGTTCGGAACCACGATTTTGTAAAATCGTACAAACAAATATTTATTTCAATATTTAATGTCACTTAGATTAGAATACACGTAAAAAATTGTTTTAAGAATATTATAACAATAAAAAAATTATTTAAATGCAATATTTTGACAAAAAAGAACTAAAATTACCTTTTTTCAAAACATTCTCCTTTAATAAAAAAAATTCTTGTATAATAATAATATTTTGCTTATATAGAGATAAGACTTCTCAGAGAGACTGAACTATGACTTTTGAAAAACACACATTATTTTTAGAGTTACTACCAATTGAAATAATTCTGAGTGTTTTTCTTTAAAATTTCTCCACTCTGATGTATTAAAATACGGGTAAATCCACTTCTAAATAATATATTTCAGAAATCCAAGTCCAGGCTCTATACAGAGGTCTGAACTATATATGGACAAAATATTATTATTACAGAAGCATTTACCATAGAAGAAGAATATTTGGAAAATAAATAATTCTATGTTCATTTTTTTGCCATACTATTGCATTTAAATAATTTTTAATTCTAATAATATTCTTAAAACAATTTCCTACGTGTATTCTGATCTAATTGACCCTAAGTATTAAAAAGAGATTCGTTTGTACTCATTTGAAAAATCATGGTTCCGAACGTTGTCGGATACTTTAAGCTTATATATATTATATATTTTATATATATACATATAAAAATATATATATATATATATTACTAATACATCAAAAATATCTAATAAGCGTAAATATTTTGAATAATACATGATTGATAAATTTCTCATTATTTATTAATAATGTTATTAGTTAATGACCGTAAATTATATTTTTCAAAAGAAAAAGAATTCAATAGATATCTCACGTTGAACGAACTCACATTCTCGATATATTTCACTTTTATTTCTCTGTCAAAATTAAGCTCATTTGTAATACTTAGTTAAAAATGCTTCAGATGTATCCATCTGTTTTTTCAAAAGAAGCTTTCGAATGTTTTTATTTGTTGTTGTAAACAAATTTACGAAACGGTAGATAAGGACGTCTCAACGGATCATAACTAATGTTCCCCAAGGATAAAAATTTAATCCGATTACAAAGAAAATATGTTATCCCTGGGAACATAAATTTCACTTAATGGGAAGACATTTTTCAACAGGATAGAAGACAGCTTTTTAATCTCATCGGAAAGAATGATGGCTTTCAAAAAAATGGAAGCAAAAATACATCTTTTGTGAATCACAGACTAATATGTTCTGAGGGAAAACTTTCTTCAGCTATAGAAATTAGAAGATTTATAACGGACACAAATCTTGTGCTAGAGAATACACAGGTTCTGTAGTCAAAACTTCTATTGTAGTTTAGAAATAAATTGAGAGAGAAACTAAACCTGATTCTATACAGAGGAAAATATTTCTTTAAGTATCCCTTTAAGTAATTTATTTTATTGCATATTAATTCCTGCCAAAATGCAAGTGCTGAATGCTTTTAATACTTTCAAAACCAGGAAAATACATTATATTTACCTTTTAAGTAGAGATTGCAATACCGGTATACCGGTATTTTGAGCGATTCTCTCTCTCTCTCATACAATTTTGAAATACTGGTATTCACAAGTTTAAATACCGGTTTTTCGGTATTTATTGGAATTTTCTTAAAATTGTCTCCACTGTATGTTCAGGGATCACCAACATCACAAAATAATATATGTTTTTATTTTTGTGTCTCCCTAACGGGCGAAATTAATTAAACTGTGAATACACAAAGTTGTATCGTACAGTCAAGTGAAGTGATAAAATATGTGAATCATCCAAAGAGTTAGGCCGCAAATATCCTGTTACAGCTCGGAGCGATACTGCCCACGCTCAAGATTCGTAGACTGATATTCATATCTGTAAAAACAAGATCGTAATTATGAAGAAAGTGTGTAATATTTTGATATTTTTTAAATTGGTAAGTTTGTTATTCGCACTGTATTTGTATATCTGACTTTAAGGATCAAAATATTTTATATATATATATAAAATGAAGATTGTTATAGAAAAAATAAGGGACCAATAGAAAACTTACAAAAACACTTTGTGATTGTTTATGTAGATAAAGTCCCAGGAAATTATGCAATTATGTGTAAATATTATTATAGTAAATTAATAAATGATCATATACAAAATAATAATGCATATGATGTAAGTAAATTTAGTATGAAAGAAATTAACAACAGATTTTTGGCATTTGGTAAACAATTAAATATTTCTATCAATAAAATTAAATATCACCATATATTTTTGACTCCTAAATTTCATAAGAATCCAATCAAATTCCGCAGTGTAACAAATGGGTTCAATACTTATATATCAAAATCGGGAAGAATTTTACAGACCATATTACAAGATACAATAGACAAATTTAAGGATACTTCTATTATAATAATAAAAAAAACAAACAGCCATGATGTAATAAAGAAAGTTGATCAAAACAAGAGGTATTTTCTGTGAATGGGTTCGATTTCGAAGATTTATTTAACTCCATTAAAATAGAAGATATAATTCAGGTACTTTCAGATGCATATGAGAAATATGATTTGAATAATTACATTAGTTTTGAAAAGTTCAATACACTTATTCGTTTTGTAATACAGGAGAACTTCATTATTTTTGATAACAAACTTTACAAACAAATCAAAGGTTGCCTCAGGGTGGCCCAGCCAGTAATAGTCTCGCTAACCTGTATTTACACCACTATGAATCAATTCGAAGAAAGGAACCCTCTTGCCTCTTATTAAGATACATAGATGATTTAAATGCTATAGGTCATGATAGGGAATTTAAACTTAGCATTAATTTTTATCCGGAATACCTAAAATTAATACAGACGAATTTTAATTCAAACAAAGTTGAATTTTTAGATTTAGATTTAACTATTATTGACAACAAATTATATATAGCAATATATATTATCATATATAGCAATATATATGATAAAAGGGAAGCATTTAAATTTAATGTCATAAAGATACCAAACTTCAATAGTTGTCTACATATATCAGTATTTAGAAATATAATTTTAAATTTTCTGATGAGAAATAATAATTTAACTACACACAATATTGATAAATTCAAAAATATCCAGAAATTTATATTATGTTGCATACAAAATGATTATCCCATCAACTTCCTGAGAAAATATATAGATCATAAATATTTCTTAAAAATATTTTTAAACTCGTAAATGCACAAATCCACCACACAACATTAGGTCCACGAAGTCAGCTTGTTAGTGGTCCAGCTGTGAAGAATTTGTGCATTCCACACACAGGATACATTTTAATACACACTTAGACCAATATTTACACGACTACACTTTAAAATTATTTATGACCAATTAAACATTTCTGTCCAATCACACATTTATGACCAATCAAAGGCTTATGACCAATCAAGCAAGTTTTTTTACATGCGGTCTGGTTTGCATCTAATGCCAAGTGGTCAAACTCTAGTGTTGGATCAAGAATCGTTTGGATTGACATGGCATTGGTTAGATGTTATGAGCAAAATATGAAGTGGTAATTGAGATATTAAATATGAAAAGTCATGCAATAAGATATGTATCGTATTCTTGAGGGGATACTCTTTGGTGAGTTTTTAATGATTTACTCTATTCACTTGTTAATATACTGTGTTTTTAATTTGAACATTCAGTTTTTAGAAATTTTTAGTTTGAACTTTCGGATTTTTTAGTTTATCTTTCAGATTTTTTAGATTGAACTTTCAGTTTTTTTAGCTTGAACTTTCGGATTTTTTAGCTTGAACTTTCGGATTTTTTAGTTTGAACTTTTTGATTTAGATACTTTTTAATTTGAACTTTCGGATCTCACAAATATTTATTTTTTCTACCTATACAACTATTTTAAAGATGGGTGCATCATCTTGGGCGTTTGATGGTTCACTTATATTATGCACTAAATTGTTTTTAAATTTTAATATTGTAATATCTTTCAGAATGCGATGGCGAGTAGTTTTATTTTTCAAGAATAATGGTTTAATTTTAACCTTTTAATTTAAAGTATAATGGTTTAATTTTAACTTTTTAATTTTTAATTTTTAAATTTTTTTAGAAATTTGGATATTTTCAATTAACTTACCAAGTTGCAATAGGGGAAGGTTAGCGCCATCAAACTAGTTTAACCCCACTTATTGGTCCTAAGTCGAGATTGCACTTGGATATTTGATAAATTTTATTTTATTTTATAATTTTTTTTTAATTTTGTTTGAAAACGATGGAATATTATCTTTTATATTCGCCATTGATATTTTGAAGTGTTTTAGTATTATATGATTAATATATATATATATATATATATATATATATATATCCTGGTTCCCTAAGGCCAGGAATTTGTCTTTATACTGTGTGCCTACTTCCTACTTTTAGTTATCTTAGGTTTATAACTATATGATTATTTTTATATTTTTGTTTATATGTATATGTATATGTGTGTATAAATTTTTATATATATGTGTATGTATATGTATATGATTATATATTAAAAAATTCTTATATTGATTATATATATATATATATATATATATATATATATATATATATATATATATATATATATATATATATACACTGCTCAAAATGATTAAAGAATATTGCGATTTTAGGTGGATCTCGTGGCTGGGAAACTGTTTAGCTGATTGATACATGGTCGACAGACGTAGTAGGTTATATGAGAATAAATTACGCATGTTTGGTAGGAAAACTGCATTTTATTGCGCATCTGTGTACAAAAGGAAAAAAACACAATTTGTGCATATTAGAAGAAAAGAATAAGAAAAGGTGTTTTCTTCAAAGGAAATCATTTTTAGTAGGGGGTATTGTTTCCACGGACGGCCAGCAACGTTGAGCACCTTTGTGGCATGGAGTCTATGAGGTCACGAGGTGGGGTATTCTGTCCCACTCTTCCAGAAGAGCTCTTTCTAGTTCTTGGAGAGTTTGTGGGGATGGTTGGCGACCAGCAACTCGTCTTCCTAGAGCGTCCCAAGCGTGCTCTATTGGATTCATGTCTGGAGAACACGCTGACCATTCCATTCGTGCGATTCCTTCCTCGAAAAGGAAATCCTCCACCAGGTTAGCACGATGTGGGCTGCAGTTATCGTCCATTAAAATGAAGTCATCTCCGATTGCTGCAGCGTAAGGGACTGCAATAGGTCTGAGGATCTCCTCCCTATATCGGCGAGCAGTCAGAGGTCCATCTCGAATGATGTAGAGGTCTGTGCGCCCGTCAATGGAGATGCTGCCATACACCAACACTCCCCCACCAAATCTGACACTTTCGTGCACGAACGAAAGATTATTCCTACTGCCACGGTCCCTCCAGATGAAAATACGCCTATTATCCGGATGAACAGAAAAACGGGACTCGTCAGAAAAAAGAACATTGCTCCATTCATTTCTCCTCCAGTTCACATGCTCTGTTGCCCACTCCCTGCGGTCGCGACTATGCCTTGATGTTAGTCTAACACATTCCATCGGTCGGCGAGCATACAGACCTACACCATGGAGCCGGTTTCGGACAGTCTGAGTTGAAACCGTGGTGCCAGTAGCCGAGCGAAGGTGTTGTTGGACAAGAGTAGCGTTCATATTTCGGTGTCTCCGAGCCGTTAACACTAAATAAAGATCTTCTTTGGGCGTTGTTGCCCGTCTACGACCTTGTCCTGGTCTTCGGCCTGGACTTCCAGTCTCCAAAAAACGGTTCCAGATCCTGGAAATCACACTTTGTGACACTCCAATGGCTTGAGCTACTTCGGCTTGAGTTTGGTCCCCTTCTAACCTACCAACAACTCTCCAAGCTTCTGAATCGGTTAAATGACTTCGCTGAGACATCGTACTCATCGAAACAAAGCAGTCACTGAATGCCTATCATCCTTGTCTTCATTTCAGTTGAAAGTCAAATTTCATTCGCTGTCGTTGAAGCGGCGTTTTTGACGTCGAACTCAAAATTAGCATACTCCACAGTTTGAAAATCACAAAAATTTGCATTTGTGATTCTCTTCCATTTTCGGCAAAAAAAATTTCGCTTATATCTTTATTTTATATAAAACTTACAATATCCTTTAATTGTTTTGAGCAGTGTATATTCACACGCATAAATAATAACCCATAATAATGAATGAGAATAACTTTAAAGAACATAAAAAATCAGATGATAATACTTCGATTTGGTTTCATTATTTACATGATGAAAAGAATATAGTGGTACAATGCAAAACATGCTCTAGTATTATTAAAATAAATGGAGGAAGTACAAACGGGGACTCCATATACATTTCAAAACGAAACATGATACAAAATTGTTAAAAAGGAAAGAATCTAATTGCGATGAAGATAGAAATTTTGGCACACTTTCTAAGCTCAAGCCATCCTGGATTTTGGATTATTTTGAAAAAAGATAATTCGGACGAAATTATTGCACTAAATTACGGCACTGTCTAATAAAACTGGCAAATGTAAAACAAAGAAACACCTCTATTTTCATGCTTTTTATAAAATTTCTAATACCGGGATACCGGTATTAAGATAAAAAAAAATACCGAATACCGGTATTGAACTTTTGGTCCGATATTGCAATCCCTACGCTTAACTTTTCGTGTCGAGTAATAATGAAAATTTTTGTTGTAACAAAATATATTACAATGATAATAAAATATCTTTATTTATGTAAGTATTGCACCAAAATTGAGTTAAAGTTTTAATAGTGTTCGGGTTTTTTTTTGTGAATTAGATTCAAAGATGATAAAACAATAAACATAATAAAATGTTACTGTTAGCTTTTACAAAAAACTATGCGTGTGTAATCCATATTGGCTGCTTTGAAATACACACTGGTATAGCATTCTAAGACTGTTGCAAACTATTGATTTCAGCTAATATTATAAAACTTTTTCACATTTTTTGAAATCCTATATAACAGGAAAACAGGGTTTTCTCTTAGCCATCCAGTTAAATAACAAAGACATAATTGTTTTATGCATTTCACAAAATGAATATGCATTTATGAAGGTTACCCAAATGAAAAGTGGACAAAATAAATTAAAAAAGGAAAAAATATGGTTTCTTCGCGAGGTCCGCTTTTCCGCTTAGGCACATTAAACACGTGCCTTGGGCGCAAGAGATTTGGAAACACAAAAAATTAAAGGGAAACAATGAAATAAAAAACTGTGTGTGTCGGCTCAAACGTACGACTGGAGTTTACTCTTTAAGTACGGTTGTCCTTGATTATATAATAGGCAAAGAGTGTAAAAAAAAATGTATCTCATATAATACTCAAACCATGCATGTACTTCTTTTTATTCTATTCACATTTTTTATATTGATTCTGTAAAATAATAAATACATACATGCATATATATATATATATATATATATATATATATATATATATATATATATATATATATATATATATATATGTCATGATTTTTAAGACAGAATCAGATTAAAGTTAGAAAAGTGAAAAGATGACCTTTATTCTTTCATTTGTACATCTGTTCTGCTCGAGAGCAGGGTGGAAAAAGCACGCCATGGTGGTGGTTTCAAGTGGATAACACTTGAAAAACATATGGTAAGTATCGCTGCTTTGAAGAAGGTGCTTGCAAGTTAATGCTGACATATGTTGACTATTAAATCTAACGATCTGGAATTAGACATGTTTATTGGCTAGGCCATATGTTCAGAAGAAATAAATGGGTGATTAGTTTGATACTTGAATATGGGGACTGAGAAAGATGAGTCAAGTGCTAGATAGGGAATTTAATTTTTAATCTTAATTTAATTATCCTTACATTTGCCCCCCAATTTTAAAAGGGAGTCATGGCGTGGTTTTTCTCTCTCTTTACAAACTTAATCAATTTGCAATAAACACAAAACAATACATAACATTATTTAGAAAGACATATTAACACAGTAGAGATACTTAAGCAATAGGAATACTAAAATCAAAATGCAATACAATAAACGAAACTATAACAGCAAACACAGTAAAGACACTTCCAACATATCAATTGATAAACATGAATTTCCATGCATATAATTGAAGATTAGCTTGTTTAAATCTATTCGACATCTACAATAAGAGCTCGCGCGTTTCCTCCTATTCCTTCATAATAATAGATTCGTATTATAGCTGGTAGATATTTTCAAAAAAATTATGTTGGAAAGTAATATATCACACAATAAGATAGTAAATATAAAAATACATGAAATCATACAAATGTTAAAATAATAATTTTGTATAAAAATCTACCCTGGTGCCATCGTAGTAATACCTTATATTGTTACACACATTTTGCATATATGAAATACATTTTTTAAAAAGATAAAAAAATATAGACACTAATAAAATGAAATTATTAATAATATGAAAACGGTGTATAACACACAACTTCTATGCACTATCCAACACAATAAAAAATGTTTTATTTCATATGCGTTATAAAATATAAAAATTATAAGAATATAAGAATATAAGAGCTCTTTTTTATTATTTTGAGTCGGAAAAGTGGACTCACTTCAATAATAACTTTAGTATTTCTGAAAATTTTCACAATATTCATTTGTAACTTAATATCGCATGCAATATTTTGAATCTTTCCGTAACCTTCTAAAAATACGTTTCATAGACAAAAATTCTTGAGTTTCTCTTGCATCACACATTCACTAATAAAACTGTATCACCTTACTTTATTTTGAACACATCTCTCTGAGAAATCTGCGTCATCAACTCACAGATGTTCAGAGATGCTGATAAGAAACAATGAGAGGTGTACATATCAAACTAAACAAGTTTGTCCTCTTAATGTTTCGAGACATATACAAAATTATAATGATTGTATTTTCGCTTATCCATTGTGTAATATCCAAAAATAAGCTTCAAGTTATTAAATTAATTTTAATTTTAGATAAGGAAAATTTCGAGAAATAGTGAATCCTGATATATGGCCGGTATATCAAAACACAGAATTTCAAAATAAAAAAAAAAAATTAAATGACATGCAATAAGATTACTGCTGAATAAAATAATTAACAAAACAATTGAATTCAATGGAGAAAAAAATAATACAACTTGACTTTACTTTTGTTTCTTATAAAAATCAATATCTCTAGTATTAGTTCTCTCATTAGTCATTTTTCTAAAAACTTAATTTATATCTTTCACTTTAAAACACCAATTTCTATCATAACTCTTAACTCATTCGACATCTTAAGATAAAATTATGAGAAGTATATTAAAATTTCTCAAAATTTTGTATGACTAAACCTATATACTTTGTTTTCTCAATTAAAATATAAAGAAAATATCTCATTTATAACACAACTATATTATAAAAATTAAATACCATATCATATCATATATTATTCTTTTTCTTAAAGTTCTGTTCAGCAAAACTCAGTTCTTCAATGTTACTAAAATTGGAAATATACCATTTAACTGACCTCCACTTGGCAGAGCCAGAAACCCTTGGTGAACGGTAATCCAGATGCTGTTGTCACATTATTTCACTAGTAAAATTTTATTTATTTATTTTTTTTCAATGTTGTTGCTTCACCATTTCACAGTATTACCGTGCAGACTTTCCGGCGAAAAAGATTTTTTTTTGGTACTGTTGGTCCTTCCATCATTGTATCACTGGAACTAAATCACAATATCATTCGGAGAAAAACATATTTTTTATCTATTCTGGCGGAAGGGATTTACATCTTTCATCATGGAGTTTAGGGGATTCACGCTTTCCCCACTTTTTTTTTCTTTTTCTCTCCATTAGAATGTTTCTTCCATTCACGGTAAACTGGATGGCCTCTTCAGAAAAGACAGAATATCGTTCGGCGGTAAACTCTGCATTATTCTCGGTGTTAAGAGCGATGTTCTTCCGGGGATGACTAGCGCATTTTTTTTTTCTTTTTTTCCGTACCATTTTTTATTCCGGAAATCCGACGCTTTTAGCATATTGGCATATGGTGCATTCGGTGTTCCGTCAAATTCTCCATATCAGTTATTATGGCCGCTGGCTTTAGTTTTTATATTAAAATTATTTTATAAAAAGATTAGTTTTTTACGTTAAGATTTGAAATTTAGTGGCAAATAAGATCCTGCCGGCTTTAATTCTGTCATGATTTTTAAGACAGAATCAGATTAATGTTAGAAAAGTGAAAAGATGACCTTTATTCTTTCATTTGTATATCTGTTCTGCTCGAGAGCAGGGTGGAAAAAGCACGCCATGGTGGTGGTTTCAAGTGGATAACACTTGAAAAACATATGGTAAGTATCGCTGCTTTGAAGAAGGTGCTTGCAAGTTAATGCTGACATATGTTGACTATTAAATCTAACGATCTGGAATTAGACATGTTTATTGGCTAGGCCATATGTTCGGAAGAAATAAATGGGTGATTAGTTTGATACTTGAATATGGGGACTGAGAAAGATGAGTCAAGTGCTAGATAGGGAATTTAATTTTTAATCTTAATTTAATTATCCTTACATATATATATATATATATATATATATATATATATATATATATATAGTGGTGCTTGTTTAGTTTATTATGGTAATATAATATATATATATATAATAAATTCCTTCTAGCATTCTCTTTAATTAACTTTTTTACAATATTGAAATAATCTTTTGATTATTTGGTTCAAACCTAACACCCTGATTTTAATCGTAATCGATGAATATTATTACATCAGAAATTCCTGTCCAGCATATTCTATCCAATCAGAGCTATGATTGCGTAATCATCACGCACTTGCACTGTTGGTAAAAAATAAAAACAACTTGTGTAATGGCGTTCGTTGCTCTTCCTTTTCTGCCGTCATAATGTAACAGTGAATATAGCTGTTTCTCCTTGTTTTTGTGTTGTGTCCGTCAAGATGTCACTTCTGTTTGTCTCTTGTCCACTGTGTTTTAATATCATCATGAATTTGTTTGTCTCGTCGATGTGAAAGTGTATTATAATTTTGTTCTTAACTTCGATGTGTGCGCCACAATAAAGAAGATATCTGTTCACTGAAGACGTGTTTTTGATGAAAACCTGCTCACTCACGACAAAAATCAACCACTCGGCCAATACTTAACAGAAAGTCGGTAGGATGGTTTCCTACCGTGAAGATATAAATAAGAGAGCAGAAAATAAAAAGTGCGTCGTAAGTTTGTTAAAATTCCTGATGTGTCAACTTCTTCGTTGGGCAGGGGGAAATCCCCTTTTCAAGTTGTGCGAGACGGCTTCGTTTTCATCGAATTAATCTAAGGATTTTTTGGGAATATAACAAGTTCATGTTTCGTCGAAAAGTGCAGTCGTCAACAGAAAAGTGAAGATTTTTAAATGTAAGTTACGAAATATTATTATCAATCATTTACAGTGCAAATTTTATACGTATTATTTTTATTTCAAGTGATTCTGATTTTTGATATTTTTGTGCTTAACATTTCATGGAAAAATTATTTTACATATTTTCAACAGTGTTGCAATACATGTTTTTAATTAACATAAAACAATATATATTGAAATAAGAATTTTAAATATTGTAATGTTTGATATTTGAATTTAATAATTAATAGCTGCAAATGTTTTGATTTTGTTGTAATTTCAATTTTATATATTTTGGTATTTCTCTTTTTGGTACTTGAAACTTTTAAGTTTAAGTTAAATTTTAATGTCTGTATGATTCTCAGATCTGGTTTTAAAGTGGCGAATAATGAGCAAGCCAATTTGGCTGTAATAAGTAATACCAACCAAACCCCTAATGAACCATACATAGTCCCTTTTGATTCTGAAAATGGAATGTTAATAGAAGCTTGGTTAGATTATTTTTTAATAATGCATGCAAAAAAAACTTAGTAATAAGGATGATAGTTGGAAAATTGTAAACATATCAAAATATCTAAAAGGGTCTGCATTAACTCAGTACATTAACTCTTGTCTTAAAATTTCAAATTTTGGAGAACTGTGTTCAATTCTTATTGAAAATGTTTTAAAACCTAATGTTATAACTTTGTCAGATTTCTCACAACTTCAATTAAAAGATAACTTAGAACAATATTTTCATCAAAAATTAAATTATGGTAGACAATTAGTATTACCTCCTCAACTCATTTTGGATGGATTTACGGATGGAATGCCCACCAGTATTAAAGCCCCAAAACCTGAACAGAATACTTTCAGACAAAATGTGCCCATTCGACCAAGACAAAATGCTTTTGTACCTCAAAACCACTACTCTGTTCGACCCAACTTCCATAATTTGAATAGAATGCGTCCCCAACATCTCCCAAATCAGCATGCTCATAACTTTAACAATAGAGCTTTTAGGCCCAACCACCACACACATTTTCAACATGGACTGCCACCATATCCATGTAAAATTTGCACACAAAAAACAAATTCCCAATGCTTATCATTGGAAACTGCAATGTCCTTTTAATCAACATCAATTAAGGTAAACCCCATTTAATTGTGATCCACCTTTGGCTGCTAACGCTGTTTCTCAGAGCTCGGAGAACTCTGTTAACAGTCAACAAATTCCTAATCAGAGACAACACCACCCTACTGAGGCCTCTTGCCCAGCATATTGACAATTACAAGTGTCCGGACACATTTCATCATTGCCAAGCCTAGCTAACTTGGACAATTTACCTAAACATAACAATGTGAATATTGTTATTGATACTGGATCCACTATCTTTAATTTCTACAGATATTGTAAATAAACTTAGATTACATAAACAGACAACTAGGCCTATACATATTAATCACACACAAGCCCATGGCAATTTTCAACTAAACAAACTATGCAAAGCGTACTTAACAATTGGACAGGTAGAAAGAAACATAAATCTGTATATAATTAATAGTAGCCTACCTTACATTATTCTAGGACTACCAGAATGTAGTCAATATAAATTTGTTATTGATTGTGAACATAACCAGTTACTACAAAATGGACAAATTATTGTAAATAATCAGAATACACTCACTAAACCAATTTCATTACATATACAGGAAGAGTTAGTAAATACCTCAGAGGAAGTTCTCTTACCTTTGACTGTTAAAGAACTATCTCCTAACCTGATACAACTTCTTTCAGAATACACTCATGTTTTTTCTAAAAATAAGTATGATGTAGGTAAAATAAGAATGGAGCCCCCTAGAATTAATTTAACATCGGACCTCCCAATTTATCTCAGCGAGCTTATAGAACCTCAGTCACTTCAGAAGCTGAGATTAATAAACAAATACAAAATTTATTAGCTGCTGGTTTAATTAAAGAATCCAATAGCTGTTATTCTTCCCCGGTTACTTTAGCTTATAAGAGAGATGAAAAGCAGAAAACCAGATTATGTATTGATTATAGAAAACTTAATGCCATTTGTAAAACAGATGCAGAACCATTACCTCGAATAGATTCGCTGCTAGATAAATTGAATAGTGCTAAATTTTTTTCTACGCTTGACCTCGCAAGTGGTTACTGGCACATTCCGTTGCATGATAAAGATAAAGAAAAATTAGCTTTTGTTACAACTGAAGGTTTATATGAATTTCTCAAGTTCTTTTCTTTTTGGCTTTCGAAATGCCCCAGCAATTTTTAATAGTACTATTCGTAAAATTTTAACTAAACATAAGTGTTCAAATTTTGCTTGTCATTATTTTGATGATATAGATGTCTTTTCAAATTCTTTAGAGGAGCATTATGCTCATTTAAGAAAAATATTCCAAATTTGTGAGGAGGAAAACATTAAATTAAAATTTTCAAAATGTGTTTTTGCAAAAACTAAGATAAACTTTTTGGGCTATGAAATTAAAGAAGGCTGCATTACCCCTGATAATCAAAATATTGAAACTATTAAAAAATTACAACCTCCCAAAAATGTTAAACAACTTCAAAGTTTCCTTGGTTCTGTAAATGTTTATAACAAATTCATTGATTCCTATGCCAAAATTAGGGAACCTTTAAATAAATTACTAAAGAAAGATAAGCAATGGGAGTGGACTGCTGAATGTCAAACAGCATTTGAATTGTTAAAAAATAAATTAATAACTAAACCTGTGTTACAATTATATGATCCTAAATTACCTCTGCATGTTTTCTGTGATGTCTCGCTGAAAGCTATTGGAGCTATTTTGAAACAACCTGATAATTCTGGTACTCTTCACCCAGTATCTTTTCATTCTAGAACTTTACGTGAATATGAAAAAAATTATTGTATCACAGAATTGGAATGTTTGGTCATAATAGATGCTCTTGATAAGTTTTATTATTATTTACATGGTAAAAAATTCATAATCCATACTGATCATGCTGCTCTTGTTTGGCTTAAAAATGTGAAAAATTTAAGGGGTAGATTATTTCGTTGGTCATTAAAATTAAGCATGTTTGATTATGAAGTAAAATATTTAAAAGGAACTAATAATGTTGAAGCTGACATGTTATCAAGACACCCTATTGCTCAATATATCCAACACTCAGTACATTTACTTGAATTAAGTGAGATAAAGACCCATCAAAATTTAGATAATGTAAATGATCCTAAATATAGGAAAGTTGATGATGTCTTTGTTCTTAAAAAAGAAAAAATCTGTTTAAAATTGTTTTACCTTTTTCATTAAGAAGAAAAATTTTGCAAAATGCTCATGAACAATTTGAACATCCTGGTACTCAAAAAATGATAAATTTAATTACTCCTCAATACTATTGGCTTCATATTAACTTAGATATTTCAAAATTTGTTAAACATTGTAATGTATGTCAATTAAATAAAAGGAAAAGGCAAAAAAGATTTGGTCTTTTACAGACTGTACCACCCACAGATCAACCTTTTGAGTATATCTCTGTTGATACTGTTGGTGGATTCAATAACTATAATTCTACTAAAAAATTTCTTCACTTAATAATTGATCATGCAACTCGCTATGTTTGGGCTTTTGCTTCTAAAAGTGAAACAACCGAAACCTATGCAAATTGTTTAAAACAACTTTTCTAAATTCAAATACCTAGTAAACTGTTAACTGATAGAAATGGTGCTTTTACCTCATCCAGATTCAAACGCTTTTTAAGAAATTATAACGTTAAACAGTTATTAACTACTTCTCATCATCCCAAGACAAATGGTAAATGTGAACGTGTAAATCAATCTATTGTAACTAAATTAAGATGTAAAGTAAATTCTTCTCCTACCAAAATTCCTTGGCCCAAATTTCTAGAACAAGTAATCAATGAGTATAACTTTTTTTATACCTCATTCAGTCACAAAATTCCCTCCTGCATATTTGTTATTTGGCACTTTACCATATACACCTCCATTAGCTCAAAATCAAGTTTATCCTCCAGTTGAAGAAGCCAGAAAATTAGCAAAAGAGAACACCATAAAATACTATGAGAAAAATAAAATTAAATATGATGCGCGTTTCATTGATTCTCTTTTTGAACCGGGTGACCTCGTAATTTATGAAGAATTCAACTATCCAAATCGAAGAAAATTATCCCCAATTTTTCCAGGCCCCTATGAAATAGTACAAAAGCTGCCAGATGTCAATTATGAAGTAACCAAGCCTAACGCGTTAACTAAAAAACCTACTGAAATTGTGCACGTTTCAAAATTGAGAACTTATTACCCTCCTGAAGAATTGAAATTGAGTCACATGAATAATAATAATTACACTAAAAGGAAAACACCCACATGTGTGCAACTACACAAAACCAAATCATTGTCCTTTTGCCCCTCCTAGGTGGACCCCCTTTCCTCTCTTGAGATATTTTTTTTTACTGTTGTTGTGATGTGTCAGAACAAGAAATGATTATAGATCTTATAATGTGCGAAACATGGGTCCACCTTCCAATCCATTTCGGATTTTTCCTGTCTTCATCTCGATGTACTGTTTCAGTTTTGGAGAAGTGTGCATTCTTGGATGGAGGCAGGGAAGAGTCTGAATTAAAAATTCCCCTTCCTTAATAGTCTTGGACTGTTAAGTTTACTTTTAGACGAGGAAGTCAAATTTTTTAGACAAACTTGAATGTTTTCATGATGTTTGACGTTGATATTTTGATATTTTGGGCTACAATTGTTTTGAATCTTATTTTCATTCCATTTCAAGTGTTCCTTATTTTATTTTTGATATTGTGTATTTTTATATCATGTTTAGTGGTGTGAATGTGTTATTACATCAGCTGCTCAAGAAACTGTGAATATTTTGGAGCAATATTTTGTGATTTTTATTGCATTTTGAATTTTATATTTTGAATGTTGTTTATGGGTACCCATGTGTTACAATTTAACAGTATATGTTGTTTTCATATTTTTCTAGTATCTAATTTTTGTGTTGGAGATCATGCTATGTATGTCATTACCGACAAGTGCAAGAAGTTTCATAATTAATAATAATTTATTCAAAAATTTAAACTAATTTCTCTGTAAGGTACGGGTCTGTATCAAGGGCCCTGGTGCACACGCCCGCGTCTTGCGGAGGGGGGAAATGTAATAATTCCCTCTAGCATTCTCTTTAATTAACTTTTTTACAATATTGAAATAATCTTTTGATTATTTGGTTCAAACCTAACACCCTGATTTTAATCGTAATCGATGAATATTATTACATCAGAAATTCCTGTACCGCACATTCTATCCAACCAGAGCTATGATTACGTAATCATCACGCACTTGCACTGCAAAAACAACTTGTGTAATGGCGTTCGTTGCTCTTCCTTTTTTGTCGTCATAATGTAACAGTGAATATAGCTGTTTCTCCTTGTTTTTGTGTTGTGTCCGTCAAGATGTCACTTCTGCTTGTCTCTTGTCCACTGTGTTTTAATATCATCATGAATTTGTTTGTCTCGTCGATGTGAAAGTGTATTATAATTTTGTTCTTAATTCGATGTGTGCGCCACAATAAAGAAGATATCTGTTCACTGAAGATGTGTTTTTGATGAAAACCTGCTCACTCACGACAAAAATCAACCACTCGGCCAATACTTAACATATATATATATATATATATATATATATATATATATATATATATATATGCATCTATTATACTACATAAATATATGTTACTCATAGTACATGAGCACATCGTGAAGAAGATTTACTTCTCTATTAATACAGCGATTCTCACACTGTGGGGTGCGCCTTTCAGGGGGTTTGTAACTATAAAACTTTAAAAAAAATTATTTATTTGAAAAAAAATTATTTACTGAAAGTTATGCAAAACAAAATGCATTCTGACGTAATAATAAATAAAATATGTGATGCATATTTATTGCAATCTGTTACAATTTAAAGAAGTAAAATTAGTATAATATCTATCCTATGACTTGAAAGTATATATATATAGTATATATATAACAAGTAACTTATTTGATATATCTATGACTTAAAAAGTCACATATACAAAATTTAACAGCTATATAGTTAATTTGTACTGTTTATAATAAAGGTCATATTGTAGTTTTAGCATAAAAGTCAATTATCATTATTGTATTCGAAAACATTGTTATTGAATATACGTGAATGGGATAGATACGTGAATGGGGGAGGGGGTGATGGAAAATATGATTGAAAATTGGGTGACAAATATTAAAAGCTGGAGAAGCACATGGTTAATATCACTGTGAGTATTAATTAGATTTTCTCGCCACCATTATTATTCACTGTGACTAGAGACTTGTGGTAACTTAAGTATGATACGTGACGTTCGGTAGATACGTGATTCACGAATCGTGAAAACATCGCTTCAATGTATCATACCTTGACGTCCCCTATTAGAAACAAAACCCAAATTAAGAAAAAACAGTATTAAATGCATACCGAGAAATTTGGTGATTTTTAGTTGCTATAGTCAAATTTTCATTGTTTAAAGAGCTAAAGCATGAAGTGTTGCTTGGTGCGAAAAGCGGTTCTTGACGCCAATTACGCTAAAAAGAGAAACAATAGTAAACGTAGTTTGCGATTTTTTTTTAAAGTTTTAATTTTTTTGGAGGGCTTGATTTTTAAAATATACTCTCCAAATTTTGCTGATAGATAACAAATAATGATAATTTTTAAGCGAAAAATATTAGGAAAAACTACTTAAATAATTTTTTGTAAAAAAATATTGGATGAAAAACAAAAAAATTCTTTAAAAATACGTAATTTTTAAGCAATTTTTTCAATTTTGAACAATCCGTGGAAATTATTGTTTAACACTTGGAAAAAAGGTTCGCATGATTATGTTTATAAATAACGAAGTTATTCAATGTTTAATTAAAATTTTGAGTATTTTTTGAAAAATCGCAAAAAAAGTTTGCAATATTTCATATTTTAAGTCACTGATTCGAAAAGAACAAAGTATGAACCTTTTTAATACAGAATTTCTTTTCATAATGATGGTAACAAGTTCGTAAAGTACGATTGAAAAACTCTTTTCATTAAAACGCATTGATATTGGGTCCTTTCAGAAAAAAAATCGTAACAAATGCAAATCTTTGCCCTTTTGTTAAAAAAAATATACCGTATTGTGGCGAAATAAGTAATCTTTCCGATTCTGTAATCAATTTTTTGTCTGATTTTGGTAGGAAAAGAATGATCGTAATTTTAAGAAAGAAGAAAAAGTAATCCTTCTTTCTTTCCGACAGGAACTTAACGCATACGCACAGCACAGCGTAACGCAATTTTCTTAACGTTAGTAAAAATTTTTCTCTTCATAACTTTTCCAAACCGGGGGCTTTATATGAAAATCGATTCTTAAGAAGTAAACTCCAATAAAAATAAATAAATTACAGTAGATGTACCACCATCTAGTGATTCACGAGAGAAGCATTTCTGCCATTAAGAGAGTAAATACCGAAATGAGATCTACTATGGAAAATGAGCTTCAAATATTAAATGAAAATTAATGCAATGTTGTGTCATTAATGATTTTGCAATAATCAAAGCTCGAAGAAAGCCTTTGTTGTAATACAATGGCAGTGACTCAACGAATGATTACAGAATCTTTCCGATTCTGTAATCATTTTTTGTCTGATTTTGGTAGGAAAAGAATGATCGTAATTTTAAGAAAGAAGAAAAAGTAATTCTTCTTTCCGACAGGAACTTAACGCATACGCACAGCACAGCGTAACGCAATTTTCTTAACGTTAGTAAAAATTTCTCTCTTCATAACTTTTCCATACCGGGGGCTTTATATGAAAATCGATTCTTAAGAAGTAAACTCCAATAAAAATAAATTAGTTACAGTGGATGTACCACCATCTAGTGATTCACGAGAGAAGCATTTCTGCCATTAAGACAGTAAATACCGAAATGAGATCTACTATGGAAAATGAGCTTCAAATATTAAATGAAAATTAATGCAATGTTGTGTCATTAATGATTTTGCAATAACCAAAGCTCGAAGAAAGCCTTTGTTGTAATACAATGGCAGTGACTCAACGAAGAATAAGAATATCTAAAGGTGGTAATAGGTAATAAAGTGATAAGTGATGAAAAATATGACAATTAACAAGTTGAAAAATTTATATGGTAATGTATGCTCTATACTGTAATTAAAAAGTTGATTTTATTAATTTTTTGTACTATTTTATTGTGAATGGGTGGTCCGTAATGTCGTAAGGTAATGAATGAACAAGAATGGCGAAACCATGCCACTAATCCTTACTTTACAGCTGACATTGCGAAGCCCCCACCAGTGGGGACACACTTTCTACACTATCTACGCGACCTGTTTCTGTGGAGAAGAACGAAGAACCACTCAAATCATTCATTCTAAAATCTGTTTACTAAGATCTTAGTTTAAACACAATACACAACAATAATAATCTAAGATGATCTAGAATGAGAAGACGCAACACGTATTACCGAATAATCACGCAATCGACCACTGAATCTAACTTTATATAGTAATTCCTATTTTACTAATATACGCACTTTCCTTATAGCTTATATAAATTCGCTTACTGCTATATCCTAAGTAAACAGCTACGTTGTTAGCACTTCAGT
The DNA here is from genome assembly GCA_019973935.1 of Trichonephila clavipes. Classification (NCBI taxonomy): domain Eukaryota; kingdom Metazoa; phylum Arthropoda; class Arachnida; order Araneae; family Nephilidae; genus Trichonephila; species Trichonephila clavipes. Next base: position 1,011,092 of record BMAU01018052.1, on the reverse strand, counting down.
AGTGGCTTTAATCCGACAGTGTTGCTTTTAGTCTCGAACCCACTTTTGGTTCGTCTGTACTGGCACGGCTAGGTTAATTCTCGGACTTAGGATTCTTCTAAACTTTATCTCAAATCACTTTACAGCTAGCTATCTCTCTACTTAGCAATTTCACTTCCCACTTAGCAATCACTTCTGCACATAGACATAGACCCATATATAGACCCCGCTCTTCTGTTAACTTCCAATATATGATTCCTAATTTACATAGCCACGTTCTTTTTGAGTTGGTTGGAAAGAATTGCCGTTCTCGCCCCAAAGAACCCAAGAGGGCTGTCAGCTGAAATCACGAGGAAAGCCCCTTCACAACATAAGTGTTGGATAATGAAAAGACTCTCTAAAGAGCAAAAACAAAGAAAGGAGAAATAGAAAGAATTTAGGGAGAATCCCTTTCTCGAACCAAAAGTAACGAAGTAAAAACTGAAGAATGGTATGCTCTGGAAATAGTGTGTTTGGGAGGTAACAATTTAAAGTACCTGGGGCACCCTGGAGATTAAAAATGAACTTGTCAGCAGCATTAACTAATAAACGTCTCCTGTCAAACCCAAACTTTCTAGATTGGTAGAATTATAGAGTGGGGAACGTTTTTCTGGAATACACTGGCTCCCCTAATATCTATTTCTCATTTCTAAACAGCATACGATACTTAAATATCGTTGTGGATGGTGCTTACTCGCTTTTAGCTATCATGTTTTCTAATGGAGTTAACATTCAGCGAAGTAATGCATCTTTGCAACCGTACTCGATTGGTCTCAACTTGGTTTCAGGAGCATCAAAGTTCAACTTACTTCCATGATCAACTGAATTCTCTTATCTAGATCCTAATTAGAGTTTGTGGTACAATGTCGAGAAATCGCTTCAAAGCTTGGAAATGTTTCCATCTAATCTGACCGAACTTAGAACTATCATCATGTCAGTATGAGCCAATATTTCTAAGCAACGATATCAGCAACTTTTTGATTCCATATCAAGAAGAATAATCGGTTGTTATTAGAGAATTGGTCTACCATGAATGGTCCATTAATATTGAGTTGGTCCACCTTTTTTATGGGTCGACCAACTTATCATTAGCGAGTGTCTTATTTTTTGGCCACACTTTCCAATAATAAACTAATTCTAGGAATAAAAAAATATAAAAACTAGAGAAGATTACCTTTTTTTTGCTTCGTGCGCTCTCTTTTTACGCACAATTTATTTAAAGAATACTAGACAACAAAAAAAAGATAGTTTTAATAACGAGAGGAATATGGATTGAAAAACAAATTGAACTACCAGAAAAGTAAGAAGGTAAAGGATATAAAACAGAGGATTTTTTCTGTAAGTTAAATAATAGCTAATTATACAAATATAACAAAAGGGATCATGCTTAAATTATTTACTTCCCTCTTTTTCTCGGTAGATTTCATCAAATATATTCAATGAATACGAAAAATTCAGCTTAATTCTAGTGTGAATAATATATTGTAAGGTTTCTGAGTTTTCTAGTATGTCTTGTAATACAATATTTCATTTTTTTTTTAAAAAAGACCACTAATTTTTCTTTAATATTTTCTTTATTTCAAACTCACATTGAATCTTTTTCTTAATGTATTCCAAGATTTTCGTTCCTTATTTACGGTTTACTTGTCTGGAACAAATTGCGTGCCTTAAGCAGCCTTTAAAATGATTTCTAGCAGTTGCCATCGTTCTCAAGGTTGGATTATTTCTCAACTCACCCAGAAAAATTGAATTGGGTTACTAGGAAAAAATAACAATGAGTCTACAAAACCGCACAAATATATTTGAGATATTGTTTCAGATGGGGATATATATATATATTGCTTCTCTTTCATGCCCTGTTTATTATTTTTGGGGAAAAGGAGAGTTGAAGTGTTTTATTGCTTATACAGAAATATATATATTTTTTTACTGAGCCTTTATTGAACGTCAAATTTTCCAAAAAAAGAGTAGGGAATTTTGAACATACATAAACAATATAAGCACCATGTTTTTGATTTATTTCATAGAATTTCCGTTATCATTTTTTTCAGGAAATAGAACTTATGTTAATTATTATTATTAATTTACTGAAATATTTATTATGTATGGAGTTATAAATTATAGGTATTCACGGAATTTTAACTACTTAAAATTATTTATATAAAAAAAATTAGAAAAAACATTTTTATTTTTAGAATGCGGGTTGTTCTGGGATTAAATTTCAAATGTGAAGTTATACGTAAAATAGGTACTTTTGAAATCATCTGAGAACCTGTATACCATTTTTTAAAAGTTACGTTATGAAAGTTTACTCCAAATCGGAATAATATTTTTTGCTTTCTATTGTTATTATAAAAATATTTTCTTTTATTTTATTTATGTATTACCACGTTATTGAATGTAATGGTTTTTAATCCATTAACGTAATTCATAAACATTGTTTTAAACAAAAATAATTTGAAAGCAATATTTCATGTAAACTAGTTTAAAAAAATTACTAAAAATAAAAGCAAAGAAAAAATTATATTCCCAAACTATATGTAATTTTATACTGGATATTTTCTACAACACAAATCTTTTGAAAATCTCTTTTTAAACAGCAGCATTTAAAAATAAAACAAATCCCTTCAAATTTTATTTTGCATTTATAGGTAGTTATATTCAGGCATAATAAATTATTCAAGGAGACGTTAGAATTTTAACATTTTTCTATAAAATTAAGAAATACTAAGGAACAGTTTAGTACATATTTACCATTGCATCGTAACCAAGAAACGCAATTTCGTCTTCAGAAATAATACCTAACTTTCTTAGTAACATTTTCATTATTTCCAAATTTACAATTATTATTCATTACAGGGATTTACAAAGTAATTTTTATAACATTAGATACGCACTACACACTGAGCATAACATTGTGACATTAAACCCTTACGTTGCATGCTAAAAAGAAAACAAGAAGCCAAAATACGTTGTATATTCGAATATATGCTCAAATTCTATATTTTTTTTACTATATTTTTCAGACGAAGAATTTTCATATGAATGTAACAAATCGGGTAAGTTGCACATCCAAAAATAAAATATAAATAAATATTATCTCAAATATTTAAAAAATTCTTTTTACTTATGTTTGATTAAATACATTCATGAAATTTTAATTCAAATGTCTTACGATACGATTAAGAAAAACAAAAGATTGCTGTAACAAAATGACAGTGTTACAAGTGTCATCGTTCGCGAGATATGAATTCAAATACAAATTTTTCGGAACAAAATGATATTAAATTCTCCTTTATTTGAATTTGAAAGACACACACACACACACACACACACACAAACACACACACACACACACACACACACACACACACACACACACACACACACACACACACACACACACACACACACACACACACACACACACACACACACACACACACACACACACACACACACACACGTTTACGTTAGGCATCAAGATACTTGAGACAATTGTGTATCGTATTTGTTAGTTTCATCGTAAATAGTTTTTTGATCTTGATATCACAAGCTTCAAAAATTCGACGGTTGGTAAGCATTGGAGTAATTTTGAAGCTTTTTTTAAGTATTATTTTTCTTTCTAATACAAAAACAGTTACGTACTAAATTTTAGGTAAAACAGAACATCTTACTTAATTTACTCTCTTTTCCGTCAATACACATTCCAATATATTTTCTAATTAATTGTTTTTTTTCTCAGTTGATGTGCAAAATATATACAATCGTATTCAATTTAAATAAAAGCATTGAATAACCGAGCGAAATAACATAAGAACAAATATACCCCTACAAAAACAATTAAAAGGTCACCTTATCTAATGGGTTTTAGCACTTCCTTCATTTCTTTTTATCCTCTTTAGTCACCAGGCAAAGAAAAATACCTTTCCTCCAGATCGTCCTTTTCAATGTTTCATTACCACTTTTTAGCCGCCCCCAAAGCTTCTCGATTAATGCACTAGTCTCAAAAATGGAGAAACTGACGAAGCCTATGATATTGAAGGTAACATAGTAACATTTGCTTTTACTCTCGGTCATAAAAGAAGCATACATTAAATAAGGGCGTTAGAAAAATGAAGTAGAAGAACGATATCGTTATACAAAAAAAAATAGCATTTAAGGTATGTGACTACGTTCGGAACCACGATTTTACAAAAGCGTATAAATGGATAATATTTATGATATTTAGTGTCACTTAGATAAGAAAAAGTATATAAAATTGTTTTAAGAATATTCGTACAATAAAAAATGATTTTTAAGTGCAATATTTTGACAAAAAATGAACATAGAATCACTTATATTCAACACACATTCTCCTTTTTTGAAAAATGCTTCCATTATAATAATATTTTGCCTGTACACAGCACAGACCTCTGTACAGAGGCTGAACTAGAATTTTTGAAACTTATAGCTTAGAAGTGGATTTGTTCATATTTTACTACAACAGAGAGGAGAAGTTTTAAGAAAAAAACACCGATAATTCTTTTAATAGGTAGTAACTGTGAAAATAATGTGAATTTTTCAAAAATCCTAGTTAAGACTCTCTGGAGAAGTCTTAACTTTATCTAAGCAAAATATTATTATTATAGAAGCATTTTTTAAAAGGAGAACACTTTGAAAAATGGTTATTCTAAGTAAATTTTTGCCAAAATATTGTATTTAAATAATGCTTTTTGTCATAATGTCCTTAAACTAATTTTATAGATTTATTCTAATCTAAGTGACACTAAATATCATGAAAATTATCCATTTATGCACTTTTATAAAATCACGGCTCCGAGCGTAGTCGGATACCTTAATGATTATCATACTGAATCGGTCAATGAGATGTAAGGAAATTTAAGTATATTTTTCAAGAAGCCCCTTATTAATTTCTTTCGAAATTTATTAATTGTGTACACTTAGCCTGAACGCAGCATTGAGGTGTTCTTTAACACTAGAACATCTATCGGTGTTGATTGGACACCGGAACCTGTTTAGTTTGTTCTCCGGGAAATTTGAAAATTTTTCTTGACTTTTAATCATTTCCATGATGATTATACAGAAAAAGCTTTGTGGTTCTAGGTTAATTAGGAGAGATGATGCAATTAAACATACCTAGAACGTCCGCTGATGTCTTTTCGATACTAAAGCATTTTGTCAATATAAATAGCTATCATTCAACAAAATATAGTTCAATAAGTAGATACCATCATTAGTAAAACAAACTTCCCAAAGTACTATTGCACATTTATTTGACCTTTAATGCAGTGTAATTGAGTTAACAGCAGAAATGAATGAATTGTAGAAAATTGTTGTGCATAAGTGTTTCATCACACATCATTCACTTATCTGTTTATGAGAAAGTTCCAGATTGCATGAAAATAAAAAAAAGAAGATCTGTACTCCTCTAAAATTTATCTACTTTCTAATAATGTGTATCAAAGAAAGAACCAAAAACTGTTGTTGTGATGAGCACACTTCACTGAAGAGTTGCAATAGCCAACACAGAAAAGAAAAGACCGGAAAGCACCAGTTTCTACAACGAAACCACATGTGGTGTACATATTGTTGATTCAAACTACAAGAAAATATTCCATAAAAGCTGGATCAAGAAGATGACCTGTATATACATTTTACAATATTTTGGACCTCTCAGAAATTCAACTCTGAGATTTTTTTATTGCTCGGTATTGGGTAAATCTTTTTATAATATATACAAAACTTAGCTAATGAAATACGTTTAAATTACTTATGTGTAAGACATTTGAAAAATCTGGTATATACTGAATGAAAAGGAATTACAAATTCGCTATAATGCAAAAAGAACAAACTTAAAGAGTGTAATGGAAATGAGAAAAAAAATATGTACAGGCAAAATTGAATACCAGTGTATCCATTGAGGTATGAACAAAACATTATGCATAACAATGATAAATAATGATTTAAAACTTCCTTTCTCACAAAAATTGCGATTTGTGCTTATTATTCTAATATTTATGAAAATTATTATTTTATTTCATTTTACGAGATTAAATAATTTGTTTTGTTACAGTTTCCAATGATATAAATTGTCATAATATATGATAATTACATGAAATAATAATAAAATGTCTCAAAACTAAATCCTACAGAACAGTAGTCCTACAATTATTTAGTTATTACAATTATTTGATACACGTTTAAAGTATATCACGGTGTCGAAACGACACCAGCGGACGTTTATGGGTAATCGAAATCCCGAATGTTCTAGTGTTAAAAGTTCTGATTTTCATCCTTTCATGTCGTTTCTGTTGTGTATAATTGTGTTTCGTTAAGTTGTTCAATCGATTAAAAAAACCGGATGTTATTAAAACTTTAATTTTTATTGTAGTGGGATGAAATTGCATCGCGCTGTCAATGGCTGAAGGGGAACTAAATTATAGCCCTCACAGATTAATTGATTAACTTAATATATTTGCATGACATTTATAAAAAAATGCCCTTTACGGGGCCTTATTTTTCTGTAGAATAAGGTAGAGAATGAAACAAATACAGTAATATCAAGTTATCATTGTTACTGATTGAAAAAAAATTAAAACAACTGCAACTGCATTTTATACTATCACTTATTATAACAATTATATTTAATATAAGATGCATTTATTAAAAAATTAGATTAACTTTTTTCAATTATATAAATATGTCTTTCATTTTTAGAATTGGAAAATGTCAAGGCATACTGTAAATCTGGTATCCTGAGTATCAAGGTATCCCGAAATATTCCTTGCCAAGATAAGTCCTATCTGTTTTACACGTATGCACATCCGGCAAGGGGTCCAATGTTTGTTGGGAGAGGAAGTGGAGGCTACAGGTCAGGAGTGGCGAATCTTTATGGATCTACGTGCCATTTTTTCAAAAGAAGTGTTTAGTGAGGTACAGGCGAGCTGCCAAATATTTTTGACTTGTGATTATTGGGAAAATAATAAAACTAAATAACAAGAACACAAAACTCTTTATTTATTACGAACAAATTCCTTTTGCACTGTATAATTGTAAATGTTTTAGTTATACGTGTAATTCAAATTAAAGTAACATTAGTGTGACTTCTGTTTGTTGCAGATTGTGTGTATGTGGATGACAAATAACTTGTATTAGGATTTGCAGATTGTGTGTATGTGGATGACAAATAACTTGTATTAGGATTTGCAGATTGTGTGTATGTGGATGACAAATAACTTGTATTAGGATTTGCAGATTGTGTGTATGTGGATGACAAATAACTTGTATTAGGATTGTAAGATATTACTTTTAGTAGAATGCGGGCTCAATATAGGGGAGTCGGTTTTTAAGCAATTAATTTTTTTTTGATGCGGTTCACTTTTTTGACAAGTGGATTAGCGATGTGTTTCAAAATGCCGTATTACAGACAATGTTCTGCATACCACTATTCCAGAACATAAAACATGCACCTTTTTTGTCGCCTTTACTAATAATACCATATTTCCAGATTCACCAAATTTGAAATTCTCTGATACACTTACTTTCTTAGCCTTTTTAATTTTTTTCGCTAAACTAACCATGTTAAATAACACTTAAAATCCATACATATAATACAAATAATCTTTAAAACAGAGTTGTGTCAATGAAATCGACTATGATATGCGTAGACAAACTTCCATGAATGGCACGCGTGTGAACGGTTCGCTATCCCTGCAATAGAGAGAGAGGTCAATGTAGTAGATAAGGCAAGGAAATGATACCAATGCTTTCCCCAACTCCCTGAAAGTACTTTGGCTGTTGGTGACTATTTTCACAATTCTGCTTCGTTTCAGTTAGGCAAAAAAGATTTAAGGCACCGATTTTGTAAAATTTTTTTTTATAATCCTGTGGAAAAAAATAAATTGAATGTAAAAAGAAAAGTAACATAAACATAAAAATAATTGAAATTAGATATGAACGTTTGCTTTTCAGTACAGCAGTGTAAATATACTTAGAAATATTTTAAATTCATTATACTACAGGAACACTGTTTAAATAATGATATTCCTACGTATTTTGCATTGCAAGTTCGTAATTTTTTTTTAAATTTCACATTTGTGCATATTTAAATCACTTGTAAAAGTCATAGATTGACTTGATTTAGAATAATAAAAAATCTCATTTTGTGATTGCAAAATTTTCACAGTAGTATGTGTTAGTAATTTTGTGGCCGCCCATCCGGTATAGTGGTTAGTGACACTGACTGCTGTGTGGTAGGCCTGGGTTTTAATACCGGAGAAAGCATGGATGTTCGTAAATGTATAAGTGCCTTTGAGGCATGGGAGTACTCTAAATAACTTGTGAAGCCCCCACCCGCGGGGACACACGTTCTACGCTATCTGCGCGACCTGTTTCTGTGAAGTAGAACGAAGAACCACTCAAATCATTCATACTAAAATCTCTTTATTAAGATCTTAGTTTAAACACAACGCACAACAATAATAATCTAAGGAGGATAATCCAGAATGAGAAGACGCATTACCTAATAATCGTGCAATTGACCACTGAATCTGTTGTTGTTGTTACTAATGCCACCTGATGATCAAAGGCCAGATCAAGGCCCACGAAATTCATCATGGCAAAGAGCAAAGTGACGCCTGTCGTTAGCCGTAGCTTTGAGCACCATAAACGCGATAGAACGATTTAGCTCGGTTTCACCCCAATTTAGAGGAATAACGTCCTGGGGATAGTCAGGGATCTCCCACCTTTCTTGCCCATCCACCAACCTCACGTGAGGACTTGCGGCTCGACGGCTGTTTAAAGTACCCCCATGCCGTGAATGCACTATACATTTACAAACAGCCATGCCTTCTCCAGGATTCGAACCCAGTCCAAACGGCACAGCAGTCAGCGTCGCTTACCACTAGACCGGATGGGCGACCCACTGAATCGAAATTTATAGATTAATTCCTATTGCACTAATATACGCACTTCCCTTATAGCCTATATAAATTCGCTTACCGCTATATCCTAGGTAAACAGCTACGGTCCTTATCACTTCTATTGTGGCTTTAATCCGACTATGTTCCTTTTGGTTCGTCTGTCCCGGCAAGGCTAGGTTAATTCCCGGACTTAGGATTCTTCTAAACTTTATCTCAAATCACTTTACAGCTACCTCTCTACTTAGTGACTTCACTTCCCACTTAGCAATCACTTCTACGCATAGACATAGATCCCAACCTAGACATAGACATCACGCGAATGCTAACTTCCAATATATATACGATTCCTAGTTTACATAACCACGGTCCTCTTCTTGAGTTGGTTGGAAAGAATTGCCATTCTGGCCCCAAAGAACCCAAGAGGACAGTTAGATCAAATCGCAATGAAAGCCCCGTCACAAGCTGTCAAGTCCTCTCGCGAGGTTGGTGAAAGGGGAAGAGAGGTGGGAGGCCCTTGACCTCCCACGAGGGTATTCCTTCTCAAAATTTGGGGAAACCGAACAAAATAGTATTGTCACATGTATGCTGCTCAAAGCTATGGAAAACGACATGCATGAGAATCCAGCCCCTTTCCGCGATGACTATCATGGGCCTTGATGAGATGTAACTAACGACCAGGTGACATAAGTAACAACAACAGTAAGTTTGTTCTGTTGGAAATTTCATTGGGTGTCGAATTTTTCAATAGACAGCTACCACTTAGTAGATGCAAAAAGGGGAAATTTTGATTCTTACGTTGTATAAATATGTCTGAATATTTTTAACTATAAATACTGTTTTTAAAATTTTTTTAGTAAACCTTGCTTAGATATCGTTTTATGCATGAAGTCACAGAACATTCTATGAAAAAGAACTTAACTTCATTTTACGTAGTATAAGCAATTAATAATGATTACTTTCAAATCCGAGTATCTGAAAGTTTCAATCATTATTTATTCCACTGAGCATTTAAAGCAATATCTGTAGTGTCATTGCATCCTTTGCTCTTTTTTTGGAAGACCAAGTCTTATATATTCCCAGAGATGTGCTTATGTCACTAGATACTCGTTTTCAGTATCGATACGAAATCATTGTATTATTTAATTGGGTCTCAAAAGAAGATTTGTGGATTAAAAAAGTAATACACACTTAAGATAGAGATTATTGATGCTTATTTCACAGTCTAAAAATTTTCAGGGCCCAATTTATTTGAGGATATTATCGTAAGCCAACACTTCCTTTTGAACTGACCTTTAAAATGCCAGATTTGAATCGATGAGATTTTAAGAAAAGAGACTATTGCAAAGATATGGTATACAACAACACCACAATATATTTATCTAATCTTAAAAACAGAACTTTTGTGCAGTTTGTATACATTCTTAGCATTTGAAAACATGGGTTATATTCCAAAAAATACATGTGCTACCATAAAATGATATAGCGTAGCAGAAAAATATAATAATTATATACACAATTTTTTTTACAGTGCAGATATAAAAACTGTTGTTCAGGGCTGCATTCTTAAAAATAATTTTGATGCGCCTATTAGGGCAGTATTAAAAAAATTGAAACATATTTATTTATTTATATTATTAAGAATTCACTGATAATCTTCCGAAATGATGATTCTGTGATGAAAGCTGAACTTACTGATAACTATAAGATATGTATCTCCGAAAAAAATCTCTTACACTTGATTTTCAACTTTATTAACTGTAATAACACATTTGTTACTCTTTTTTAGTGGTTTTGATCATTCAGTTTTTCAGACGGAAAAATTATACGTTTGGTAATCAATCGTCGTAACTGCGTGTAATTTTACTTAGGGGATTTATTATCTTAATTTACAAAAAGAGGAATAATTTTGTAATGGATGGCCCATGTCATCCATTAGTGTGAGAGGGTCAGAAGGAAGATAGCCATATTCAAAACAAAAACTCGATTTATTGACAATTTATCAACAATGGCACAAATTCAATAACCCAAGTTAAGAAATGCATCAATTACTAAATATGTGAAGCAATAGCGGGGTAGACGAGATACTACAAGACTTAACAATAAGTTGGATCACTTACGTCCAGGCAATACACCATCTAATTCAAATCGACCTAATACAATTTAAAATTTAATTGACCAAATCGCCAATCTTAGTATGAATCAAATAAGCTACGAATTGCTCTCGCCTAACTTTACGTTAATCAATCACTGTTATCCTATAGCAGTCTCTTAACTCGTCTCTTTACTCGAAAATTTAATCTTTATATACAAGTCTTGATTTACACAATCACATATTCTCCTTAGAAGGAAGGTTTTTAATAGAATGATTTTTTAAAGACCCATTATTCCCCAGAGCAGGGGTGTAATTTTCCATACATTTTTATAACAACGAATTGTGGAATTGGCTTTACATTGTTGTGTTTGACAATATCTAGCCAACCACTTTAGATAGATTTGTACTTTTTTTTTTCGTAACCGTATTCCTTTTAAAAAATTAATTCGTGCACACGCGGCTCGCGGGCTGCATGTGGCCCACAAGTACGTAAGTTGCCGACTGTATTATGATGGGCACAGTAGTTCCTGGCCCTCATGGATTGTTGTGCAAAGCCTCTGGTTTGAGTCTTAAGTTTGGGGATACTTTCCCTCGACTCTCTTTAAAAAAATTTTAAATATCAGATTTTTAAAGTTTTTCCATTTTGAAATTTATTTAAAAAATGATAAGGACATTTTTACGACTGGGTATTTACCTGTGTATTTACTTGTTAGCTCTCTGCTCTTGTTTTAAAATAAATTCTTTTGATAATAGAAACGTGTTTTAGATTAAAATAGGTTTATATTTTATCAAACAGTTACGTTTGGTTTTACTGTAGTAAATTACTTTTTTTAATAAATTCCGAATTGCATTTTGCTTATCCTTTGCTATGGATGGTACATGAAACAGAAAGATAAGAAATTTTTAACTTGTGTGTGATTGCAATTTGTTATGTCCATCACTCCAAACAGAAAGTTTGGAATTTTTCCGAAAAATATTCAGTCCAAAAAAATGCAAGATGCAATCAGGGTCTTTTTGTTTCTTAAAGTTTAAAAAAAATGAATACAGGATGCTTTTTCTGTTCAAATTAAGAAAGGTTAAGATAAAGGAAAAATAAATTTTTAATATAATTATTTTTCACCTATACTTAATCGTTTGCGAATGACAGCAAAATCAAATTTCAACAATGAGTAACGGAAGATCAATTCAAAAGGAATACCGTATTTTTCAAAGAAATGGCAACTATAATATTCAAAAATTATTTGGTCATTGCATTATTACACTGGTGTGCAAAACTTAAGCAAAGATGTAAAAATTTAGCAGATAGCCATGAAATTTCAGAAAAGGAGGTCTAGAGATCAGTACAGTGAACACGTAAGTCAGTAGAAACGTCATGCGTTTGCAAATATCAGGAACGAAACGTCAGAAGCGACGTGAGCGTACGCAAAACGCGTGATGTCTGCGCGTGATGTCGGCGCACGCTGTTCAACAGTAGAATAAATTGAAGGATGGAGACGCAATTCAACATATTCGCTGCAAGTGCCAGTGAGTCAGTTCGTGAAATATGGCTAGAAGAAATCACCTGGACGATTTCACACGTGGAAGAATGATCGGAAAGCTGGAGGAGTGGCATACTGTCACCTGTGTAGCTGCAGAGTTCGGAATCAACAAAAGTGTCATTTCGCGCGCTTGGAAAGCGTTCCAAACCACAGGTACAGCTGTTATAAAGGTTGGTGGTGGCTGCCCGAGGACGACAACTGCAGGGTATAATCAATACATCATCCTGCAGGTGAAAAGAGGCTGACAGCAGTCACCAAGCTCGATTGCTCAGCAACTCTGTACAGCAACGGGGTGACAAGTGTCGCGGGTTACTGTGGCCAGACGCCTTCACAAAGGGAGCCTATTCGCCCGCTGTCCTGAACGCTGCCTCTCGTTGAAACTTGGCCACCGATGCCAACTTTTACAGTGGTGCTGAGAACACAAAAACTGGACAACTGATCAATGGAGTCGTGTCCTCTTTACGAATGAGAGTCGGTTCAGTACCAGAAGCTATTCTCAACGCGTTTTGATTTGAAGAGAGATCGGGACCCGGTTTTATCCCAGTAACATCAAGGAAAGGCACCGTTACGGTGGTCCTGGAGTTCTTGTCTGGGGAGGCATTATGCTGAACGGGCGAACTGAGCTCCACATTTTCGATAGAGGGTCTGTAACTGGGGATCGCTATTGTGAGGAGGTACTTCTTCCCCATGTGCGTCTGTTTCGAGGTGCCATTGGCCCAGACTTCATTTTTATGGATGAATATGCACGGCCACGTCGAACTCTTGCTGTTGAGGAGCTGCTGGAAAGTGAAGATATCACTCGAATGGATTGGCCAGCGTACTCCCCAGATTTAAATCCCATCGAACATGTGTGGCATGCTTTGGAGAGACGTATTGCAGCACGCTTACATCATCCGGAGAACACCCAATAACTCAAACAGATGCTGGTTGAAGAATGGGCACTCCTACCGCAAGAAATGTTGCACCAGCTGGATCTGAGTATGCGGAGACGGTGCGAAGCAACCATTGCAGTGAAGGGAGGGCATATACCATATTAAGGAGCATCTGCTTGTTGTTCTTCCTGTTGAATAGACAATCATGAGTCACCATACTATGCGTTCAATAAAGCTTGTTTTTGTTTGATTCCATACCGTATGCATTGCATTCCTTTTTCAGCGGCGATGCTTTCGTCATCCTTTATGTACATAATACTCTCCCTCATTTCTGAATTTCATTTCTCTCAGATGATTTTTCGTGAAGTTATGGCAATAAACCCACCTGTTGCTTAAGTTTTGCACACCAGTGTATATTATATAAACATTATTATATTATCTATGTCTGTATATATGAAAAATAATGAAAACAATAATAATTCATTTTGTTTTAAATTTTCACTCCAATAAATGTTTTTTTTTTGTTTCCAAATCTGATGTAAAGGTACATATTTTTATGTGCGGCCCTTCGAGATTATAATGTTTTTCCGAAAGTGGCCCGTAAGGTCATTTGGGTTGGACACCCCTGCCCTAGAGGACTATTAGTAGAAAACGCTGTTACAATTTTTAATTTTTGAGGAAAGGGATATTTTACGAATAGCTAAAATACTGATCTATATTGGTGAAAAGTATCTTCTCATTAAGCGAAATTGTCGTTGTAAGAGCTCATTAAAAAAATTTTTTTTTACTATTAAGATAAATTATTTGTCTTCAAAAATCGTCACAATTACATGGATATTTTTGCTTCCTGAAAACTTTCTTTGCAATTTTGATGAGGAAATATGCTAACCCCTTTTTTAATTCCTACTATTAGTTCACACTCTCCCTATATCATCTCCCTCATCCACTCAAGTTCAAATACATTTATTTAAACTTGTAAAGGATGACACTTGATGTTAATACAGTTTTTTCAAGTATTAATCAATTAATTAATTAAATTTAATGAATTATTTATAGTTAAAGAAATAAATTTCAGTTGATATTATTACTCTAGATGGCAGAACCATTGGATAAAACAGCTTTTGTTACATTTGTGAGGAAAATTTAACTTAACCTGAGTAAAATTGTATGCTAGTTAGACGTAAGCATTGCTTTTACACTGATTTAAGATAAATTCTTACTTATTATATTCAACGTTTATTAAAAAACGTATTTACAAATTTAATGCATGTAAAAAGTTTTTAATGTAAATTTAAAAGTGTTTTGCAACTTAATATTGGGATTCTGTCATATGTATATAGATATTTATATTAATTGTAATGATTTAAAAAAGTAATTGAAATAATTGTTTTTGTTGGCCTAAGTAGGAATTGACTTTAAAAATACTTTTTTTTATATTACTTGTTTTTTTGAAGCACCGAGAGAATGTATACTTTATTTCTATAATTCCAGAAAATTTAATTTGTGGCACACTTAATATACATATCATTTATATTGGATTATAAGTTGACATTTGTTTTCTTTTTCTTTTCCAAATTCCTCTCAGTTATAAAAATGTTGAATAAATGCTAGATTGGTAATATTACATTATTTATACATTGAGTTAATTTTACTTTTCTATACGGCATAAAAAAATAAATTTATAGTATAATTCTGAAAAGGACAGTGTAAGGTAAATATTTTGAACTATCATTATATTATTACAAAATAAAAATTAACAATAATAACTAAGGATATATAAATAAACTAAAAAAAACTGAAATTGAAATTTATTTCGAAAGGAAAAGTAGAAAAGAAAGTGGTTTTGGATAAGTAGCTTTCTCTTTCTTGGTATTTCGGCTATTTTTTCCAATACTGTATGTAGAAATAGAAAAAAAATAATTTTCTTTCTGTGGAAAGAACTTGTTCCGAAGTTACAGGGAAAACGAAATTTCTTTCATCCCTTTCCAAAAATCATGCATTTTTGCAAAAAGATAATACCTTTCACCAGAGATAAGAAACTGGAGCACTTTGTAGTCTGGGAACAAAAAATCAAATTTTGAACGAGGGAAGAGAATATTGCTGGAAAATCATACCGTGTGGTAAAATCGACGGTTGAAATTTGAATTCTTTTTCTTGGAACCCGCCAGTCATCTCCTCTGAGTGCAGTACATTGAAATATTTCTTTTGTCTCTTAATAGAAAAAGGAATATTCAGTTCAGCTTAAATTTTCTGTACTAAGAATTGATGTATTAAAGCAACAAAACCTATAAGGACAGAAAAAAAAAAGAAATCCAGATTAAAGGAGCTAAAGTGAAACAAGAAAGAAAAATTATGCACACAATTAAGCAACTTAATAGAATAAGTAAGACATAATGTAATACTAAGAAAACTTATGCAATAACAAAGTAATATTTTAATATTAAGGAAACAAAAGAAATATGGGAGATAATTCCCTAGACCAGGGGGGACTATTTTCAAATTTTTCTAGATGTCGCGGTCCACCTTGTGACGTAGGTGTGATGAACAAAACGAAAAAAAAAGCTTAACAATATGAACTACAGAAAATGTGTCCTTTCCTTCATAACTACAGTAGAAAAACTTACTCTTTTAAAACTACCTTTTAAACAAAACGCAAAATACAAACATAATAAATACACCCAGAAATTTAATATCAAATGATGTATTTCAAACAATTCACAATACATAAAAAATAAATAATTTTCACTAAATATTAGTTCTTGCAGCTATAGTCTGAATAGAAGACTTAGTCTTCATATTATCCGTCCCAATCTTGAATACTTAGGTATATTATTACTAACAGTTAATCTTGCACGGGATTCAAAGCGGTCATCTGTAAAACGGGAATATGTTGTCTTAATTATATTCTTCGTTCAAAATGTAGAATCCCACAGATAGGTAGAGCGAAAGAAAGATGTTTAATGAATTCCCACTTTTTTTAAAATTGAGATACTTTACTGCGCGTCTATTAGATTCCAAAAGTTATTCTTTACAAATTACGTCCTTTTGCAGGAGAAGAAAAGCTTCGTTTTCCTCCAGAACATGTAACATATTTTTAGTTATATTTTTCACATACACATTGACAAATAGGAAATCCATGAATGCAACTTTTGATTCTTGTCTAGTAAATTCTTGAAAAAGTTTCTCAGATTTAGGTTGCAGTTTTATTCACGATGTATCTTTCATTCACGGGTGTTTCCATTATCTTGATAACCACCTGTGTTTCTTTTAGTATGCGCGTCTAACGTTTTATGTCAAGGTGGTCCCCAGGACGATCGCGATCGACTAAATGCCCACCCCGGCCCTAGACTATGCTAAAAGCCTCATAATGTACACTCACGGACAAAAATATTAGCGCACAAAGAAATAATTGCTGGATCGTAACGAAACTTGGCATGAAGGTACATGTCGGGAAAATGTGCAAATGATTAGAAATGCAGCGTGATTGCGCATTACCTACAGCCGGTAGAGGGTATTTAACGTCGTTCTCCGTGGAGTATGAAAAAGGTAACCAAAGCTTGTTTGAGTGTGCTGAATCATTTACAAAAGAAGAGCTGAGGTAGACATGCCATTACATCGTTTTCGAAGACAATATGAGCAGCTGTCGCAGTTTGAGAGGGGGAGAATCATCGGCATGATGAAAGCTGGGTGGTCCGTTAGGCGAGTAGCTCGTCAATTAGGCCGCTCTGATTGTGTTGTGAGGAGGTGTTGGGACCAGTGGATCCGAGAAATGTCATTTACACGAAGACCAGGCTCAGAACGCCCTCGACAGACCAGCCATCGAGAAGACCGGCAAATTGTAAGAAATGCACGCGTACAGCCAACTGCTTCATCGGTCTCCATCCAGGCACAGGTAACACCTTCAGTAGGGGCCCATGTGTCTTCTCGAACCATACGAAGGCGCCTGGCTGAAGGACATTTGGGATCGCGGTGCCCATTGCGTGTGCTGCCCTTGACGCCCATTCATCGATGCCTTCGTTTGGAGTGGTGCCGCGCACAAGGAAACGACTGCAATGGAATAGAACCAGGTTATCTTTAGCGACAAATCCATATTCAATATCAGCAGTGATGACAATCGTGTTCGTGTGGGGAGATCCCGTGGTGAACGCCCCAATCTTGCTTTTGCTTTACAGCGACACACCGCTCTCCCAGCTGGTGTGATGGTATGGAGTGTCATTGCCTACAATACACGATCACCCCATTATTAATCCGTTGCACCATGACAGCCCAGCGGTATGTCCATGGCATCCTGCAACTAAATGTGTTGCCACTCATGCAACGGCTCCCAGGATCAATTTTTCAACAAGACAATGCTCGGCCTCAATCGGTTAGGGTATCACAAAAATGTCTCCGCACTGTTACTAGCCTTCCTTGGCCTGCTCGATCCCCAGATTTGTCTCCAATCGAGCATATCTGGGATCATTTGTGACGGTGAGTTGAACATCACACTAGTTTGAAGGAACTAGAGTCAAGGTTACAGCAAATATGGAGGAAATTGTCGCATGTATTCTTATTTCAAATTAGTTCCCCAAATTTATACTTATTGTCTTATATTTATTCAAACTCTCTGTGTTGTCTTTAATCCGAAGTCATTTTTTCTGTAGCCAAAAGGATTATAATTTGTTATTGTTTAAGTCAAACTCATTTAATCTCACGTATTTTTAAAAATGAAATATGTTAATTATTTTTATAATTCTAAAGTTATTCAGTATTATATAATAAATAGATAAAAAATTAAATTTAAAAACAATCCTCTCCTCTCTCTCTCTATATATATAGGCATAAAACATGTACTACATAAATATAGTGCTAATGCATACACATACTAAATAAATAATAAATATATATCGTAAGCTCTACCGTTATACATGTTTTAAACGATGCCTGATTGCTTGCATTTTATTTTCAACAAATGGTGTTTAAATATCCACTTTTAAACAAATAAATTTAAAGGTCCTATATTTATTTAAAATGTAATATTTTATGAATTTTTGGTGTGTAGCTGAAACGAAATCATATTTTTGCTTTGAATTCTTAATACACTGCTGGCCACCATAAATGCAACACTGAAGGAAGCATGCAAATACCATGAAATTTAAAACATGCATTAGCGGAGGTGAGATATGCAAATGATTAGAATTTCACGCAGACACACATTACGCTGCACCTGTGTTGCGCACCTCAAAGTGCTATTTAAGACTTGGTGATTTCGACGATTTCAAGTTCTACAATTGTGTTTTGTGTTTTTTTTTCAAAAAATGATCAGTTATGTCTCGTAGAAAACAGCAATCAGCTTTTGATCAAGTATATGAGTTCGACAAAGGAAGGATAGTGGCCTACCGAGGAAATGTGGATTATCTTTCAGGAAAATCGGTAGTCGTGTCAGACGAAACCAAACAACTATAATGCGGATATGTGACCATTGGATGCAGGAGGGTACGATGGACCGACGTGGTCGATCGCATCCACCTCAGTGCATCACTTCACGTGAGTACAGGAAATTGTGCGCATGGCAGTTACGGATCGCTCAGTCACTTCATGAAACATAGCACAGAACTTTGAGTCTGTAACGCATCATTCATTGTCTGCGCGTACCATTCGACGCCGTTCGCAGCAGAGTGGTCTGTCCGCAAGACGTCCATTGCTTGGTCTACTCTTGACGCAGAACCGCAGACATCTTCGCCGCCAATGGTGCGATGAAAGAAGGATGTGGGTGGCAGAATGGAATGAAGTTGTTTTTACTGACGAGTCACGCATCTGTCTGCAACTCCACGATGGTCGGATTCGAGTCTGGAGACAACGTGGAGAGAGGATGCTGAACAGCTGCTTTATGCACCACCACACTGGTCCTGAACCGGGTATTAGAGTATGAAGCGGTATTGGATATCACTCTCGCACTCCTCTAGTACGCATTGCCGGTACTGTAATCAGTCATCGCTGTATCTCCGAGGTGTTGCAGCCAGTTGTCCTTCCTTAAATTCAGGGCTTGGCCACAGCCATATTTCAACAGGATAATGCACGACCACACGGGGCACGCATTGACCAAAGGTTCGTTAATCACCAGATTGAATTGTTTTCCTGGCCGGCTCGCTCGCCGGATCTTTCACCGATAGGGAACATGTGGTCCATGGTTGCTCAACGACTGACCCAGATTACACCCCCAGCTGCCACACGAGATCATCTTTGGCAACGTGTGGAAGCTGCTTGGTCTGCTGTATCCCAAGTTCATATCCAAAGTTTCTTTGAATCAATGCCGAGGCGTGTGGCAGCGGTGATATCCAACAATGGCGGGTACTCTGGCTACAGATTCTGGCAGGAACCACACTTCACAGAAGTCTATAAATTTAATCATTTTTTTGTTACTTGGTCAACTTGTTATCTACAAAATAAATCTTGTTGTGCTATCTCTTGTCTTTCTTGGTGTTGCATTTACGGTGGCCAGCAGTGTGTGTTATTAACAGGATGGTGGCATGCATCTTTATTTTGGAACGAATGAATAGTGAAATGACAAAGAGATATTGCCAAATTATTTAATCTGGCTTAATATATGTACTGTTAAATCTTGGTCACGCATTCAGAAGACATATCTACTGATTCCAACATAAACTGATCTGATTACCGGGCAATCAGCGAGACACGGATGGAAGATTTCATGCCAGTGAATGTAACTGGTTGTGATCTGATATCATTCTGTAATTCTGCTATGCGCAGACAATTTGTAACTACATAATCGGTAACGGTATCATCATCATCATGTCGCAATGCTGGTGGAGTCACCATATATCGCAACATCAATAGCTTCACTGATTATAATAGAGTTAACACTAACATTTCGGAAATTAATTTGAGAATGAAAGACGCAAAGCCTGGTGATGTCTGTCTTGCAAACGTAAAGGTCAATGGCATTTTCATATTCTTACTTGGGTGTGTGTACATCCCTTCAGGCATAACGTTAGTAAAAATTAAACTGTTAATGATACGATCGCTATTAAAATATTCGAAAAACATCACTAAAATTATACCCTATTATGATCCTGATCTTACTACACCAATTATGATAGTCGGATACTTCAATGTTTATTTCTCACAAAACGTCTTATTTTTCTTCTACATGTTCAGCAAATTCAATTAGTCTTACATCGAAACTTCTCCAACAACTTTAGGTAAGACCTGCATTGAAGCATTACCATAAATCATTGCTGAATGCCTTTTGTGTCGTACTTTTCGTATCAAAGACCTATAATTAATAAAGTTATTTTATAACACAGTAATTATTTATTTCCTTGATTTCTTTCCTGAACCCGTTGAAAGATATAGTTGCCATCATAAAAAAATAAACATGATAACCCGGAGGACTTTTTAGAGTTCAAATATGATTATGACTTTTGGATCCACTCAACACTTAAGCAGTAAACTCCACAATAACCAATTTTATGCTGTAAACACTATCCATTTTTATGGTTCTCTTAGTCGATAGCTTAATTACTCCTTAATTATTCTCATGACACAATCACGACACAGTTTCTAGTGGACTGGTATTTATTTTTTACACAGAACACTTTTTACATTCTCAGCAGAATTACTGGGCATGCGCAGTGGGGTGTGCGCAAACACAGTTCACATATTCTTGTTTGAAGACACAACAATACACACCTAATTCTCTTAATTACACAGATGGCGTTTCGCATGCCGTGAACTGACATATTGCCCCACATTGCACTGGTTACACCATGAAATCACTCTATTAGTTATTTACACAAAATGTACACAAAATTCACCACACAAATTGCGCAAAATACATTTTAAAAAATGCACTAATAAAAAATATAATTCACAATACAATTCACTTGAATTAATTAAAACACACACAAAAAAATTTATCACTTGGCATTGGCAAAACACAAACTTTAGATATGGCTGATTTATAAGTACTAAATTGTGTTTTCACTTTAACTACACGAATTGTGTTATCGTCACTTTGGTATAAACCACCTGAATAATTCTTCCTAATAACCACTTGTATGATGGCAAATTCTCTTCAATTAAGAGCACTTAATCTCCAACTTTTACATTATTTTTTTCGAACATCCATTTGTACACCATTTGGTTAAGATAATTGCGATGCCAAAATTTCCACATTAAATGCACTGTTCTAGTAATTTTTTCCCATTTCTTAAGGTAACTCTCCTTTATATTTATCAAGTTGGGCTCAATAATAGAATTCAAGGATCTATTAATCAAGAAGTGAGCTGGAGTAAGTACTTCAAAATCATTCTCATTAGCAGACATAGAGCAAAGAGGTCGAGAGTTTAACATACCCTCGATTTGAACTATCCCTGTTAAAAATTCCTCATAAGTCAAATTTATTCCCCTCATAACCCTTTTTTATGGTATTTAAAGGATTTAATAGCGGCCTCCCATAGACCTCCAAAGTTGGGTGATCTAGGGGGTATTAACTTCCACTTAATGCTTTCTGCCACTAAGTATCTAGCTAATTGATAATCTGGTTTGCTAACCATTTCATGAAGTTTTTTAATATCCCTATTAGCTCCTACAAAATTTTGGCGTTGTCAGAAAATAATTTTGCACATTTCCCTCTTCGAGACACAAATCTTTTCAATGTTGCAATAAATGCATTGGAAGTAAAATCAGACACTATTTCGATGCGTACAGCTATAAACACAAAACAGATAAATATACAAACATAGATTTTATGCAAACTTCCTTTGCGTTGGCCTTTGTTTTTTATGAAGAAAGGAACACAAAAGTCTACACCCGAGCAGTTAAAGGGGTAGTCAGTGGTAACCCTTTCCTTAGGCAAATTTCCCATTATTTGAGATGTTATAACAGGTTTACACTTAAAACATATAATACATTTATACACAATTTTCTACAAAATTTGCGACAATTGAGAGGCCAAAATGTTTCGCGAACATGATTCAAACGTGAAAAGGCACCAACATGAAAGTATTTGAAACGAAAATATTCAATTATTATACATGACAATTTATGCCCTTTAGGCAAATTAATTTGATGTTTTTGATTAAAATCAAAATTTGCATTACCTAATTGGCTGCCCACTCTAAGTACTCCATCTGAATCCAAAAACGGATTGAGACTTTTCAACTTACTCTTGGGCAAAACTAGTTATTGTTGTTGTAGACATTTAATGTCTACTGAAAATTTTTGACTTTGTACACTTTTTATTAGGAAGATTTCCGCTTTATCCAACTCATCTGCTTCTAGAGGGCCATTGGCTTTGACCTTCCTCCTGACGTTGTTTACGAACCCAAAAATATAACTTAAGATACGCAGAACTGTTAAATAATTGTTACAAATGTTACACAAATTGTTCACAAAGTCATTCACACAAATGTTAAGTATTGGCACTTCCTTCCCAAGTTTTCACGAACACTGTTCTTCAGTTCTGAATTGTACGCATCATTGTTTTCACTAATTTTCAGAGTTTTGTTCGGATAATCACTGCCAGATAGAAACTCTGGACTGTTCCACCACAGTTCTTGGTTCAGAAGTTTGTCAGGATCTACTCCACGAGAAATCAAATCTGCTGGATTATGGTTGGATGGCACATGTCTCCATTGCCGTGGGAACAAATCTTGAATCTTAGCAATTCTATTCTCCACAAATGTTTTAAGGTCCATCGGTTCTTTTTGTAGCCATGACAACACTATCATTGAATCAGTCAACAGATAAACTTTAACTGATTCTAGTTTCAAGGCATCAATCACTTTTTTCACAAGTTTGGACAAAAGGACAGCTGCACATAACTCTAATTTGGGAATAGTTAGGCACTTAATTGGTGAAACTCTTGATTTCCTAGTAATTAATATCTCACTAAAGTCACTTCCGAATTATTTTTTGATTTGCAATACACTGCAGCTGCATAGCAATGCTCTGATGCATCAGAAAAACCATGACTCTCTATAGATGAAGGATTCTCAATCACTATACGTCTTTCGATATTGATGCTATTGAGGCTCTCCAGCCTAATTGACCACTGGTGCCATTCAAAATATACTTTATTTGGGAGTGGATCTTTCCAGTCAATACTAAGTCTCTAAAGCCTTTTCATAAACATCTTGACCTTGGATACCACAAGTCCCAAAGGATCGAACAGTCTGGCAATAGTTGATAAAACGCTTCTCTTTGTGTACGAATCTCTTGGTATCACGTCATCTCTAAAGGAAAAGGTGTCTTTTACTGGGTCCCAGGACACACCCAATGTTTTAATCTCATTTGGTCTCGAAAAATCGTAGATTTCATTTAGACACTGTGAAAGTTCAGAATGATTTCCACAGATTTTTATGCAATTTGCCTGCCCTTTTCAAAATTGCACACTTTGTAGCTCCTTAGTCTCTTCTAAGGTTTCATCTCATAACGCATCGTCCATGATTTGCTACCGGGTTTATTTTCTTCATCATTGGATTGTCTCAATGTTGCAAAGTATGGGGGACTGGTCATCCCGGATGCCGTTTGAAGCTCCTTCATGTTTATTGTCCTTCCACAATATTTGTTGTAGACAATTGTTCGGAATCAATTAGGATCATTCTATGCATTTTCTTTATGTCTTCAGTCGGTGCATATCGGAAAGTACGAAATCTAATCATTTGAGCATATAAGTCATCTTGAATTACCCCTCCGTTTAACTCAGTGCTTCTCAAACTTTCAATACTGGCGCCCCCCTTTTCAATCACAATTTTTATCGCGCCCCCCCTTATGCACTAAATGCAATAATAATTCACTTTGACGCTAAAGCTTACGAGATCTTAATTATAAACCATACACATTAATAACATAAGTATTAAATTTTGAATACTACTTTTAAGCAAAAAATAAATTAACTAAGTAATAGGACAATTATTACGTTATTTTTCCTTTCTCTAATTTTTAAATTGAACATATTGCAAAATGCGGTGACTGCTTAGAAGACAAAATATGGATATCTGCTAAATATTAACTCAGATGGTCAATTTCTCATAAGCATTCCTTATAAAAACTTTGCTTTGAAATCAAGCCCATGGAAGTCGTTAATACTTATTAAACTTGTTCTTAATTTAGTATTAATTAAATAGTTATAAAATACTCTGTGCAGCACTGATATATTAAAAGTATACCGGCTGAAGTACGCGCTCTTTGCATGAGTTCGTTTAAAAGAAAATAAAACATTCTTGCCAAACATTAAAGCCAAGTTGTTTGAAAAATGTAAAATGTTTTTTTTTAAATGCTTGCTCAAATATGTTTTTTTTACTCACAGAATGTGTAGCATTTATCAAATAATGTATTATTTTTAATATTTTTAAAAAAAAAAGACTCAACTGTTTTAACCTGGGAGCAGGCGCGCGCAATACGATCTGTTATTGAGTCACCCCAATCCTTTTTTTCTACAATTATTTTATTGTACACGTTCGTTATTCCAGTGAATAATTTAACTAAGAGAAAACTTTACCTACTTTCAAGGACTCTTCATTTTTTTTATGACAAATAAACAGTTCTGCCAGAATCAACAATTTCGTGATCTGTGTCAAATTAAAAAGTTATTTTATGATAATATGTATGTTACTGCTAAAAACAATTGTTATGCTTTATGTTTGAAAATACTCCTCTTGGTCTCAGTCTTCGCATAAATCCATCAAAAGTTCATGGTTTTCCAAATATCATCGGGAAAAAAGTGAGAAATGACGAAAAATAAACTAATCATTTGAGGTCAAACAAATTACAGCTATAGTCATCTGATGAATTTTTATGTTCCTGAATTTTTTCGATTCTGGATCTGGGATCTGTTTTTTCTTTAAATGTTATTTTTAAAAGAAAACGTAATATCTCATTGGGATTACAGCAAATTAAATAAAATATTTTTATTTGGTTATAGAATCAAAATAGCACCTAATTAAGTATTGAAGAAGTTTTTTCTTTTTTTGATGACTTGATATCGCCTATAACAGGGTGGCGAACCTTTTTGGGTCAACGTGCCATTTTTTTTAAAAAAACGTTTAATGAGTTATACGTGCCAAAATACCTTGACTTGTGATTATTGAACAATAATAAAACTAAATACGAACAAATCAAAATTCTTTAATTAATTAAAACACGGGTATATAGACGCTGCTGTTGTATTAGATGATGAGGTTATAAGATGTTACTTTTATAGTTCAATCGTCTGTTAAACGGTTTCTAAGTCATTATTTATCTCTGAAAATGTCACCAACTCTTTAAACATTAAATGCGTCTGGAATCGAATTCCATTTTTTGGTATTTTTACCCAATTTTCTGCTTCAATCATAACTTCTTGTTTCAATAAATTTTGAATCCATATTGAACTAGACTTTTTTCAAGTTCTTCAATTTCCAACCAATCGAATTGAGACAAGTTCAGTTTAGGACATAATAAATTTGAACGTTTCCCTTCTGAGAAAATCCCCTCAATATATTAAAGGATCCATTATGGAAATAAAGTCATCAATAACTTGCATTTATCTAAATCGGTGATATTTTTTTCAAGTTTGGGAAGTACAATTTTTGTAATAATATCGTTTCTGAAAACTGCTTCAACGGATCCATCATGACGATAACTGTTTTAAACATGTTCAATTTGGGCATATGTCTGTAAAAACATCAATTATAAAAAGCCACATAATATCCATCAACATGGGTTTGTTCAATTTTGCTATTTTTGTAGAAACATATCAACAAATCTTTGTCCCTTCATTATTAAGTTATACACTTGACTGGAAACTTTCGTTTATTTTCAAAGCCTGTGACGAATATGAGGTTGTTATGTTTTTGTGAATAAAGTTATTACATTATCAGAAATCCTCATAAGGCTTGTTGGTGAATATTTATTCACAGAAATTGTGTCTGTTTTATTTAAATCATTTTTTGCCTCCATATTTGGAGCACCATCAGTTTCTAAACAATTTTTTCAAATGAATTTCTTTCTCAAATTTTTGCAAAATGTTTTATTTAAATGTTATCGCAATTAATTCTTCCTTAATGATGTTTTCTTTATCCATATCGAGCAAAAGACAGCTAAACGTGCCGAAAGTGTCAATACCAAGACAATATAAAAGAATGTCATTTTTTGTTGATCATTTTTCTGCCAATTTCAAGAATCTTTCATTGTGTTTCTAGATTTCAGGAACATCTTGCGCTGAATTATCTTATCTTTATTATCAAAATCATCAAAAAGTGAGGGCGCACATAACCAAGCTTCCTTCAAAAACTCTCCCTCTTAAAACCATGCCGAGTTTTGTAAAATTATTTAAATATAGACGTCTGAATTTTTATCTTAAATTAATTTTTTGCTCTGGTTCTTTTTTTTTTTCATTTGTGAGTTAAAAATATATTTCTGCACCACTGTTCCAGAACATAAAACAACATTTATTGATCATCCATATTTTATTCTCTAAAGGTTGAATATTAAAACGTTAAAAATCGTAAATTTAACACAAAACTTTAAATGTACAGATGTGTCGATGACTATTCTATGTGCTCTCGCTTGATTCCCCCCCCAAAAAACACCCCTATCTGCGCACGACTGATGGGCAAATTATTTGTTTTTACTTTCAGGAGATTTCTGTAAATCTTTTCGCTTTTGTCTCAGATCATTAAAATTTTTAAAAATAAAGCAGTGAATAAAATCTTAAGACAAGAATTTTCTTTAGATGTATATACCTGAACTATATTTTAGAATATGTTTTTAAACAACTTGAATATATTTAGAAATAGTTACGTACGACACTATGCGTATAAACTTTTTGCATCATTTTTATAATATCGAAATTGTCGTTTTTGTCGGCATCGCGACGCACCGCGTTAACAATAAACATTTAAGCCAAAAATGCAAATCGTTTTGATCGATGGCGTGCCCAAAATATTCTGTGGCGTGCCATG
This sequence comes from Trichonephila clavipes, assembly GCA_019973935.1. NCBI lineage: Eukaryota > Metazoa > Arthropoda > Arachnida > Araneae > Nephilidae > Trichonephila > Trichonephila clavipes. The sequence continues at coordinate 983,699 of BMAU01018052.1, read as the reverse complement.
CCATTGGTTCGCCATCCCTGGCCTATAACTTTACATCAGAGTAAAGTGCATTTTTTATTAACTGAAAGTATTTTGTTTTAAATTCATTCAGAAATTAATTATTTTTTAAATCTTTTATTTTCGATATGCTCGCGCCCCCTCGGAAAGGTTATCGCGCCCCCAGGGGGCGAATCACTTTTAACTGAATATCATTGTGTGATAATCCATTATCTGTAGGACTAGACGCATTGAAGACCACTCTCACCTACTTTTCTCGTTATAGACGCCATGATGAGGTAAGAAATAGTTCATCTTCAATTGTCATTTTAAACTGTCACATCTCGCATATGTCCATCCCAATTAATCATATTCTTGCATGAATTCTCTATACAGTTTTAGAAATTGAGGATCCCCTTCTAAATAATCCACAGTGCATTTAATCGTTTGAGAGCAATGCCCCTGGAACTCCCTAAACAATTTGGATCACATTTAAGGGCATTTTAACTACATATCGTCCTTCAATGTCTCTGGAATGCGTTTTCATAAAGTGTTCCTCACATAAATTAGCCTCATTATATTTTGTTTGCATTATCTCCCCATTTTCAACTTCCCCAAATTTTTGCAATGTTTTATTTAAATCTTCGTCCCTAACCAAACCACAATGAACTTTAGTTTCATTTAATGAATCTACATTACCACTTACAACGTATCCAAAAACCTGTGTTTTGTAAAATTAGATCTGAATTTTTATCTTAAATTTTTCCGGTCTCAATAGTTAAAAAAATATTTCTGCACCTAACAACATATCTATTTTATCTGGAATATTAAAACGATCATCAATTAACTCCACCATATCTGACAAATTAACACTGGTATTAAACGTGTTATTTGGAATAAAATCTACCAACATATTTAAATCCTTCACGAATGCATTATTTTTATTCGAAATTGTCGTTTTAACGCACCCGTTAACAATCATAGAGGCGTCATTTAAACATGAGATCTTTTATTAACGTTTCGATACTAATATTATTACCTGTTTCGGTGGCCCTCACTGTTGAAAGTGACGAATCATGTGATAAATCTTTCCGAATATTAGCAAGCTCTAATTGCTTTTCTAACTGCGCTAACTTAAATTTTTCTAACTGTAAATTTGTTTCATTTTTCTGAATTTTATGCGCTAATTTTATTTTTTATAACTCTAAATTTAATTCCCTCTCAGTTCAAATTTAATTCCCTCTCTTCTTGTTTCTTCAACAGCATAGTCAATAATATTTTTAACTAATTCTGTTTCTTTTTTATACACTTCACTACTTTCAATTAAAATTTTCAAATCAAGAACTTTTGCATTAACTGGCACAGTTAGTTTTAATTCCTCAGCGACAAGTTTTAACTCGTCTTTCTTCAAATTAGCAATTAAAGACATAATTAAAATTCTCATAAAAACTCAAAGAATCTATAGAACATTGCTCTCACCTACCTCACATAACTGGTCGCCGCCCTTGGCTTCTTGCTTCGTAATACGAATACACATTAGTTTCTCTCAGCCATCCAATAGCTAATTCCTATACTCTAGCTTCGACATGACCACATTTTGGGTCTACTCCAACACTTAAGCAGTAAACTTCACAATAACCAAATTTATGGTGTAAATACTAACCATTTTTATGGTTCTCTTAGAGTCGATAGCTTAATTACTCCTTAACTATTCCCATGACACAATCACGACACTGTTTCTAGTGGACTGGTATTTATTTTTTACTCACAACACTTTTTACAATCTCAGCAGAATTACTGGGCATGCGCAAACACAGTTCACATATTAATTGAAGACACAACAATACACACCTAATTCTCTTAGTTACACAGACGGCGTTTCGCATGCCATGAACTGACAATGACATACATAAATAATAATAACTTTCGAAATAACCTTACAACTTTGTAGAAAAATGGTTTATTCAAATATTAGCGATTTAAAACTGTTTAATAAATGAAAAAGGGATATATCGAATCGATGTGGGAAGTAGAGCAAATGGTAAATAATCTCGAATCGTCCTATCAGGTTCATCTCTTTAAAAAAAATTCTTTTTATTTTTCGAAGTAAAAGTAATAGTTTGCGTCAATACATCTTCAGATACCATGTCGTTTTCCTTTCGTTTTTTTACACTTAATTTTTAAGTCGACATCTACCATTCGGGACATCGAATTTAAATTTTTCTTTTTTCTTTTATGCATCGATATAGAAATATGTTACTTGGGGGTCAAGGCCAACTTTTTAGTAAAACAAGAAAGTTTGGGCGTTTCATCTAAGAAGCACAAACTTTAACCCCCATTACCCAGTTCACTAGAAACATCCTCGATATCCCATTTCACCCTCAGTGGAGTTCTCTCGTGTCTTCCTTAAATTTGTAGTGTTGATCAGTCGTACTGTTACTTCGTATCTTGTAGCTCGAAAATGTCAAAACGTAAGTTCTTGCCCATGAAAGAAAAATATTTTATTCTTCAGGAAGTGGATAAAGGCGTCAAGAGAAAGGATATTGCTTTAAAATTTGCTATTCCTACAAACAGCTTATCAACTATTATAAAAAATCGAGGTAAGCTACAAAATTATGAATTTTTGAATTCCTGTTCATGTGTCTATTAAGATAACGACGAGGCAGTTTTGAAGAGGATGCAAACAATGTGAGATAAAAATGTTCCAATCTCTAGATCTTTCGTATTAGAGAAAGCTCTAAATTTGCGAAGGCATTCGGATGCGACCAATTTCAAGGAAGGAATGGAAGGATTTTCTTGAAAAGTTTAAGAAAGACACGGAAAAATACACACGAAGAGATTTTTGGTGCATTGCAAAGAAGTGAGGTGTATTTTGAAACAAGGCATTTGTGTTCAAACAAAATTCACAAATTTTATGAGTAATTAATTTTAAGGACTTATGTGGTAATGTATGTTCAGAAATTTTGGATATAAAATTACTTGCATACTTTAAATTAGAAAATGTCCTTAGAATTTACTAATTTTAATATAAAACTATTTTCTTAAAGTTGAAAATACAGTGTAATCCTCGACATCCAATTTTCTTGTTTTCCTTGCAGTTTTTTTCTTTCTGTTTGTGATCACAATTTTCCTCGCGCCCCCCCTCCATACAATAACCATGTATTGAATTCGATAGTAATATACTTTGACGCCCAAGCTAGAATACGACTTTAACCTCTCCGCCACCGACGTATATAAACCGGTGTGTAAGTTGTTCTGGACGTATAAATACGTCTTTCCAAAATACGATTTTTTCTGTTCACTGCTATCCATAAAATTATTCCGAAGGCTTTGGAATGCAATAAAATGACCTTGAAAGTGTTAGCGGAGGATTTACTTACTCCAGACGATTTCTTATTTATTCTCTTTCTCCCCCCATTACACCACATATGTGCATAACGATGACATTGTGGAGTGAATTGCGTAACTTTTAATGCACAGTTAAGGGATTAATTATAAACTGTACAAATTATCAATATAAGTGTTAATTTTTGTATATTATTTTATGTATGACAATCCCATGGGGTCACTGGTAATTATTAAACTTGTTCTTAACTTGGTATTGTTAAATTAATTATAAAGAACATTGTACAGTGCTGATATATTTATAAGTGTATTATACCAGTATATATATATTCCATTATGTCAGAATGTATTTTGTTTGTTTAATTTCAATACATTAATAATTTTTTTAAATAATCTTTTATTTTCAATATGCTTGCGCCCCAGTCCTAGGGCTATTACACCCCCTAGGGAACGCGCCCCACAGTTTGAGAAGCACTGTTATATAGTGTTTGTGAATTTAAAGTTGGTTTTATGGGCTTTATAAAGTATATTGCAGCACCTAGTGGTCATGTATACTGAGATGGGCACAGTAGACCCTGGCCCTCGTGGGCTGTTGCGCCACTGAGGTTGAGTATAAAGTATATTGAAAGATGAACTTTATGTAATATAACGATTTTTTTTCGGGATTTAGTGACTTCGTCACATGGAGGTAAAAATGTATATTACACTTTTACGGTCTCTGTAGTTACATCTCATGATTCTGTTCATTTTGCCATGTTGTGAATTAAATATTTCAGATAATTTACTTATGATTATAATATAATTATATAAGGGTACCTGAGATATATGTTGCCGGAGTTCGTGGTTGCCAACTAGAGCGGCCGTTGTTTATCACGAGCCTTGATATCACTAAACACCCGATGCATAGGGAAGGGGGGGGCTCAAACACAAGCAAGCACTCCTTCTCCAAACTACCACATGGCACCAATAAGAATACTTTGAGCCTCGGTAGATTTAAACCCTCTAGACAGTAGGTCTTCATTGGCGCTGAATTCGAACCCGTGACATGCTGCACACGAGTTCTTGACCATGACCACTAAGCTCTACCGATACCTCCGACTTTCACACACACACACATTTGGAATTAATCAGTACTGTAATGTACACTCCGCATCGCAGAGGAGAGGCCTAGTATTCTAGGGGGTCAAAAGCCTGAATCACGCAATGTAAAATCAGGCTTATGACCCAAAACATGACTGTGCAGAAAGGGGGGGCTATTATTCTGCGTTACGCCGCTGGAATCATTAACATGCTGTATAACTCTGCCGTGTATAACGTAATGCAGCGTTGCGTGTGGTAACTAAGAATTTAGAGTTTATAAAAATATAGTTACCATAATTTATTCAATTCCTAATATATATTACCTTACTCTCTCTATATATTCATTTATTTATATATTTTTTTCGTTCGAATTTTCAATTATTAATAAAATACTTTCTATATATTCATCCAATCAAGTTCAAATAAATTTTTTAAAACTTGTAGTGGATGACACTTGATGTTCATACAGTTTTTCAAATATTAATTAATTGATTAAATTTAATTAAATTAATTATCGGTTTTTGACGCCAGCTTAGATTTGTCTCTATTGTTGTAACAATGTAACTGTTAAAACAAAGACAAAAGTTGGTGTCGAAAACCTGTTTTTCAGCCAAACCGAGTGTGCATTGTTACAACAATGCGGACAAATCATGCTCTTTTTTTTTTTTCAATTCCTACTCTATTAGTTCACTCTCTCCCTATATGTATATATATATTTATTTATATATGTATCCTATTCCAATCTCCAATCATCAATAAAATACCTTCTATTCATCCATTCAAAGTAGGAATTGATGTAGTTTTTTTATATTACTTGGTTTAATCTTGGGGATTTGAATGCGTCTTATAAAATAAATGGAAATGATTGAAAACTCTTTCAAAATAAAACTTAATGTCTCTATGTAGTTCAAAACTATTAGTTTAAAAAATAAATCTGTTTTGAATATTATATCGCATTAAACAATTTTTATTTTGAATATTATTTTATTTCCTGGATTTTTTTAAAAATTGGAAAATATTGCGTCAAATGGCATAACAAGCAAAAAAAAAATATATGCAATTAAAAATTTGTGATATTTATTTAATATACATCATTAATAATTTTTCTTTAATAATTCAGTCATTTAAACGGGTTCTTTTTGTGGGAATATAAAGTTAAAATTAATGTCATCATGTTAGGCAAAAATTGACCGCCTTTATAAGAAATTTAAAAACCAAGTGGCTGAGTGGTAGTGTTCCGCACTTCCCCGCCTCAGGTCCGAAATCAGAACATCGAGCTGGGCAAAGGTGACTCAGCCTTTCATCCCTTCTGTGAGTTGATAAATGTGTACCAAAATTGCTTCGGCATTAAACACTGATGGTTTTGCGTCAGACCACCCACGTGACCAGAATATCTGTTCACGCATCTTTTTGCTCAGGGTCACGAAAACTGAGATGGGTACAGCAGGCCTTGACCCTTCTGGGATGTTACGCTATTGAGTGTAGCTTAGTATACGAAATTTAAAATTTTGCATTAATACTAAAAATTATTTACTTTTAAGCTATTAAGTGGGATACGCGATTTTATCCAGAGTAAATAAAAAAAATTGTAAACTATTTTAGTGCTTTGTTCTTTATTAGTGAAAATTTTTAAGTCCTAATTATAATATGAGTACTTGTAAAAACCATTTTCAAACGAAAAGGCTTAAGAGCTTTTTGTGGATGAAATACAATTTAAAGGGTATCAAGTTCAAATTAAATTTTGTGTGTTATAATTATGTGCACAAAGATTATTCAAATATAAAACAATTCTAAGCGATGACAAGTCGAGATGAATATTCCAAAAATTAAGAAACTGGATGACACACACACACACAGAATTTTTTTAGAATACTTTTTTTTATCCTTTTTATTTAAATCCCTTACTTTAAAAAATTCTTACATTCAGGAAGAAAACATACTGATAAATTATTTTCTCCATCTTAACATTCTATTCAAAAATAATGCTAAAATATTATTAAACCAATTATTTTAATTAGTTAACATGTTCATATTTTAAAAAAATTACAATTTTAAAAATGAGTGAAAATAATTTTTATTATATATATATATATATATATATATATATATATATATATATATATATATATATATATATATATATATATTTAGATGTAAAAAACACTGCTTTCCCCTCTCACGAGTAGAGTACCCTATCAAAAGCTTTTAGTTAGAACTATCACCATTGTGTTTAGTGACGTCAAGAAATATCTCTGTTTCAGGGTGACTTGAATCCTTCATCTGAAACGAACAAGAAAGAGAATTTTAAGTTCAATTTATATTACACACACAAAATTAATACAGTTTAAAGCAGAGTTTCTCAAACTGTGGGACGCACCCCTAGGAATGTGGCACAACACTACAAGGGGGAGGGGGAGCCTTTTGAAAAGTCAAAAACAAAATATTATTTAAAGAAATTATTGATTTACAGAAAGAAAATAAATAAAATACATTCTGACACAGTAAAAAAATAAAAAAACACATTTATACTGATATAATATACTTATCAATATATCCGTTCTGCGCAATGTATTTTATAATTAATTTAAGGTGACTGCCTGTGACGGCCTCACGCGTCTTTTCTTTAACATGTCCTTTGGGTTCTTTGGGGGCCAGAATTAATAGCAACTCTTTTCCAACCAAACCCAAGAAGAGAAATGTGAATGAAAGATGCAAATGGATAAGGTTTTAAATATCAGAAGTTATAGTAAGCGCGAGGGCAATCAGAGGAATGTAAACAGTTCGTGGTTCTAGATTGAAGAAGTTTTAGATAACGTTAAGTGGCGAAGAATAGTAATTAAACGTGATAGAGATCCATTGATCAAGGTGCGTACCATTGCACTCGAGTTATAGCAAAACCTCATCTAGAATTGTTGTGATCGTTGCTGAAACTATAGCAAGGTAGGATTGACTATTTAATATTACGATCTGTAATAGTATTGGAATCGTGTTTAAGCGAGTCAGTTATTGATAGTGGTTCGAGTTAGGTCAATTCGGTAATATATATATATATATATATATTGTGTGTGTTTTGCCACCGTGGATTCTCTCACATATATTATTATAATTTGATTTGTTAAAGGATTAAGTTTAATATCTTAATAAAGCTATATTAAGATAATGCATGCGTCTAGTTCTTCCGTTAATCCTATACCTCTAGCTCACGCTGATACCCAAAGAGATAATCACCCCAGGGGGAGGGGATTATCACATGCCTACCTTGAAAATGTTGTTTTTCGTCTACAAAAGGTAATTTTTTTATTTCAAAATCTTATAGTTTGAACATTTTTCTTTCCAAAACAGTTTTTCTTTTTCCTTTACGCGAAATAGAAATAAAGTTATAGTGATTTAGAAAAAAAACATCACTCTATGCAAAAGGGCGGTAAGATAAAATTTTAAATGCGTTTTTCTCAAAATTATATTTTCGAAAGTAATCTTGATCAATGATATCTTAAGAACCAAACCAGATAACGTTTTGAAATTTTGTGGGAATGTTTATTATACTGTTTTTCATAAAGTTGGTCATAAGTTTTGTTGTAGGTTAAATATTTTTTTTTCATTTAGGGTAGTTTTTATAAAGAAAAAACTTAAAAAAATATCTACATTTTCATATTATTATGTATAATTGCCTATAATTTTTTTGTATTTTAATATTTCTCTCAGATTTTGGTTCAATTTGAAGAACACCGTAATATGTATGTTGTGTAAAAAGAAAATTATGATAATTGTATTAGAAATTTTTTTATACAGTGTTACGCATTTTAGTAAAAATTTGGTAAAATTTCCTTGAAACCAACAAATTTTTCTAAAAGTACAATATTTATTTAAAAATGTTTATGTATTTACATATTTTTTATTATTCTTCCTAAAAACACTCAATTCGTTTAAAAAAATTTTTTTATACAAAAAATGGTTCCGAAGGTAGGTAGTCACCTTAAAAATACTAAGAAGAAGTTTAATAATTACCATTGATACCATGGGCTTGTTATATATAAAATTATATGCACAAATTAAAACTTATCTTAATAATTTGTACGATTCATATTAAATCCCTTAAGTGCTGATTGAAATTACGTCATTCGCCCCCCCCAACAAAATTTAATACGTTAATACAAATTTAAATTTGATGTCCCGAATGGTAAATGTCGACGTAAAAATTAAATATAAATAAAAAAGAAAGAAAAACGTTGTGATATCTGAAGATGTATTTTTAACACAAATATAATTACTTTTATTTCAAAAATAAAAAACATTTTTTTTTCAAAGGAATGAACCTCATAGGATAAAATAAGATTATCTATCCTTTGATCAATTTCTCAATTCTTTTCAGTACCCCTTTTTCATTTAGAAAGCAGTTTTAAATCGCTTATTTTTGAATAAACAATTTTTCTTTAAAATTTAATTCATAAATACCTAAAACTTGTCTTTTTTTATATACACTGGCCTCAAAAAGTTAAGGTACAACATGTTTTTCGAAGCTCACCATAAAAAAATGGCAGTAACAATAAAATGCATAGTTTACATGAATGATAATAACGAACTTTAAAAACATTAATGCAAAAACGATTGCTACCACTTTTATTTTATAGAAAAGAACGTATATTTATGAGTGAGAGAAAAATATGCAAATATCAAGCTTTCGTACTTTTGTGTGTAAGTTGTGTTGATTTTCAACAGTTGTTGGCAGTTTCGGTGACAATAGTCAATAGAGTTTAGAAAATGTCTCAGAGACGTCGTTTACCCAATTCGTTAAGGTGGCGGGCAGTTGGATGGATGGAAATGGGATTGTCACAGGCTGATGCTGCTAGACGTCTCAATGTGTCTCGTAGTGTTGTTCAGCGACTTTGGGATCAATACCAATTCGAAGATTCTGTGTCTAGAAGACCTGTTCCAGGTCGACCACGAGCTACAACACCTGCAGAAGACCGTTTTCTAGCTCTTTCGGCACGAAGGAGAAGAACCACTACTGTGCCGCAGCTCGTTGCAGACCACTTTCAAGCATCAGGAAGAAGAATCTCCGCTACTACGGTGCGAAATCGTCTTCACAATGTAGGTCTGTATGCAAGAAGACCAGTTGTGTGCGTTCCCCTCAACGGACGACAGCGAAGGAACCGCTTATGCTGGGCAAGAGAGCGCATGTTTCTTGGACGCAGCAACAATGGGTTTCTGTGCTGTTCACAGACGAGTCCAGATTTACAATGGAGAGTGATTCAGGGCGTCTACTGATCTGGAGGGAACAGCGCACTAGATACCATCAATTCCACACTGTTGAAAGACACAGTTATAGAGGTGGTGGAATCCTGGTTTGGGCAGGGATCTCGCTCGGTGGCCACACTGACCTGCATGTGTTCCATTGAGGAATCGTAACTGGTCTTAGATATCGGGATGAGATCCTTGATCCATATGTCCACCCATATGCTGCTGCTATTGGTAACGACTTCATTCTGATGGATGATAATGCACGACCTCACCGAGCTCGGATTGTTGAGGAGTATCTGGAGGATCACGGTTTGGAACGAATGGAATGGCCAGCTCGATCTCCAGACCTGAATCCGATAGAACATCTTTGGGACTATCTTGGCAGAGAGGTTGCTGCTTTAAATCCTCCTCCAAGGTCGTTACATGAGCTGAAACAAGGCTTACTCTGTGTCTGGTCTTCGCTTCCTATTCCGGTGTCCGACAACTTAATAAACAGCATGGGAAATCGATGCCGCCAATGCATTCAAGTTAGGGGTGGACACATTCCTTATTAGAACCCATTTTTTGTATTGTTTTTATGCCATTTTACCACATAACACTGTGATGTGCTGTTTTCTCCAAGAATGGATTTTTCCGCAGAGATTGCTTTTTTGTTATAAATCGTTTTTGCAATACACTTATACAAATTTCTATGACGCATTCAATAAAAAACTATTTAATGCACATATCCTCCAAATTTTTTGTTTCTACATTCATTCATTTGCAAATTAGACACAAAAACCCGGTTGTACCTTAACTTTTTGAGGCCAGTGTATATAACAAAGAGATTTAACCTTACACTTTTGGAAGAATTTTTTTTTCGGAAATGTGAATTCATTATAGTCTAAGGTTCTCCCACTGTTTTGAGGTTGCCAGTAACTAAAATGCACTTTTTGATAGAATCTTCAAAATATTTCTGATCAAATTATACCATAAGAGTACTGAATGCGCGTTCTAAAACTTCTGCACAGTCTGGAAAGTACAACATATCAAATCATCATATACTGTGCTAAAAATAGCGTTAAATTATTAAAGAGCAGAATGATCTATGTATCTTTGATCTATGGGTCTTTGCTAAAAATGTGCATTGAATATAAAATGAATAGATTAATTAGTCATTATAAATGCAAACAGTTTAATCAGGCTTAAGAAAATCCTAAATCTTTTGATGTGTTTCGTATTTTAAAATATTTAGCCATATTTAATTTTTTTTTTTTTTATTTTGAATTTTTTTTAATTAAATATTTAAATTATCCAGTAGTTATTCATTAAATTGAAAATTCTATTCCATATTATCATCGCGTCTGCTTTCTCTCAATAATTTATGTTGTTCTAATTTATCTGATAAATGGATTTATTTGCTGTTATATTAACGTTTGGTTTTAAAGTTATGTTTATATATATATATTAAGGGGACCGGAAAATTATGTTGTTTTTTTACAGTGAATTTGAATAAATAAATTTCTTATAAGTTTTTTTTTAGTCAATGATGCAATCACTCTCGTTGGTAACAATCCTTTGCCATCTATAGTGTAAATTTTCAATGCTGGATCAATAAAAATCAATTGGTTTTTCAGTAAAATATCTGGAGATGGCATTTTTTATATCATCTAAATTTTGAATTTTTTTGTTTGATAAGAAGTAATGCATTGAACGGAATAAATGGAAATCCATTGGCACAATGTCAGGCGAGGCAATACCTCCCACTCCAATCCAATAATTTTTTCCAGATTTTTCTTACGCAGTGCGGTCTTGCATTATCATGTTGCAAAATAACGCCTTTTCTATTGAAAATCGCTGGATACTTTTCAATAAATGATTGATTTAGTCGATCTAATTGCTCACAATAAAGGTCTGCATTAACATTTTCTCCAGGTTTAAGCACTTCAAAATGGACGATTCCACGAATACCCCCACCAAACACACATAAACGCTTTTTTGGATGTTAACTTGGCTTAGAAGTCCTTCGTGGCGGTTCATTCGGAGAGAACCACTGTCTTTTGCGTTTTGGATTATCATACAGGATCCATTTTTCATCTACTGTGATCAAGCGGTCAAAAAACGGTTCTGTATTGAACCGTTGAAGCAATAAGTTGCATGGAGTAGATAGGTTAGCTCTGTTTTCTTCAGACAGACTATGTGGAATCTAAACACCTGCTCTGTTGGTTTTACCAATCTGTTGCAAATGTTCTTGGATGGTAGAACAAGGTTGGTCAAGAGCATTTGACAATTCCGAGATTGTCTAACACGGATTTTCTTTCACTTGCACCCTTAATAATGTCGTTGTCTAAAGTTGTTGGTCTTCCTGATCGATGTGAGTCGGAAAGATTGAAATTACCGGATCTGAACTTAGAAAACCACCTTTGGCACTTACGAACATCTAAGGCACTTGGGTAAACATCTCAAATGTTTTTGGTAGCAACAGTTGCATTACTACCCTTGTGAAACTCTAAAAGCATGCAATGTCGGATATGAATATCTTCTGGTATTTAGCTAGCCATTTCACTCAAAATGGGGAAAGAAAATTTAAGGTTTTAGATTTTTACAACTAAACAAGCCACTTTAACTTTGAAATGTCTCTGGCATGACTTTCAGCTACGCAATGAACTCATGTCATTATCATTATCTAGAAATCTCTTTGATCTTTTGATTGATTCTAAAAATAAAAGAAGCCCGTGGAATATACTTTGGCTTTTATTTAGATTTCACATAGTTTCAATGACTCAAGAAAATAAACTTCTATAAAACAAATAAGAATTTTCTTTTTCATTTTTGCTTAGGTAATTTATTTAATTTACTAGAAGACAACGATTGAAATAAAAAGTGTTAATTTCATCCAGTCCTCTTGTTCTATTTAAGGACAAAATTAATGGACTATTATTTTGATAATCAAAAAAATACGGCATTTCTGCTTCTTAAAATATATATCTTGCAAAAAAAAAGAAAACCGAATTGAAATTTAATTTGTACATAACACATGGATTAGAAACTGAAAATGTGTGGTTTAAATTAGAAATTCAAAACTGCTAAAATATTATTTCTATAAAAAAGGATTTATAACAATGAAATTTTATGAGAAATGAAGACCATTGAATTTTTCTTCAAATGTTAAAGTAATTTTTTTTCTCAAAAAGTTCTTTTATCCCCTTCTTTACTTCAGAAATTTATAAGACATTCGAGTACTTTTAACAGTCAATATGAATTATTACATTTGAAAACTGATTAAAATTCCATTGTAGGACTTTATATATTGTAAAACAGCTGCTTTAAACATAAATATGTTTTTTTAATTAATTCCCATACATGGCAGATGATAAGAAATCTCACAGGAAAAATTATTTATGATAAACAATGCCATATAAAAATTTCATTTTTCAAAGAAATGATGTGTCCATTATTTTAAATAATAAACGCAAAAACCTTACCTTAACTTTAAATGCATTAAATTTGCTGCTAGCTGTAGATTCGTTTTCATGAAAAGTTCCCATTCCTTCGTGCTGAAAATGCCCGTGTGATTCAAAATATAATCCTGAACGGATGACATCAGATCTTGGTCTTGGTGTCTATCAGCAAGAATCAAAGAATCGAAAGCATTGTATAGGGAGAGGTTATCCTTCAAGAAGGAAGAGCACTTACTCTTTAAACTGAGAATCTCGTACTTGTCAGCGGCCGCGTACAAGTTATGGGCACTGTCCCACTTCAGATCAGGCACGGTTGCCGTGTATATGTACTGCAGCATTCTTTGGACAGTGTCATCGTCCAAATCTTCGATCATAACATATTCGCCGTTTTTTTCCTTCATGTCGTTGGTAAACATTGCCTTAAACACAGGAGAACGAGTACTAAGGATGAATTTATTGGCGGGGAATGATCCGGTTTCTGTCTTCAGTTTTGTGTCACACAGCAGTTTCTCTCTGTATGAGGATTCCAGATTTTGCTTCAAAACTATTGTTGAATCTAAGGAACACTCCTTTGCTTCCAATTCATCACTAACTAAATTTACTTTCTGGATCGAAGGACATTCGCAGCTAATGCGCTCTATTTCTCTCAACACGATTCCAGTTACAAAAGCACACTGGCAGTACAGTTGAAGATCTCCGTTCGGAAGATAAAGATTCTGGTTCTCTATCAATTTTTCCTTAGTGAAGGTATTAAACATAAAGACTGCAGTTTTAATATCTTCCGTGAACGTGAATTCATCATTGAAACATTCTGTTCTATTTCCTTCAGAGTCTACAAGATGAAAGAGAAAAGTTAAAAATTTCAATCTTTGATCGTGAGCAATGGCTTCGACACTAATAAATGTTTCCTTCGTCTGTGTGTGTCCACCACTAGGAAAGAATTTTAATGTCATAATGGACTTGTTTGCTGAAACTGATGAGATTTCACATATGCTTTCCTGAAATAAGTTGAATTGTTTTATATGCCACACAAATAACCAACGTTCGACTCCTATTCGAGTCCGAGCAAAACAATGTCCACAATTTGCAACTCCTCTGTTTTGTTGCCATATTCTGCAACGAGCTGTTAGGCCGTCTCCCGGGAGAAAATCCTTTTTTCTAATTCTAAATACTTCTTCACACTTTACGAATAAAGAGATACCCCTCTTCATACCTACACAAAAGTCATTTTTATGAATAACTTTTGATACTAAAACTGAACCGTCAACTGCAATGAAAGAAAGTTCGAAATATATGTTACAAGGTATATTACTGATACATGAGTTTGTAATGCCGGTAGCTTTGTAGAGATAAAAAGAGAGGAAATCCTTGCTATTGTCACCAGATCCTTTTGGGTATAGTTCTAAGCGCCAACAGCTTTCTACAATTGCATTCGAAGAAAACTCGGGACTCATAATCCTTTCACCGTTCTTCTGCCAGCAATAAGTGAAATTTTCTATGACCCACGTGAAAGTGAATACGTTTTCATTGCAGATACCTTTACAATTCATTTTCCAAAACTTCTCTAAATCCAAGCTAATTTACGAACAAAGTTGATTGAAAGGTGGGAGGTTGAATTGAAAAGAATTCAATGTGACGCCGTCATCTTTCTCAGATAACTGTGTTATCTCCTTTAGTGATAATGGAAGGAACGACTTATTGTAGAGGGTGATGATAGTGACGGACTGATTCTTTCTCCAACCTTCGAAAAAGTGCTGCTTACTCCCCCATTTTGTTTTTCAACTGGGAGACGTTGCCATATAAGGGCACGAAAATTGCAAGAAGGATGTGAAAACTCGGTGGTTATACAACGATTTGCATTTTTCTTCTTTTTAATTTATTTATTTTTGAAAGTGTTGATATTTTTTACAGGATTTTTACAATGCACTAACAAAGAATATAATGCGTTAATAAAACCTTCATTTAGGTTATTTATAAAACAATATTATATATTTATTTGTCAATGACACCTCATTCAAAATTCAAACTTTTCTAGAAGCACAAAATTATAATGCTTGTTTGTACGCGAGTAAAAAAAAATTAAAAACCTTTCTTTTGGTCAAATACATTAGTTCATCTTTAGAATTTTTTGAATGTATCAATATTTATACCATAGGGAAAGAAACATATCTGAGATATAGGCACATTTAAGCGGTTTTAACAGACGAATAAATTTATTTGTATTCTATCAAAGAATGGTCAATAGATGGTTTTGATAAAATTAATCACTTAAAAGAAATAAATATACTTTGTTCAATATTTCATCAGCCAAGAGTAAATTATGGTTTATGACAATTTTTATGAACAAATTTCGGTACTTACGTTTTATCGCAACTGAATTGGCGACATTATATGAAACGAAGCACATGGTTGTCAATTCATCGCGTACGACTTATGGTTTCTATTTTATCGGTTTTTTTCATTCCCGGTTATGTAATTATTGTTCCCGGAATTCCCGGGAATACATCAAAATTTCAAAAAAATTTAAAACTAGTTATTATTAAATAGTATTAATAATTATTATCTAAAATAAAGATACATACAAATCCCAAAATTAATACTCTTTTATAGATTGAGAGAGTTTAAAATACGAAACGAGATGAAATCTTCAGAAAGAAGTATTTCGAAGAAATAAATAATTATTTTGAACAAAAAATTATTAAAATTTGAATACAAAAGAATTTTTTTTTAGTTTTATAATAAATAAATACGTCACACTATCTTTACTTTGTAGATGCTGGTACAGACTCCCTTTTTTTATTTTCAGCTTTATCATGTCCACTGAAGAAAAATCTTAATAGGTCGAAAATAGAATCAATTATTTCTCTTCTGTAACATCTAAGAGATAAATATTAAAATAAATACTTGAAAAGTTATTTGCTGCTGAAGTATGTATCCTTTACGTACGTTAAAAATATGAATTATTGTATTTAAAAATTTGGTTTGCATAACCTATTTATTGTTTATGGAATTGCTATATTATTGTTACATAAATATAAATAAATATTAATGTAAGAATCTCACACGAAAGTTTAGTTATGAAAAATAATAAATAAGAAAAGTTGCGAGATTGCTTAAAAATATACTCCCCCATTCTTGGGGATTCATTCCATTTTCAAATTGCTGATTCAATAAAATAGCTCAAAATAAGGATAAGTATCGAAAGAAAAATTAAAAACAAACAAATAAATGAAATAAAGAATAGTTTTATGTATTGGTACTTACGTTATCAACAAAAGCCCCGATGTCGGGAGTTTGATCGAAATGGTGATTTATTTAAAACCTAAACACATTTGGTTGAAGAATTGAGCAAGACAGACAAAAACTGATCACAGATGAAATAGTTTTTCACGGCTGGCTTGAAAAAATTTCTCACCAACCTTACCGTGGGGAGGGGTATTTATTCTCTTAACAAACTCTTGACCCATTGCTGAGGTAGCGCACGCACGCACGCACGCACACACGCACACGCACACACGCACGCACGTGCACGCACACACATGTATATGTAAGGATAATTAAATTAGATTAAAAATTAAATTCCCTATCTAGCACTTAATTCATATTTTTCATTTCATGTTCAAGTATCAAACTATTCACCCATTTGTTTTTTCTGAACATATGCCCTAGCCAATAAGCATGTCTGATTCCAGATCATTAGATTTAAAGGCCCTATATGTCAGCATTAACTTTCAAGTACAATCATAAAATCCGCGTTACTACCCCCATCGGTGTTTTAAGTGCTAACCCCCTCCCCACTTAAACTACTCCGTGGAGGGTTTTTAACTCCCTGCTCTTAGAGTCAGAAGAGATGTAGAAATGATTGAATAAAGTTTCTTTTTAAAACTAAGTCTGATTCTGGCTCGAAACATGTCATATATATATATATATATATATATATATATATATATATATGTATATATATATATATGCATATATAAATTTATATATATACTAGCTGGTAGTTTTTCACTTTTTCGCACGGGTGAACTGTAAAATTAAACAATACAGATTGAAGGATAAAGAAGTTTTTAATAAGTTAATTTTACGTGAATTGAAAATTAAACAAAACAAACTTTTTGCACGTCTCAGCTGAACAAAAAAGAAAGAAAAAAAAACCTTTGTTAAATTTTAAGTCTAATAGCTGACAAAAAAGATTTTTTTTATTTATAACTAACTATCCGTATCTCTCTTGAGGGTCGATTTTTGAAAATACTTTCCTAAGCTGATCTCTGCTCAGCAAAAGTAACGCAATGTTAAACGTTTTGTGTACTGAACGGTGTGATTCATCACGACAACACCAGACTACACGAATAAAAACACATCATGTTGTGAATTTTTACCTCAGCCAGCATTTACTGCTGATATTGTACCATTTTATTATCATTTTTTATTTTACATTCCATTCAAAAGAAAACCTTAACAGGCGATTATTCTGATGTTGTCAAAGTTTTATCTCAAAAATCAAAGAGAAAATGAATTGCAAAATCTTTTCCATAAAGTGTGAACGACCTTTAGTATCACGGCTCGTTTTTATCAATACTGCAACTCGCCACTCACAGATAATGTAATCATAGAAACGATCACTACGTGTCGACGGAATTAAGATATATATGCCATCTCTGAGATAAAAAGTATATTCAGGAATGCTAAGAGTATTTATTTGTTTTTTTGGTTAAAATTTCAGATTTCAAAAACACACTATTTCATACTACCCTCAAAGGTACATAATTGGATTAATTACTTAAACCTACGTAAAAATTCAAGAAATTATTTTTCATCCAATTTCCAATTAATTTACTAGCTTTTTATAGTAACTTGAATAAGAAATATATTTCTCATACAATTTTCATAATTTTTCTCTTACAATCCTTTTCTCATTTATTCAATCTCTAGTTTTTGGTAATTTTTTTCTGATGTTGAGTTGATAATCCCGTAAAACTTATTTTGTTCTTTTGAACATATAATAAAGACATTTAAATAATTAGAAGAAGTAAATACATCACAGAAAGGTATGTATATATAACATTGATAAATTAATATATCTTTGCTAGAACTATTCATTGAAGTAATAAAAAAAATCCTTCACACACAAAATGAATGATTAAAAATAAAATAAAATTAACAGGTATTAAAAAAACACTGATGTTATTTTGTTGCAAATAATTCAAGAAAATAAATTACAAGAGAATAAATAAAATGCTTTTTTGTATGTTTTATTCGAATTATTTTTTCATTTACTATTAAATAACGACTTACAATAAAAACTGATAACGTTCTCGTTGAATTTTCTTATTCTAATAAAGTACAATAATTATTATATTTTTAACATTTTAATCAGAAAAATATCTAATTCTCAGAATATTTTTTAAAAATGGCAAATAATAAGTTCCAGAATTGATTGTTTTTATGTAAAATAGAGAATTTCTCAGAACTTCTAAGTTGTTAAAGCATTATCCTTATGTAAAATGTATTGCAAAAACGAATTTTCAAGAGAGTTAATTTTAAGATATTTCCTTTCATTAATATCAAACCACTAAATTAGTATTAAAAGAAAAAATTCCTCAGGGGAAGTAATTTTTCTCTCAAAAAATTCTTTTATCCATGTTTAAATGTTCAATACATACTTTTTTCTGTTACATAATATAATTTCATATTTTAATATTAAATCTCTTTATGAACTATAAAATATTTTAATATTACCTTTTGTATTATATCTCTTTCTTTGTTTTTTCTTCTTATTAGGTTCTAGACTAAAATTGAAAGGAAAAAAATCCTACTTAAACTGCGATTAGTTTAGTTGGCTTAAACATATTTTGGTCAGATTTGAGTAATTCTCATACATAACCAAATGATAATAAAAGAAGCAGTGTAAAATGTTTACAATAAACATCTCACATAAAAATACTTAAGGCTACACAGTACCCTACAGATTTGAAAAATATCGAATTTTTTTTTTGTATTTTCTTGTTCATTGGAAAGCTTTCCGCCAAATTTCAGATATGATAACAAGTGAGTTTTTAATATATTTGAAGTCTTCTAAGCTTATAGGTTTTGGTTACGGTTTCATTTTAAAGCATTTTCCCTCCTCTTAAACTGAATTAATTAAAAATATTTTTGAGCGCAAGCAACTTTTTCAATGTTAAATTGTTATTAATTTCAATTTTTATTAATAAAATTGTTTCTGCTTGATTTGTTTTGAGTTCTCATAATTACTTAAATAAGCTTGATTTCAAGACCTATTTTTGTTTTAAAAAGTAGTTTATATAACATAAAAGCGTTTCATTAGTTTTTTCCTGATGGGAAAATGCCTCAACTAAAACTTTCTCAAGTTGCTATGAGAAAAATACTTGGAAGAGATGGAATACTGCTAAATGATATACATAAAAATCAGTCCTTTGCTGATAATGCCTCAAGACTTCCGCGAAAACTAGAATTCGGACTAGAGGTATTGCAGATAAAACGAAATACTTCCACGAATAGTATTATAATATGGTATTTGAGTTCTCGTTGGGCGACTAACTAGCTAAACTTCCCCAATTTAAACTTAAAAAAATTAAATTATTTGAATAAACCTGGTGATTTTTAGCTTAAGTTAGTATCTCTCTCTCATTATAATGTTGTATACATATTCCGTTTTTTCAAAACTTTTGTTAAAATATTTATTAAGACTACTGGGAACCTAAACCTGCCGTCGCAATAAACACTATCAATATTATCCAAAAACATATTTTGACTTAAAAAAATGTTTTCAGACATAATTAATTGAAGTAGTGTTTGGATATAAAACATAAGTTGGAAAATAACATATTAAAAATTAGAGCTTTATGCGCATATTTAGTTTTTATTTTATTCCTTTACAAACTTTAAATGCGTTTTTCTCGGACTTTTAATTTTTAGGATGTATGTGTTTTCTTATCCCTAAGGCTTTTTTTCTGTTCAAGGTAGAGTCCTGAAATTTTTTGTAAACATTTCCAAACGTATTTTCTATAAATGTTAGTATGGATTTAGATCTGAGATCTCCAGTTATGTTTTTAAAAAATGTTTAAAACAGTTAATATTTAAAAAAATTTCGTGTGTTTTTCAGGTTTATTTAGAAACATAATTATTAAAAATCAACAAGGTATCAGACTTTTAAAAAACCATACTAACTTTTGTTTGCAATATTTTAAAAAGCATAAAACCCTTGAAATAACTAAACTTAAAAATTTCAAAAACGGAATCTTTTATAAAAATTTGAAAAATTTCAAATTTTCTTAATTTCTTAAAATTGTTAAATAATGGCTGGTCAAGCTGACTTTTTACTTTTAGAATCAACTTATTAATGTAAGATGAATATAAAACATAAACTATTAATATTAGTGTCTCCAAACAATTTTTTGAAAGAAAAAAGGTACTGTGTAGCCTAAAAGAAAACGATATAAACTTTTTTTAGCAAAACAACAAAAAAAAACTTACTTGTTTTTTCAGAATTAGATGCATTAAACCTGCAGCTAACTGTATGTTCGTTTTCATGAAGAGTTCCCATTCATTGGTATTGAAAATGATTCAAAATAATAATCCTGAATGGCTTTCAGATCTTCATCTTAATGCATATCAGTTAGAATCAAGAGATCACAAGCATTGTCTTGGGTGAGATTATTCTTCAAGAAGGAAGAGAATTTATTTTTCAAACTGTGTGAGAATCTTGTACTTGTCGGCGGCAGCGTACAAATTACAGGCACTGTCCCACTGGAAGTTTGACACCGTGGCTGTGTTTATGTACAGTAGCATTCTTAAGACAGTGTCATCGTCTAAATCTTCTATGTCTACACATTCGCTGTTTTTCTTCTTCATGTCGTTGATGAGCATTGCCTTAAACACTGAAGAACGAGCACTGAGGATGTATTTATGGACAGGAAATGATCTAGTTTGTGTCTGCAGTTTCGTGTCACAGAGCAAATTCTCCTTGTTAGAAGATTCCAGATTTTCTTTCAGAATTTTTGTCGAATCTAATGAAGTCTATTTAGATCCTAAATCAACTTGAACTAAATTTCCTTTCTGGATCAAAGGATGACACCCATAGCTAATTTTTTTTATTTCTTCCAACATGTTGCCAGTTGCAATGTCACACTCGCAAGGCAGTTTTGCAGAACATCTTCCAAAAGACAATGATTCTTGTCCTTCAACAATTTTCCCTTTGAGAAAGTGAACATAGATGAGACAGTTTTAATATCATTATCGAGCGTTATTTCCTCAGTAAGGCATTCCATTTTCTTTCCAGAAGTGTCCACAAGATACAGGCGGAGAGTTAAAAACTTTACTCTCTGATCATTGACATTGGCTTCGATGCTAATGAGTGTTTCATTAGTCTGTCCGCCTTTTGTGCGAAGAAATTTAATGTTATGATTGAATTGCCATCTGTAGCTGAGGTGATTTGGCATATACTTTTCTGAAAAGAGCGAATTGTTTTATATTCCAGAGAAATGACCTACGTTCTACTAGTATTCGAGTCTTTGCGAAACAATATCCATATATTTTCACTGCTTTTAAAATCTTCCCCTTTCTGCAATGAGCCGTTAGGACGTCTTCCAAAAGATAATCTTGTCTTCTAATTTTAAATACTTCATCATTTTCCACAAATTCATACAAACACCAACCACCACCTTTTTTTAAAATTCTCCTCTTTCACCTTTCGATTCTAAAACTTATCTGTCTGCCACAAGCAAAGAAATCTCGAAAAATATTTCATGTTTCTTTGGCCCTTTAAAGTCTACCTCTCTGTTGAGAACAAAAGAAAGGAATTCTGCTTCTGTTTCTGCCTCTCCTTTTGCGTGTAATTTTAATCTCCACTTGGTCTTCGCCATTGTGTCCACCACGAAGGCATGGCTCTGAATGCATTCACCATTTTTGTACTTATAACTGAAATTTTCTATGATCCACGCGAAAGAGAACCATTTGTTTTCACTAATGCCTTCCCATTCCCTTTTTTAACTCCTCTATTCCCGGACTAACATGCTTAACGAATGAAAGAAAGAAGGAAATTGACTCTGAGATAAGCACATGTGATGAAGCAAACTGAAACTGTTATCTTGTTATTTATATACAAGAAGGAACACTTCAACTTACTTCAAAGGTAGTTCTAAAACAATTTTTTCTCAAGCCTTCTAAAAATAGAGAAAACAGAAAGCAAATCAGAAGAGGACACTGAAGCCTTAAACTTTGGGTATACAGGGATTTTGATATTTTTTCTACCATTTTATTTATGGCAAGTTTTATTAGGATAGGGTATCTGTGAAAATTCTCGCAAGAATTAATTTTCATAGAAAATATAGATTGAAAAATAAGAAATTTGTAAATTTTTTATTGATTCATAAAGCATAGCAAGTATAGCCACGGTGTGGCTGGCACATACGCATTTTTTAGTTTCAGTACCTTTTTTTGAAAATGTAGCTGTAATCTCTTGAAATAACTCTCAATTTCCTCCTTCAAGAAGTGGATGATCGTGGACTTGTTTACCCTTACATTTCAAAATTCGTCACGAAAAAAAAGCCAATGCGTTAAATCCAAATTATCGAAGATCTGATCATCAAAGTGGGAAATTACCCGACCAGGACATTTTAAATTATTATTCAACAATGAAAACAAATAATTTTTCCGTATAGTGCTCCCCTTTTAATAACCTTGAACTATTAGCTGTCACAAGGTCCTTTTTTTACGTTGACAACACTTTAACGCACAAAATTGCACACATTCAAATATCAGGTACGTTAAATCTGTCAAGGCTCCAAACACCTTCTCTTCAAACTATCACAGCACACCAAAGAGAGTACTTTGAGCCTCGACAGATTTAACCCATCTACACATTAGGTCTTCATTGGCACTGGATTCGAAATCGCGACTCCTTTGTCACAATTTCTTGATCTTGACCATTGTGGTGTCGTGATCCCTTTAAATTATTTTATAATAGGGTAGCCTGAGGGATCACACAGCTATTATCCCAAAAGGCATTTTATTCCAAATTAAATAAACAAAGCAGTATATTCATTATTAAATTGATAAAGTTCTCAACCTTTCGCTGTAGAAAAGCTCTACTCCAAAATCAGTTTATTCCAGTCGTTCCTCTGCCGAATCCGACACTCTGTTTTTCAAAAGTGTGTCATGTTCATCTCAATTTGGACCTTGAAGTGCGGTTTCGCTAAAGCAACATCTATCAAGCGTTTTCGAAGCAAAAAAAAAAAAAAAAAAAACTGAAGAAAAAAATTCCGAAGATAGCGGGATATCAAGAAGGTGGTCCTCGTCAAATTGAAAAAGCCAACTCTTTAAACTACCTGTGGTTGGGCATTTCTTACACCCCCAATCATTTGTGCTTGACGAGTGTAGAAGATTTGACCACGACTCTCATCTCTCCATTGGTGCTTGGAGACCTGCACATGCGATCCTAACTTCGACGCTGTGTCTAGTTTACCATATGGAGGGCAATAAATCGCCCTGCCACATTGATTTTGAGGGTATATCTTTGTCACGACAGGCCGACATTTTCTCCATTCATATCGTTTTTTACCAACATGTGTGAGGGGAGCCCAACACATTAGATACTGTTTGCCGGAGCTTCCTTCCAAAAACACGTTGTGCTTAAAATTGTCTGGATGTCGGAGAAAGAAAAGGTGTGGCATCATCAAAGCTGTTTTCCTAATTGGATCACATCTATCCCTTTGGCATGAGAAAAGAAAATCCAGCCTTTTTTGAATGATACAATGTCTCAACTTGACATCTTGGTCACCTTGTACGTAAATTTAGACAAGTATTGTGGGGAAGTGTTCTTTTAATGAACCGATGTTACACCACTCAGCTCTACCGTGGTCATTAACATTCATATGGAATTAACATGCTGTAGAACTCTGCCGTCGACACCGTGGCAGTGCCTTGCGTGTTTCACACACACACACACACACGCACGCACGCACACACACACGCACACAGAAAGAACATAGAAGATTGTAAATTTAAAAAGTATCCTGATTTTATTGATGGTTATCATAAACATGTAGTTACAGACAACTTAAATATAATCAAGAACAAAATTTTAAAAGATATCATGGGTAGTAAAGGCACTAGTTTCAGATTAACTGTTTCTAGTAACATTAATACTGTTAAAACACAAATTAAGAAAGATATTAATAATTTTATTACAAAATCTGCAGTTGAATATGGACTGCCTATAGTGGCATTTGATGCGCTATGCAATATGCTCCAACCACTTTGCACGCTGGCAACCGGAAGGGGATCAATTCTTGTCATGAATAATCGCAATCGATAAATTTTGGGGCCAGAGCTTACGAACCAGAACTGAAACGTCAGTTTGGGGAGTAGCGACATGCTGGATCCCCAAGGAGGCAGAAGTTCCGTAAGATTCATTCCCCAGTCAAATTGATGGTCATCATCGCGTTGTCGCCAAGTTAGCATCCTTTTTGGCAAGTTCGTGGCCCTATGGATTCCTTAAGAAATTACTCTGGGGAAATCAACTAATTTCACGATCCATGACACAGAGCTTATTATTTCTCGAAAAATCCTTGAGACCTATAAATTGGTAAACGCTCACCAAAACTGAGCTAGTATTGTTTTGCCTAACAATTGGTAGGTTTGCCTTCACCATGATAAGTCAACTAGTGATTAGCTTGAATGTTGAGTAAGACGAGTGGTGCTTGTAAATAATCGTTCACTTGTATTTTAGACACCGATAGTTGTGTCTGATCGCTGTTGAACGTGACACGTTGACCTGATACTTATTCTGCAAATATTGCTGTTGACTCTTGTACAGAGTGTTTTTTTCCAGGTATAGAAGTTTAAGTTGGCATTACTTTCCAAGATGGCGACCGATTTAACAGCTGTTAAGTGATTTATTCTCAGTTAGATTTGGCAATTCATCATGAATAGACTCACGCCTAAACAACGCTTTCAAATTGTGCAATTTTATTTCGAAAATAATGGTCGATTTTCATAAGCGAATTTTGTTTAGCGATGAAGCGCACTTCTGGTTGAATGGCTACGTCAACAAACAAAACTGCCGCATTTGGAGTGAAGCTAATCCACAAGTGTAATTCGAAACACCGTTACGTCCAGAAAAACTGACTGTTTGGTGCGCTTTAGGGGCTGGTGGAATCATTGGTCCGTACTTCTTTAGAAACGATGAAGGCCACAACGTTACAGTCAATGGTGATCGGTATAGAGCCATGATTACTAACTTTTTCATTCCTGAATTGAACAATCATGATGTCCAGGAGCTGTGGTTCCAACAAGACGGCGCAACATGTCATACAGCTCGTGCCACAATCGATTTATTGAAAGACACGTTTGGTGACCGCCTAATTTCACGTTTTGGACCTGTGAATTGGCCTCCAAGATCTTGTGATTTAACACCGCTAGACTATTTTCTGTGGGTCTATGTAAAGTCATTGGTCTATGCGGATAAGCTACAAACACTTGAACATTTGGATTACAACATTCGCCGTGTTGTTGCCGATATACGGCCACAAATGTTGGAAAAAGTCATCGAAAATTGGACGTCCAGATTGGACTACATCCGAACCAGCCGTGGCAGTCCTATGTATATTAAATCATATTTAAAACGTAATGCCACACAAGATTATCTTTCGAATAAAAAAATTCAAGTCAATCGAATAATACATCGTTGTTTTATTGCAATTTAAAGTTCTATACCTGTAAAAAAAAACACCCTTTATTTCAAGGATTGATTTTCGACAGTAAATTTCAATCACTCCTGAAATACTGCCTTGTTCCTTGTGACTGTTTTGCATAAAATCCTCGAACCCTGATCAACGTAACAATATTATAGCTGTAAATGAAATGAAAGAGGTTTGAAAAATTCTTACTCTCAAATTTTTTTCTTCAGATCCCTCTTTTACTTGTTCCATTATCCCAAAAAATGAAAATTTGAGACATAATAATATAGCAACTTAAAATTGGAAATTAATTTTTGAAGAAAAATGAAAGTAAAGAAGTAAGACATTTTCTTTCTCAGATTTTCTCTTTTTCGGAAAAAACATGGAATGCAAGGATTTAAAATAAAGGAATAAAGGTTTTCAAACATTAATTTTTTTGAAAAGAGAGAATAACAAAGAAAACACATTGTAGATAGTGTTTTAATATTGAAAATCAATTAATAGTGCGCTTTTCCTCATTTTGAATAGCACAATCTCAAATATATTTTTTTAGCTTTGGTAAACATTTTTTCATGCATTAATTAAAAACTTAGTATCTTCCAATAAGAGAGACAGCAACAAAATATGTGGAAAATGTAGGTGAATAATTTAAATATTAAAAAAATCGTGACATTTAAAATGCTGGGGATTCTTCATTCAATTTTCTATTTATATGTCTAAAAATGAAACAATAGCAAATTTCAAAAGAACATTTCGATGGCATGAAAGTCAGAATTTTTTTACGCGTTTCGAGAATATGTTCTGAAAGTGTAAAACCGAGTAAATATGAACTACTCACATACAGATTGCAAAGCATTTTTTTTATTTAGTAAACTTTCCAATAACATAAATAACAACGTTAAATAAAAACAACTAGAACATTCGAATTA
This sequence comes from Trichonephila clavipes, assembly GCA_019973935.1. Taxonomy (NCBI): domain Eukaryota; kingdom Metazoa; phylum Arthropoda; class Arachnida; order Araneae; family Nephilidae; genus Trichonephila; species Trichonephila clavipes. The sequence goes on along the minus strand of BMAU01018052.1, from coordinate 956,990 downwards.
AAAAATAGAAACGAGAATGTTAGAAAAGGGAGAGAGGTTAAAAAACATTTTATCTTCAAAACATGTAGAATTTTTTTTACAAATAGTATCCGGATGCAGAAAGTGTCAGTTCACCGAAAAGATTTAACTCAGAAAATAGAATTCAATACCCAAAATTGTGTATTTTTGGGAATGACTATATTTTTTGCTCTAAAGATAAACATAACACCTTGCCATTGGAAGAACAGAAATTTTAATTCAAAATCTAAAGCATTTTTGAAAAAAAAAATCACAACCTAGTACAAAAATCGAACAGCAGAAAATTTGAGCTTTGCTTTTGGAACTTGTCAACACTCCTTTTTCGTAAACGTTTCATTTGTGTTCTTCGTTTATACATCATGTAGGAAATGTTGATTTTTTCCTCTTCGTCACAAACTTCCCTTTGAATCTATTTCTTTTTGTTTTAAAAAATAAAATAATACATCGAGTTGAAAAGGCATAGACAGATTTTATAAAGGACATTATTTATTAATTGTATTTAATTTTTTTAAAGAAAATATCTTTATGTCTTATACATCATATAATCAAAAGAATTTTCATTTAAGAATTAAGTATTTTTAGGAGGATTACAACACCTTTTTTCTTTTTTACTTTTATTTTCAAAGGGATATACCATGTGCTCTGTAAGTAGAATTTCTAAAATAAAACTAGCTGGATCTAGGCAAACACTAATGTCACTAAATTTCTTTAAAATGTCCATGAAAAGAGTTACATTTTAATAGATTTTAGTAGTAGAAGGAAGTTATCTTCTATTAATTTTCCATCAGAATATTTTGACACATGCATATCCAAATATTAAAAATTTTTAAAGCTAAAAAATATGCATTTTTCATTAATAGTTCCTGGAAAATTGTTCCCAAATTATTATGTAATTTCAAAATTGCAGATGAAACATGCTTAATTTGCACAAATGTTGTATGCTTTAAATTTCATGATTAGCTTCAATATTTTCTGAGATGTGTATGGGTCATGGAGAATACGATCATAAAAAGTTCATAAAACTTGATTTTTTTAAATGATGGCAACTGGGAGATTAATAATCTCTCCAGAAGCACTAAAAATCTTTCTTAGTTTCTATCTCTGATAAAATTTATTTTGATTGTGTATGTACTTTTCATCTATGCAATTGGTTTGCTTTTGTAGGTTTATTTGCTGCATCGAAGAGCAATTCCAATGCTTTAAATACTATGGTGAATCAAATTTAGGAGGCTGAAAAAACACCAATTTCTTCATATTATTTTCTGTTTAATTTATCATTTGTAATTAAAAGTCACGTGAAACAATTAAATTTACCTTTCGGCTGAGTTGTCATAGGAGTAGAAACAAGCCACAGCTCTCTCGATCCGAAGATGGGCAGTTCGAATCCACTTTTACCAGCGCTGCAGTCAAGGCCACCATTCGTGACCCGTCGTCAAGGTACCTCTCTAACCCTTTATCTACCGACGGTACTTATAAGTAGAACTCACTTTAAAATAACATAGAATAACCATTTGTACGAATACTCTGATGATACTTAGCAGGAATATTCTTTTAAATCCACTCTTTCCGTATATATGGCAGCACGGGTTCTATCATGAGTATTCTAGGCGGAAAGAGAATAGTTTTATAGCAGAAATTTGCGTTTTCAGTTGACGGCGTTTTGAGTGCATTGCGAAGTTTGTCATTTTTGTTTCGAAAAAATAGTTAACGTCAAAAGGTAAGTGTCTTAGTTATTTCTATGTTATGGAAGATCTTAGAAAACGATTTGAATATTTATTTTAAGTGAACAGTGTGAATAATTAATTTTACAGGTGAATACATTTAATGAATTAATTAGCTCTAACGATTTAAATTTCCCCAAATTGAGTATTTTGTTTATGTTCATCCCTTAAATTTTAATGTAGTGATTCGAAGAAAAATAGTACATGAAACAAACTGCAGTAAATCGTAATGCGGTAGATAAAGGGTTAAAGTAACTCCTGATACTTTGACTTATAATATGCTTATCTACATTGTAACATACATTTGAAACATCTGCATTTGATTACTATCATGCAACATTAATATTTCTAACAGTAAAAAGACACATACGAGATTGGGCTTAGATACTGTAATTCCTTCTTTAGCGAATTATTTCAACTTAGCGATCATTATATACATGTTTGTCGATTTTGGGGGAAGAGTTTTGTCATTTTTCATCTGACTTCGATACATTTTCAGGTTTTCGTTAAGTAAGATGCTATACAAGTACATATTTATTACATACCCTAACACGCTGAGATATATGATGTGCATTACTATAATTATAACTAATGCAGAACAATAGTCAAGAAACTATCAAGGTAGTACAAGACATAGAAGGATAGTGATAGTAATACGTACATCAAGAAGCTCTTAGTTTTAAATTTACTTCTACAGCATTAAAAAAATCCCGTTTGCTAATCTTTTCTGTTTGTTTTTATTATTGGGTTAAAATATAATTAAAAGAGAAAAAATAGATAATTTTTTAAAGAAATATTAAAAGTAATTTGCAAGCGCCTATATTTCCCCGTAATAATATAACACCAAAAAGTAATTTACTTATTTAGAAGCACTCGCATGTAATAGATTTGAAAGCGCCTAAATTATTTTGCAAAAATTTAAAACATTTAAGACAATGAATGATTGAAAAGATTATACAGATTTCCCTATAATGACCAGAACAGGAGAGTCCAGGAATTAATTTCTAGTGAATATTCTTCCATGAAAGCAACAGCATGTTATACAAGCAATTATAAAAACAATTTATGAAATTCAAATGCATTACTTAAAAAAGAGAAAATGGCAAAACACTAAAATTAGTAAACTAGGAATTTCGGATAAACTAATTCCAAACAAGTGACGTGTGGTTAAGTAAATTAATTAACATACATTACAATTTAAATTATTGAAAAATTATAAAAACCAATATTACACTTATATATATTGTAGTTATAATAATTACGCTAATAAAAACTAACATCAAACATTCTAAATAAATATTTTTCACACATATTCACTCACGTCTACACGCACGGAACATTTAGTTAAAATATGGATGGTTTTTAACGTTATCCTAAAATGGTTGAGGTGTAAATATATAAAGAACCATATTTTTAAGGATCTCTACGCATAATGTTGATATATCCTAAAACTGGAACTTTTCAACAGTTTGAAAAACGCTCTAAAATAATATTGTTTTCTGATTTTAAAATTAATTTATTTAGCGTTGTAATATTTATAGATTTTATATTAATATTGAGCTTATACACGTGTCGTTAATAAACAGCATAATTTGTTTTTCATATTTCTAAGAATTTCTTGCGTCACAATAAAGGTCTTTTGATTGTCAACTTTTCCTGGATCTGATTCATTATACAAAAACACAGCAATATTTAGGCTTCTAAAGATATTTCAAATCACAATGAGATATCAATTGATGAAATTTAATATTTGTTTCAAAGTGTTAAATTTCAGAAAAATCAGAATCTTTTATTAAAATGTAAATATTATTCTCTTAAAACACAGTTGAAGTAAAAATTTGCCTTTATAACGCATTTGTTAAAAAACTCAATTACATTGTATTTTATACGTTACTAATTACAGTATCAATATAAATAATTTTTGAGGATATTTAACTTACATAACTGTGTTAAAAATCATAAACAATTGTAGTTTCAACGAAATTCAAGCTTAATAGCATAGTGGATCAATTAATTTTTTAGTTATATATAATCAAAGAAAATTAACTTAGAGATAGTTATTAATGAATTTATTTAAATATTTCATACACGAACTCTACAATGTGCTGAAATACGTCGTTGAACACTGATTGAGAAAGTATAGCATTATGGAAGTAACAGACTGACGAACAGAAATTTTGTTTAACGACTTACCTCTTCGAAAATGTGCTTTGGAACTTCACTCTTTTCAATTCCTTTTACCTTAAAAAATTGCTTAGTTCTTTTCTTGTTCGGAGTATTATTGTTTTTATTGCCACTCCACAAAACATTGGAGTGGAAAATGAAATAAAAAGAGGAGATCAAGTTTAAAAGATTGAACTTTTGATAGTGTGGTTTCCAGACACATTTTGTTTTCTTTATTCGGTCATTCGGAAAGACATGAGGCAATAAAAAGTTTATATAAAAATAAAGATAATGGTAGTGAGTTTAAATAAAACGAAGGTAGAAAAATGATATTAAGATTAAATTTTAAGATTTTAGTAAAGAGAGAGTGAAAGAAATAGCATCTGTCTTTTTGAGAAGAATAAAGGTGGGAAATCAACACAAGAGAGCTCTTGTGTGTTTTAAATGAATTAATCAATATAAATTAGATTTTTTTACTTTTCGAAAGCGTACATTATTTCCAATTTTTATATTTATTCAATCCAGATTTTTAAACTGAAATTTAAATTTAAATGTTATGATTTTTTTTTGTATTTTTTAACAAAGCGATTGTTTACTAATTGTAAACCATGTTGAAAATTCAATTATTTTATTTTTATTATAATCACTATTAAAATAGAATTACAGTTTTTGAGCCATATTTAAATAACGGATGACAACCTGATTTTCTATTGTATTCCTTTATTGTCCTAAGTAACGTATCAAAGCATGGGAATACCCTAAACTATGTATCACTTTAATTTACAAAAATACATAAAATTTCACATGTTGAACTTTTGTGAAATCAGAATTCGATATCGCATCTTGGTTAGAACACAAAGAGTGAGGAGGCTTTCTGCCTTAACAACTATGGTACAGTTGTCTTAAATAGGTCTAAATTAGTTTAATATATTTTTATTTGTTAGCAGAACTACTATGTATGATTTTACGTGACCTTAAAAAGCAAAACAAAACAACGAAAGAGTAAATACATTCTTATAAAATTCGCTCTAAAGCCGCTAAGAAAATCTAAAGAAATATGCATATAATACACTTTACAAATATAAATTATTTAAAAACGTAAGCGACTTAATAAAAGTCAAAAAGATTGAATTAATTTTTTGCAACTATGAAAGCAGTTGTATTTGGAAAAAATTGGCCTTTTTAACAAATTTTTCATTTGTTTCCTTCCATTTCCTCCTCTCAGAGAGTTCCTTTCCTTCGGGCATTTTTATGGATTCGTTTTTTTTGTTATTCTGTTCTTGCCAATTTTTCTCAACACCAATTTCTTTGCATGCAACTGGAAGACTAGATTAAGCGAAGTCATTCAATATTTATACTATGCCATTCGTGCCTTTTTGCTTAGCATTTAAAAAATGAATGCAAAAAAATTAAAGTGAAAGATTAGAATAAAAATAGTAGAAGGCAAAAAAAAAAAAAAAAAAAATGGAAATCTTGAAAAAGAGTTGAAAAAAATAAGAATAAAAGGAATGTATTAAGATATAAAAGCTTTTTAAAGTTATTATCACTTCTTCAGAAAAAAAAACACCGAATCTCGTGGCTTTTAAAGGAGTTAATGTAAATCAGTAAATGATTTTCCAAATTTCAAATTCAAAAAAAGTAATTTTTATTTAAAACTTAAAATAATATTTTAGATATTACATACGAATTATAGATATAAAAGAAATTATTCATAAAAACAAATAAATAAATAAAACAAATATAAAACAAAATAAATTAAATAAATATATTTTTTTAAAATTTAGATTAGTCTAGCATAATTTTTTCATTTTTCAAATTTAACTTAAAAAAACATTATTTAATAAATATAACATTCTAATTCAAACGATTTTTATTTGTTGCTAGTCCACCCAAAGAAATTTTTAATAAGAAAAAAAAACTATAATTTTTTTTTACAAATATCTTTGACATTATACACAGATAATTGCATGTATAAAAACATTCTTTACAAATATTGCCTGCTTCTTAAAATAAAATAAATACTTTTACACATTTGTTGTATTCTCAAAAGTAATTTCTTCTCGTAATAGACTACATAAGCCGAATCAGGATATAGATCAAAACTTTTTTATCGAAAATATTCGTTTTTTGGATAGATAAGGGCTGTTTTTGAAAATGGCTATGTTTTTTACACTCCGGAAGAAAATGTCACACTTTATTTTTCTAGAGAAGAAAATAGATTTTTATCTCAAAAGTTATTACGTGAAAATGTATCCATGGATCAAAGCAAGTGACAGCAATTTTAAGAACAAAAATCTCTGACAGCAATGAACTTTTATTTTAGATAAATGCATGAATATTTTTCTCTCCTGTGTAAATAAATATATTGATAAGAATCTAATTTTTTATGGTGCTTCGGGTTTTTTTTTGCTTTGAATTTAGAATTTCTTCTTTTGCATATCATGGAAAGAATTGAGCTTAAAATATTGTTATTTGTAAAATTTGCATCAAGGAAAATAATGAGTCATTGATACAAAGAAAATATTGATCTAAATTCGTTTAAATGTCAAGTAATGGTATATATAGTCACAATATAAATAATTTATTGATAATTAGACCATTTAATTTATTAATCTCTTAACTCAGTGCTTCTCAAACTTTCAATACTGGCGCCCCCCTTTTCGATCACAATTTTTTTCGCCCCCCCCTTATACATTAATAATGTACTGAATGCAATAATAATGCACTTTGAAGCTAAAGTTACAATAGGCGATCTTAATTATAAACCATACAAATTAGTAACATAAGTATTAAATTTTGTATACTACTTTTAAGCAAAATAAATAAATAAATAAAATAATAGGATAATTATTATGTTATTTTTCCTTTCTCTAATTTTTAAATTGAACATATTACAAAATGCGGTAGCTGCTTAGAAGACAAAATATAGATATCTGCTAAATATAGAAAAAGAACTCAGAGGGTCAATTTCTAATAATAAGCATTCCTTATAAAAACTTTGCTTTCCAAGACAAGCTCATGGACGTCATTAATACTTATTAAACTTGTTCTTAATTTAGTATTAATTAATTAGTTATAAAATATTCTGTGCAGCACTGATACATTAAAATTACACCGGCTGAAGTGCCCGCTCTTTGCTCGAATTCATTTATAAGAAAATAAAACATTATTGATATAATAGCTGAATTGTAAGGAAGCAAAGCCAAGTGCTCGACAATGTTTACAAAAACATAAAATGATTTTTTAAAATCGTTGCTCAAATTATAATTAGTTTTAAGCGAATTAAAATTTTAAGCCTCACAGAGAATTAGCATTTATAATTGATGTTATACAGTAGCGCACACAGGAATTTTTCAAGGGGGTCCGGGGTCGAAAGTTCACCAATCTTGTATCAGGTTCCTTTTGATTTTGTCGATTTTAAGGAACAAAACACAGTAAAAACTAATTCTTGAATAAATAATTAGCATTAACTAATAAAATTAATCATTAATAACAAATACTTAACTAAATTTTGCGTACTATAAACTTAGAATTATAATCAATCGGAAAAATATCAAGGGCTTTGGGGGGGGGTTCCGGACCCCCCTTGTGTGCGCCACTGATGTTAAATAATGATCAATGATATAAAATATCGATGAAGAATAATTATATTATTTTTAATATTTAAAGTGAAAAGACTTCAACATGTTTTAACCCGGGAGCAGGCGCGTACTCGGTACGGTCGGGGTTATTGAGTCACCCCAATCCTTTTTTTTATAATTATTTTATTGTACACGATACAAATCATGATTCCAGTGAATAATTTAGCTAAGAGAAAGTTTACTTACCTACTTTCAAGGACTTTTCAATTTTTCTTTGGTAATAAATACAGTTTTGCCAGAATTAACGATTTCGTAATCTGTGTGTCCCGCGCGACTACTTCCGGGTAAAAAGTATATTCATTATGATAATATGTATGTTACTGCTAAAAAATTGTGTGAAACGTTTTTCGTTATGCTTTATACATTGAGAATATTTATAAAAATACACTGCTGGACAATTGCTAAGGACGGATCACAAATTGCTATGTAGAATAACATTAAGCGAGACATGAGGCCTAGTAGGATAAAATATAGTTGCCACACTGTTTAGACATTAGAATAAAGAATATTTATTGTTCTGGAAAGTACAAAAGCTGTGAAACATCTGAAAGAAAAAAAATGTTCATTTGATCTGCGTACGGAGAAATGGAAAAATGCATCTAAAAGTCAGTAGGCACCTTAAAGAAAGGTATCAGTACGGGATATGTCCACCGTGGAGTGTGATGCAACATTCCACACGTCGTACCATACTTTACACAACATTATCCAGCAGCTTTTGAGGCAATTTATCCCATTCCTCTGTGAGTGCACGGATGAGGGTGTTCTTGTTTGTCGGAGGATAGTTTCGACCAGCAACTTGCCTCCCCAAAGCATCCCACACATCTGCAATGGGGTTTAGATCTGGAGAACGCGCTGGCCATACGAAACGTTGAATACCCTCGCTGTCTAGACAATCCTGAACAGCGAGTGTTCGATGACATGTTGCGTTGTCGTCCATAAAAACAAATTTATCACCGACAGCACCACGGAAAAGACGAACATGAGGAAGTAGAACTTCATCAATGTATCGTTGGCCCGTCATAGTCCCATTCGCAACCACATGTAGGCGCATGCGGCCATTGATCATGATGCCGGCCCACACCATGATACTGCATGTCGGATATCGGTCCTTTTCCTGGATATTTTCTGGACGATAAGCAGTACCACTCTCGCGTCAGATCAGTTGGCGTCTACAATCCGATGACAGACTGAACCTACTCTCATCTGAGAATAGTACGCATGTCCAGTCCTGTTCAGTCTAATTGTGATGCTCACGACACCATTGCAAACGGGCAGTACGGTGCTGTCTGGTCAATGGGACACACACAACAGGTCTGAGTGCTTATAGTCCTCCTCCCCTCAAACGTCTGGCAACAGTTTTCTGGAGATCTGCTTTCCTGAGGCAGCAAGAAACTGATTTGCCACCTGATGAGCTGTGGTGCGCCTGTTTCTTTTTGCTGAAAGGACGATATATCTGTCAGGCGTCGTACTTCTAACACGACCTGCCCGTGCCGTCTACTACACATTCCAGTAGTTTTAAATGACTTCCACAGCCGTGAAACAACGCTGTGATCGATGTCGAACTCCCTGGCAACATCTGTTATTTTTCGCCCTTCTTCGATCTTTCCAATAATTCGGCCACGCATAAAATCATCTATGTGATGTCGGGAAGACATGCCAAAAATTTTAAGTTCATCTATTAAATCTTTCCTGTAAAACTTTGACTTGAAACAACAACTGTCCACACGCGTCAAAACCTTTAAAGCTCTTATGAACGCTATCACGTGATGAAAAGACGTGGAAAAAAAATTTGCATTCTCATACTTCTTACTAATATTCCGCACTTATTCTAATTTTCCATATTTTGCTTCCTTTCATTTTGTGGTTGCTATGGATGATAGTGTTATCCGTCCTTAGCAATTGTCCAGCAGTGTATGTCTTGGCCAAGTAATCCTTCATGTGCTTGTGTGTGTGTGCGCTCTCCGTGGTTTTCCAAATATCATAAAACTTAACTTAGAAGGTCAAACAGATTACAGCAAAAATGTGCAGTATTTCAAAAATAATGACAGTGATGAATTTTTTATGTTCCTAAAGTTTTTCGATTCTGGATCCGGGATCCGGTTTTTCTCTGAAAGAGTAGTATGTTAGGTTATAAAAATAAGCGTAATAAAAAATCTCTCATCACGGGATGACAGCAAATGAAATAAAAGTTTTTTATTTGGTTATAGGATCAAAGATAGCTAATTAGGTATTGAAGAAGTTTTTATTTTTGATGGCTTAATATCGCCTATAAATTATATCAGAGTAAAAGTGCATTTTTTGTTATGTCTGAAAGAATTTTGTTTTAATTCATTCCAGTAAACTAATTATTAATTAAATCTTTTATTTTCGATATGCTCGCGCCCCCCTCGTAAGGTCATCGCGCCCCCCCAGGGCGCGCCCCACAGTTTGAGAAGCGTTGTCTTAACTGCTAAAAAGTTACGAAATTCCCCCATGTCACCGTTTATCCTCACAGGCTCGCGTTGTTACGCAGTTTATTGGGGGAGGAAAGGCACGTTTTTTTTATCTAAAAATTGTTTACTTCAATTTGAAAAAGAAAGAAAATAAAAAGATAAAATAATAAAAATATATTACAGCTTATCTGTTCTGTGATATATCCTGAAAAATGGTTGAATACATGGACCAGTATCCTATTCAGTGCATTCGTACAAAAAATTAAAAAGCTTCTAATACAATGACAGGAAAAATGATAGCAAATGAAAAATAAAAAAAAAGCACCCTCAAACGAAAAAACAAGGAAAAGTGCTCAGCTATGAATTTTATCGCTCCTGGAACACACCCTTTCAAATTCCTTCTCTACCTCTTCTCCGAAATAAGTAAATTTTTGAGAATGTCAATGTCATATTATCGTATTCCAAAGCCGTGGAACTTGTTTAAACAGAGTAGCACATTACAAAAAGTCCTCCTTGGAAGGACGAGTATGCACGTCCATGGCACTAAAAGCACCAACTCTGCAGGACATGTATTTGCGTCCGTGGTACTTAAAGGATTAATACAACTATAAGCATCTTTGATTATTACATTAAAATTTGATTATTAAAAATGTTATGGAAAGTAAAAAGAAAATACACTGATATTGTTAATTCACTGAAATGTGTCCCTTTTTTCTCAGTTATTTCAAAATATAATCAAATTTTCGAGTTCTCGCCATAGCGGAATTATGTTCATGACATGTCTTGCAATTCTTCCTCTTCAAAATTTGAATTATCTTGGACACCTTAGAGACGAATGAATTGTTAATTGTTGTTATAACTAACATGACTTGGGTATGCTTTCAGAGAGCTCCATCGACAAATTCAAATTTCATCATCTGTTAGGGGTTAGTAAGATTTTAGTATTTTTGGGAGGGCCGTGAAGAATTATCAGCGGAACACTAATCTCTACAACTCACATTTCGCAAGATTATTTTTAAATCATTATGCATACAAAACCACATAGTTATACAACTAGTTGAACTTGTCTTCCATCCCAATACTGGATGATACACCTACGATATAATTTCGATTTAAGCGTTAATCATTGTTGAGGGGTAGATCTTTTAAGGCATTGGCCCGTGAGGTTTGCCCTACTTCTACGTTTTCCTCGTGGCCTAAAGGTGTGGGAGTGAATGAAGAACCAGGTGTTGCCATAACCTTAATATATCTTTATTAAGATCTTAACTTAAACAAAATACAATAAGGATGTTAGTATTCTAACTTAGCGATTCTGAGGTGAATAGACACACAATATGTATTACCAAATAAGCGCGACCCTAATCACTATCTCTAACTTTACCACCTACTCCTAATCTTAATAAATACACAGTTCCTAGTAGTAATTTGAACAATCCTAATTCTATATGCTGGGTAAGCAGTAACTCACTCGAATCCTAAATGACGTGGTGGTTTATCCTCTTTATATCGTGTGGAATGGTATCTACCTTGACTTGAACGCTCTGTCACGAATAGAATAATTCTTGAATGTCGGATAACTTCTCTTACTTTAGCTTTGACATTAGTAAACACAGACTAGCATAATCACTTTCCAAAGGCCACCCTGCTTAGGCTCAACTTCTGCTACTTAAAAGGCTCTTAATTTGCATTATCACGATTCGCTTCTGGATTTGGTTGGAAAGAATTTGTCTTTACGGCCCCAAAGAACCTAAGAGGAGTTTTTAGTTGAACACGCGATGAGCCCGTCACAAACTTCATGTGTGAAGTATGACTGGCTGCTGAGACGTCACTTCTCAACACTGGCTGGTGAGGGATTGGTTGCGAATGTGTGAATAAAATTGCATATTTTGTTTCTCCATATGTCAAAATAGTCTGAATTTTTATCTCGATTGATTTTTAATCTATTTTATTCTTTGCAACTATGGCGAGATTGAGTCATGATATCGATGACGTGCAATGTTCCAGTCAACAGTTTTTTGATTCCTATGAACACCCTCTGGGGTCGAATAATGTAGGATATTGCATGTTAAAAGATGCTGAGTTTAAAACTCTTCACATGTAGTGGTGCTTGATTTAAGAAAATAAAGTATCAAATAAAGTTTTAGTCTTTATTCTTTCTCTGGGCTGATAATTAAAGGAGGATATGTTACAAACAGCCTTAGATTAACTAAAAGTTAAATACTTTGAAATGAACCGGCTGCAGACAAAAACTTCAGCGCAAGCTCTGCCGCTGATGTACACTCATGTCCAAAATAATGTTTACATGCATAAATTCACGGATTTCTCAGAGACTATGACTTATATTTTAATGAATTTTCGTGGAATGATACATAACATTATGACACATAAATGCAAAAGAAAAAATTGAAGATTACCACATGTAGCATGAAACAATAAAAATGGTAATAAAGTGTGACAAAGAGAGTTAAGAAAAAAAGGAATGATTCAGAAAAAGAATTAAGTCTTACGAATTTAATATGGAATATGATCTCCCCTGACTCGTACACACATATCACAACGTGTTTTAAGGCTGGAAATAACGTTGTTAATCACAGTCTGGGGAATTAAACTCCACTCTTCCAGCAATGCAGTCTTCAGGCCATTTACATCTCTAGGAGGAGGATGTCTACGTGCAATGGCTCTTCAAAGGTAGTCCCAAAAGTTCTCTATTGGGTTAAGGTCAGGAGAGTTTGCTGGCCAAAGTATTCGCTTAATGTCTTCACTTTCAAGGAATTCATCAACGAGGTCTGCTCGATGTGGACGAGCATTATCATCCATAAATAAAAAGTCACGTCCATATGCACCCCTGAAAAGTCTTACATAAGGATCTAAGACCTCATCCCGATATATCTGGCCTGTCACAGATCCGCTTCTGAACACGTGTAGAGGCGTACGTCCATCGATCATTATTCCCCCATACCATCACACCTCCACTACCGAAACGGTCACGTTCCACAATGTTCGAGGGATTATTTCGTGTTCCTGACTCCCTCCAGATGTAAACACGTTTAGAATCACCTGTTAAACTAACCGCGACTCATCAGTAAAGAGAACATGGGACCATTGATGTTCAGTCCAGTTTTGATGTTCTTTACACCAATTAAAGCGATCCCTCTTTTTCTGTGAAGACAGTAAAACACATACCCTTGGCTTTCTGGCATAAAGGCCTTTTTCGTTAAGCCTTCTGTATATTGTTTGCCGTGATGCAACAGCTCCAGTGGCGGCTGCAAGCTCTGAACTTAACTGGCGATCAGTAGCTTTTCTGTTACGACGGGCAGTTAATGCCAGATACCGATCTTCAGAAGCAGTTGTCATTCGTTTCTGACCTTGTCCAGGCCTCCTTACAACAGTTCCATCATTTTGAAACTGTTTCCATAGCTTAGAGACTGTCTGTCTTGAAATATTCAGACATGTGGCTGTTTCCGTGATTGACTGCCCTGCTTCTAAGCGGCCGATAATTCGCCACTTTACAGATTCTTCCAAATGATACCTCGAAGCCATAACAAACCACTTTGAGTCCCTACACACTGAAATGAAACGCTATGTTGCAGAAATTCACTCAAATATTCAGTTTGCGCAAAGCGCTTGATTCACCCTTGGATGACGTAACGCCTAGATTTGCATATCACAAACCGTTTGATTACTTTTGATTGGATAATGTAATTAGGCTTGGTTTTCACACATTCCCTGCAAATACGGATCACATTGATTGGATATTTCATTGAATATCATCATTTTTGGGTATGTAAAGATAATTTTGGACATGAGTGTATTATGGGGTCTCAGGGGTGTTAAATTTCTCTAGAGGTCTGAAAATATAAACAATTTTCAAACAGGTATAATTTCTTTAAATTTAAGTTAAATAATTCGAATCTTTTACACATTATTTATAAAAGAATGGGGCTTCAGAAAAGTACAAAATGTTTAAAATATAATCATAATTTTAAAAATTATAAGCATATGAAAATAAGAAACTTTTCTATAAGAAGTATTTTTTAAGTTTTACGTCGCGCATGCTTTTTTCTAAAAGAGTAGGTTTAATTACTAGCTATATAAGATGATTTATAAAGACAAATGTATTCTTAATACTTTGTAGCTACTTTTATAGAAATAGAATAATAACTTACATATTTTAATTAATTAAAAATATACATTTTTTAAAAATATTTAAAAAATGGCAATATTTTGCAAATATTTTTAAATACAAAAGATATATAATACTAAAATTAGGTAGAGTTTAAAGAGTATGATGCATTGTATAATTATGTAAAGTTTTATACATCGAAGGCTAATATTTCAGAAAATAGCTTGCGCAAAGCAAAACATACTTAATATTTATTATATAATTTTCATATACTTATGACTTTTAAAATTATTATTATATTTTAAACATTTTATACTTTTCTGAAGCCTCATTCTATTATAAATAATGTGTAAAAGATTCGAATCATTTAATTTAAATTCAAAAGAATTCTACCCGTTAATCGTTTATATTTTCAGACCTCTAGAGAAATTTAACACCCCTGAGACCTCTTAAATAAACCCCCATCTGCTGTTTTTCCACACGTAGAGTGTCTTGCGACATAATGGTAAAAGCAGCAGATTTATTAGATTTAGATAAAGATCAAATCGTTATGTGTCCGGAACATGGATTTCAGAAATGGGGTGTTTGTTGCTCAGCTCTTGTACAGCCTTTATGAGTATTCATCGAAAAAATGTAATATACGGATGATGAAATGACAAGACGCAGACCCCTTGTCAGGAATTTGTCTTACAACAACTAATCAAAAACGAGTGGGAGGGAATTTCTCTCATAACAACAAAGACGGAAGCTTTATTTTATTTTATAAATAAAAATCTTCTCCTTTACTGTGGCATACAACACCAGACCTGCAAACGTAAGGAGAGATTATCCTGATAGCTATATATCAGAAAAAGACAGAAAAAAACAGATATAAGAATAGTATAAAATTTCACTAAAATATAATAAATTGGTGTTATACACTGGAAGGGAATACATACACTGAATAAAAATAAAACCAAAAAAACGTGAGAGGGAGAATTGTTCATATAATCATAACAAAATTATGAAAATCAACCCTATTTCTATCCCTTCTTGCACCCGCCTTTACCAGAAAGGGTCTCCATTTTTGAAAACTGTTTTATCTAAAGTTTCTACAAAGTCTTATGAAAAAAAGAAGAGGCCATATTGAGAGAACATATTTATGTTTATATATATGCACTAATAAAAATCCTAAAATTGAAAACAGAAAAAGAAATATTATTATTAATATGGGGAAAAATGGCAAAAACGTAAAAAAAAATACATAAACGGGGCCCGTTCTGTACAAACGTTTTATGAACACATTCTCAATTTTGATGTATTACTTTGCTATTCATGTTTGAAATGATCTTCAGGATACGAAATATTTTAATTTTTCCAAAAATTAGAGCTCTTTATATTAGTGGTTATATGAAATTGCTTAAAAAACAGTGATTATATTCACATAAAGGACTGTAAATTTAAAAAAAAAATAGTGATTGATAAATTGGAATGTAAAAACACTTTTACTGTTATGCAGATCATACACAAAAAAGTTCAGTAAATTATTTTCAAAACTTTTTGAGCAATCGCTGTCCCCATTTGATCTTTTTGAAAATAACACATTTTGAGTAAAACGCATTCTGAAGTTTGACATCTTGTGTAAAGTTATGGTATCTGCTTTCACTGAACATTTACAGTTTTTGTTCTACTGAATAGAAAATAAAAAACTTAGTATTTTTATTAACCTAATAAAATGACCTATAAAATAAAATCATAAAATTTTTTTGTCTATTTTTCAAAAGAATCATGATTTTCAGGTAGTTGAATACCTTAATAATTATGTCACACTGAGAGAGTGTATTGTTCTCAAAAATATTTTAAATTAATTCAATTTAAGGAACTCTAAAAATGCTTTAAGATGAAATTGAAACAAAGACCTATAAGCTCTCAGAAACTTTAAACATTTTGCAACCTAATTGATGATCATATCTGAAATTGGGTGGCAAGGCTTCCAGTGATATAAGCCACATAAATGTTTTTTTAAAAAATATTTTTGCTGTTTTTAAAGTTATGTATAGCTTTAATATTTATATTCATACGAAAATGTACAAAAGTTTCTATATCATTGAAGACTTCAAAAAATAACCGTCTTAAGAAGATAATTCCCGATGTATTTTACAAGCTGGAGAACGTCCAACCACACAATTTACTTATCAGCCAATGTTCTCCGTAATAAATACAGATCTCTGACCATCTCTTTGTCCTGATATCTCACCAATTGAACACGTTTGATGTCAATAATCTCCACATGAATGTCCTGCTACCCCCGTTTTCAGGAGACAAACAGTGAAAAATACTTGATATGGAATAGACCTATTGAAAAAGACGTCATCTATCCTCTCATTGGCTTTGTACCTTGACGTGTTGCTTTGCGTATCGCCATGCGTGTGATACTACAATCTACTTATATAATAATGTTTTTTCTTTGTAAAAAAACTGTCATTTGAAAAACAAACAAACATCTCTCTCTTCTTGTTCGTTACTATCTCTTATTTTATTGAGTTTTCTTAAGTTTCTGCCGCTCCTTGGGTTATATTTTCAATACCATGTTGAGTAAACTCATGAGCTCTCAGAATGTAATGTAAATAATTAGCCAAGTAGAAAAATAAATTATATTTGTGTTATTTAATGGAAGTCAACAACTGAAATAGCGTTGTTCATCCTAGGGGATTCCGAGGAGTGAGGGATTATTTATTAATTTAGACTATAAAGCAACACACAACACAAACGCTATAGGTGACGGACCTTGTAATTTTGTACCATGGTCAAGTGACGAGGATGACGCATGCGTTGGAATCTCACTCTCTTAACTTCAGCACCACGCAAAATAATATCTCCGTGGAACTTGGTATTCTACAAACAAGAAAAAAATTAAATTTCGAAAATACTATTTATGGACTAAATATCTTATTTTATTGAAACCTTCACTAATTCTAAAACACGCACGCACACATGCACGCGCACGGTTCACCACACACACATTTCACCTCCAGCTAACCGCCCAATTTTTCTTGATTTGAGGCGAAGACCACAGTTGAACGCTCTCGATCAGTGTAAAATCATCCGCTGCTTCTTCTGACAGATTTGTTGCAATAGGCAATTGCGTTTTAAGGAAAAACCCTTACTCTTCTCAGTAGAATAATTTTATACATTTTATTCTTGCTTTCTTTTATGTATTATGTAGGCTTCTTTTCGCATTCTTTCATCATTCTTCTTTTTATAACTCTTAGGATTGAAAAAAATATGGAGCAAAAAGAAATACAAGCACAAAAATCATTAATTTTTCTAGCGGTACATCTTGATTTTTCTTGTTTGATTTCCGAAAAAGAAAAAAAAAAAAAAAGAAATAAAAAATTAAAAGTAAATTGATAAATTTGTAAACATGAATATTTTGAAAAAAAAAGTATTAGAAATGTATCAAAGACAGAAATATAAGTAATAGCTAAAAAAACAAAGAATTGGAAATAAATCCCCTACCTAGCTAATCCTCCTCTTTTTGACGAACCACAAATGAATTCGAAAGAAGGTTTATGCTAAGGATAAAAAAGTGCTATTTCGGAGTGGTTTTAATGAAAATAAATTTAATTTTCTCGCTTCAGTCTTTTTGTGAGACTTTATTTTTTTAAAAAAAACTCTTTATTTTTTTGCTAAAAATGGTAATACATTCACAAAAAGCACTCCGTTTTTTATGTTAACGATATTACTTTTACTCGATATTAAAATGTAAGCTAGTAAGAAGTAGAAAAATATAAGACTAGGATAAAATAACCTGACATTTTTTTTTGAAAAATCACATTCTGATTCTGAACTTTAAGAAAAAAAACATCATATTTTTCTGCTTTACATTTAGAAAATTTGTCAAGATCTGATCTATATATAAAAATTTATTATTTATTTTGACTTGTTTCTTTTACATCCTAGAATTCCGTTAAACATACCTAAAAATAGAGACTTAATTATGAATGCTGGTGATAGTAAAACATAATACAATACATAAGAATAGAGTTCTTATCCTGCGATTAATGAATGAAATATTTGTTTTCATGCTTTTGAATCAGATACTATCATTTGAATTGAGTTGAGTTTCAGGCTAGAGTTCTGTTCTACTAAAATCGTAATACTGAATATAAAGGACTGTAGATAAATTGTTTTGATTTTTTTTTCTTTTACGTATGCCTTGGAAGTTAGGAGAAGTGTTTTAATGGTTCACTTAAATTCCTTCATCATTAAATTTGTGCTGAAAGTTTCATGGAGAATCATAAATTTCCTTTGAGTACGTACAAATTTAATACTATTTTAATTTCATTTCAGCAAACCAGTACTTCTTAAGGTATCCAACCACGTTCGGAACCGTGATTTTAAAAAAGTGCATAAATGGATAATTTTCATGATATTTAGTGTCATTCAGATTAGAATACATGTATAAAATTGTTGTAAGAACATTTTGACAAAAAAAAATATTTAAATATAATATTTTGGCAAAAAATTAACTTAGAATAATCTTTTTTTCCAAATGTGAAATGTGTCCTTTTTGTGGAAAATGCTTCTATTAGAATAATATTTTGCCTGCATATAACTCAGACCTCTGTTCAGAGGCTCAACTAGAATTTTTGAAATACATAACTTAGAAGTGGGTTTATATTCATATTTTATGACAACGGAGGGGAGCAATTTTAAGAAAAAACGCGAATAGTTATTTCAATTGGTGGTAACTCTAAAAATAATGTGAATTTTTCAAAAATCATAGTTGAGCCTTTGTAAAGAGGTCTGAGCTATATACAAACAAAATATTATTATAATAGACCCATTTTTCACAAAAGGAGAACATTTGGAAAAAAAGATTATTCTAAGTTAATTTTTTGCCAAAATATTGTATTTAAATTAATTTTTTTGTCAAAATTTTCTTAACACAATTTTATGCATGATTCTAATCTAAAGTGACACTAAATATCATGAAAAGTATCCATTTATGTGCTTTTGAAAATCACGGTTCCGAACGTATTCGGATACCTTAAACTTTCAATGTCTTCGACCGAATTTTTAATCATAATTTTCATCGTCCCTCCGTACCAGTGGCGTAAAGGGGGATTATTAGTTAACCACTGAAAAGTCAGGTTTTGGACCCCAAACCGGATCTTACAATTAATTACAACTTGGCGTAAGTCAGGCTTTGGATCCCCTAGAATTCTCGGCCCCATCACAATGTGGGTGTTGCGGGGGTTTAAGTTACGCCACTGCGCCGTATAATAATGTATTATGACGCTAAAGCTTAATACTAATTTAATTATAAACCGTACAAATTATGAAGATAAGTATTTAATTTTGCACATGACAATTCCACGAAAGTCACTAGTAATTATTAAATTTGTTTTTAATTTAGTACTGATAAACTACTTATGAAATACGTGTGCAGTACTGATACATTATAAGTTTATTATATCAGTGTGAATGTGTCCGAAAGTATTTTATTTTGCTTCATTTCTGTAAAATCATAATTTTTTAAATTAGTCTTTTATTTTCGTGATTTAGTGTGAACACACAATATTTTTGTACTAAATTTGTGAGAAATTTACAAGTGTATGGTTATAATCAGGTGTACTCAACATTTTTTTCCATCGTGACTAACACGTATGATAACTATTTCACGTGGGCCGTAACATGGGAAATATTGAGAGAGGATGCTATATGACCACAAACACTTAAAATGTGGAACATTAATCAAAATATTATCACTTATATTTTTGGATTTTATTTTAAAACTGTATTAATCTATCAAACTCAACACTCAAAAATTAGGTATTGTGCATATTTTACCCAGTTACGAGGGAATTTCGATTTCCTTTCACCAATGATCTCCAGTCTACTGTCATAAAAACAAAGCTGCCATGTACTTTGCCAATTTGATTTTTTTTTCATTTGACGAAGCCTCACTTATTTTTATTTCAGGAATTAATTTATCAAGTGTCGAGTACTAGAAAAGAGCTTTTACTGAATGCCAGACTGAAACCAGTACTATTTGTTTAAAATTATTTCAGACAGCTTATATATAAACTTTTGTTTCAAATTTATTCAAATACTTATTTTTTTACTGAAAAAATATCGAAACAAATAGCTGAACTAATCAAAGAGTAAATCGGAAGCATTTAAGAAACTCTAATAATTTCTGTATCAATTCATGTGTATATTTATCTTTGACAATTCCATAGGGTTATCAATACATATAATGTAACAAATTTCATAGGTTGCCTCTGTATTATGTTACATAACCACTGACAAAATATTTTATTGCTGTTGCAAAAATTTTTTAAAAACTGAAATTATCGCGTCTTCAAAGAGCCATTGAAAGATTTCTGCGTAATGGTATAACCCTTTAAGGTATCCGACTACGTTCGGAACCGTGATTTTAAAAAAGCGCATAAACGGATAACTTTTATGATATTTAGTGTCACTTGGAAAAGGTACATGTATAAAATTGTTTTAGGGAGATTTTGACAAAAAAAATTATAACTAAACACTATATTTCGGCAAAAAATTAACTTAGAATAACCTTTATTGAAAATGTTTTAATTTTGTGAAAAACGCGTCTATTCTAGTAATATTTTGCCTGTATGGAGCTCAAGCCTCTGTACAGAGGATCAACTAGGATTTTTGAAAAATTCATATTATTTCAGAGTTACAACTAATTGAAATAATTATCGGCATTTTTTTCTTAAAGTTTCTCTCCTCTATTGTTGTAAGACATGGATAAACCCACTTCTAAGTTATATATTTCAAAAATTCTATTTGAGCCTCTGTACAGATGTATGAGCTATATAAGGCAAAATATTGTTATAATAGAAACATTTTTCACAAAAGGAGAATATTTTGAAAATTGGTCGTTCTATGTTCATTTTTTGTCAAAATATTGTACTTAAATAATTTTTGATTGTAATACTACTTTTAAAACAATTTTATAAACATTTTCTAATCTAAGTGACAATAAATATCATAAATATTATCTGTTTACACGCTTTTGCAAAATCACGGTTCCGAACGTAGTCGGATACCGTATACTGAATATGGATATTCTTTTACTTTGTTGCTTCTGGAATAGTCGTATATAAAAAAATCGCAAATCTAACGATTGAGCCGGTTTGCAGAAAGTGCCAAGTGTAATTTTTTATCGACAGACGAGTTTTGTTGTCCATATTTTACTTTCAGCTGGCAAATCTAGCTTTGTTTTCAAATACAACGAAAACACGTATTCTTTTTATGTGTCGTAAAAAGGTAACTATCAATATATTTCTAATTGCTTGGATACAAATTTTTGTATTAATTTTGAATTGTAAAATAGAAAAATAATATTAATTATACTCTATTAATGTAGCTTGTAGGACTCGAAATTTTGTTACCAGCAGGATCGTGCGGATTGGGCGTTACTTGAGTCACTTCAGCTGTAATGGTAAGTACTTCCCATGCGAATTTTCTTTTCTGTTTCTACAATTTTAATGAAAACTTACATAAAAATGAAATATGTAGTTATATAACTAATACCAAATTTTTTTGGTGGTCGCCTTGGATGAGTTCCCTTTCTTCTTTCTCTTTTTTTGCAAATAATTTTCTTTTTCATGCATTTGTTGATGAATATGGCATTTTTATTCTCTACACAGATATCTGTATCCATATCTCTTCCCCCAAATAAACAAATCTGGGTTTTCCGGTGAGAGTTAGTATATGGTGGGGGGTTTAAATATATTTTATTATTTTTTAAATAATTAAATTGTATGATACATTTTACTATTTTTCATAGAATACTGTGCTAACATTTAACCAAACACTTTTTCAGGTGTCTGAGAAAGGAGAAGAATTCTCACGAAAGAAGAAATTTTGCATTTGATGGATTAATCATATTGAACTTAAATCAGAACTCAGTGATCTCTTGGATGAGATGACAATGCTGCAAACAAAACATATGAATCGCGTATACTGGAAGGAAAATCAAATTCAGATAAGAGCGATGAAGAAACACGTGGAAATATTTGAAATGGAAAGACAATTTTGAATCATTCTTTACCATAAAAGTCTCTTGAACACATACATTACATTGATTTAGCTATTGCAAATTCTTGGTTTCTGTGCAAACACGATGCATTATCAAGTAAAATTACTCTAAAAATCAAAATGGATCGCTTAAAATTTAAGTGTGATATAGTTGAAGCGTTATCAGTTTCTCCACGTGCTATCAAAAGTATTTTAACTGATGATGAAGATAACAGTGTTGTAATTCCACTCGCAAAAAGTTCGAAGCTTTATAATCCACCTCCTATACATGCCATGACGTTTATTCTGGCCGTTCCAGGATAAAATGCTTGACATGTATAGCCCTTTTCGATGTGTTGATGACATTTCAAGGCCTCGTAAGTGCAGATTTGAATACTACGAAAGCAGTTCAAAAACACATTGGGAAAAATGCCATGGTTATTTATACTTGTTAAAAACAAAACAAAAGATTTTACAGTAAAGAAATGATGAATTAATAAAAGAGTTACTTGAACATCAATAATTTCTTTATTTGTAACAATATTAATTGAATTGAGATTGTTTCTTCTATCAACTTAGAGCTAAAAATGTAAAATTTCATACGTGATCTGTGTAACACATAACTCCCAACCCGCACGATTGTGCGGCTACCATCTACCTTCCAGGGGAGGGGGGAACGGAGATTTTCTTATTATTTTTCCCAGTGTCATTGGGGTCCATATAGTATTAATAACCAGAATAATTTAATACAGTGTTTCTCAAACTGTGGGGTGCGAACCCCTGGGGCGCGATAACCCTACGATAGGGGTGCGAGTATATTGAAAATAAAAGGTTTAAAAAATAATTTTTTAGAATGAAGTAATACAAAATAATTTCTGACACAATAAAAATACACATTTACACTGATAAAATTTATATATATCATATGGTGTTCATCAAAAATAAAAGATTCCATTTCAAACGCTCATTAGTTTTCTTTGATTCTATAACCAAATAAAAAAATACATTTTGTTTGCTTTGCTGTAATCCCACGATGAGAGATTTTTTCATTACGGTTCTTTTAACCCCTAAAATACTACTTTTGATTATCATGTATTTGACCTTCAAACTTACTGGTATGTTTCACTTTGTCTCTTTTTCTTTTAGGAAAACTGTAAATATTATTTTTCTACTGTTTTTTTCCATTTGAATGAGTTTAATGATATATGGATAAGCATATTGAACACTTTGAAGGATTATTTGGCCAATATGTATTTTTATGAGTATTCTGAAACCTATAATGCATAATGAAAAATGTTTTACACAATTATTTTTTCGAACTGACATCGATATTTTTAATTGAATACACTTTTCACATGGGAGCGGTCGCATGAGGCGCTGACTCAACTTAGGCTCACGAAATCGTTAATTCAGGGAAACCTCTTTATTCGTTAACTGTGACCTTGACAGTATCCTCCTAATAGACAGTCTTAATGGGAACTAAAATGAATTTGTCACAAATATGCCTCTTTTTTGAGACTGGCAAACGTTTTTTTACAATCAAGGTACTTGTTTTGATCGAGTTCCCTGTGCGACTGCTTTTGTTCAAAAATATTTTTCATGAACATGCTAAACTTTTCCCTATGAACAACTTGTGGTTTTGATTGCAGTGTTGTACGAACTATGATGGTTTATAAATGTAAATGAGCAGAATATAAAAAAAATGGGCATCTGTGATTTCTATTGAAGGAAGTTGAAACTGATCAAGCAATCGATTAATCAAGACAGCGAAAGCGATAGACATGAAACGTTTTAGTTGAATTAAAATGTTTAAATGCTGCCTAAAGAACTCTTTGAAGAAAACTATGAAGGCATAAATGTTGCACTTCGCCTTGCCAAAAAGACACAAGAAATAAAAAGTTCAAAATGATATTTTTAGATCATCAAACGACAGCGAAACTACAATAACGTGATCACAATATGACAGTTTTGCTGGAAAATAACGTTCCTGTATTGTTAGCGAAAAGTGTCTGTGATTTATGTCCTTTATTAAGGTCACGAACATTTGGATCTTTTTCTTTAGTTTTATTGGTTTTTTTCTCAAATTATCAAAGAAAAATTGAAAAGTCCTTGAAAGTAGGTAAGTATATTTTCTATGAATTAAATTATTCACTGGAATTGTGATTTTTATCATGTATAGTAAAAATAATTATAAGATACATTTTTGTTTAAAAGCAAACTAAAAAACGCGCTTTTATAGTGAATCGAACTAAAAAGTAAAAAAGCAAAAATATATATTACTTAAAAGTAACATATACACAATTTAATACTTATCTTGTTAATTTGTACGGCTTATGATTATGATCGTATTGTAGCTTTAACGCCCCAAAGTGCATTATTATTGCATTCAATACATTATTATTTTGGGGGGGAGGCGATAAAAATTATGTTTGAAAATTGAGTCACCAGTAGTGAAAGTTTGGGAATCACTGATTTAATATTTAGAGATAAAAATAATCCGGGTCTTAAAAGGATATTGTCGAGTAAAATTCCATTTCTTTAATATAACGCTTTCATGACAAATTAAGCAAGTTGCTAATGCATAGTTGTTTTTCCCTACGAAATAGCCAAGATACAATCGTATTTAAGCAACGTATATTCATTGGAAATTTTTCTGTTGTTAAAGACATGATAGTTAATTAAAAATTAGTTTCTTCCGTAAAATTGCTGCTACTCTACGGTTATTTGTTATCACTAACCATTTAAGTAAAGAAGAAAAATACATATCTCGCAGTTCGTACCAGTACAAACATCGATAGCAAATTTAATTTTAGCTCATTTTAAAGTTATCTATTGTGAATTGAATGTCTTTTTGAGCTTTGAGTGAATTTTCGATCTATTATGCTTGCTGTTTTTACACCTGTGGTGATCGTATCGACCATGGTGGTTCTTTGTATTCTAGAGACAAGTTGTAATGGTCTCTGGGGACCTCACTTTGAGAACTATAATAATTAGGAGACGTAAAAGAACCAGTAGCCATTTTTATAAATAACTTTCTTTATTTGAATAACTTTCTCAATTAAAATCGAAGACTTATTAACAAATCCGAATTATAATATTATGAGGTTTTAAATATAATATCTTTTAATTTAACTCAATTAATTAATAATCTAATTAATCAATTCATTAAATAACGATCACGCAGAATTTACCACGATAAGAGATCCCAGAATTATATTCAATAATGTTCTTAATGAACATTTAACTTTAATCTCACTCTTAAAACTTTAATGAGACTTTAAATACGATTTTATATTTACCACTCGGAATCTCAATTCTTCATGAGAACAAATTATCTTCAACTACAATATTTCAATTCAAATTCACTATAACTCTATGTTTCAATATCTATCTCCTACTGCTCTAACTTTACTATTTTGTTTGACTTAAATACTGAATCTAATCTGCATAATAAGGAATCCTGTCCGCTTTTTGGAGTTGATTGGAAATAGGTAGGGAATTAAATTTCCCTAAAAGGTCGGTTCAGAAGGTTAGTGATAAAGTTCCGTATAGATTCGTCACAACCCCCTCCAAAAGAAAACGGGATTTATTCGAAGGACTCAAATGTCCTGAAAATAAATTACGTAAATCTATCTTTGTCTTACAGTACCGACGATATTAATTTCTAACTGTATATTATTGAAACATCTTCCGTAATGAAAAAGGATAAAATTACGATTTAGAATTAATTGACAAACCTCATAATATTTTACAAGTTTAAATTAATCCTGCACTCTATCCATTCGGCAAGGGGGCGTGGGAAAAACCACCCTAGTGGTGGCAAAAAACCAGCCCCATAGAGTATGATTTATATACTATACAAAAAAATACAATACAATCTTCTTTGGCACTGGAACATCGAAGACTTCAGGGTCAGCTACCCTGAAAGATTGATATCCATTTGAGAAGTAGGTAAAAGTATACATGAAGTTATACATTTGTTATATGAATGTCATACAATAAATATCTGGTTCCTTTGCCTTCTCATTCGAAAAACTTGATGCGCTAGTTAGTGTTAATGGTTAATCCTATCTAACTTCGCCGCGCAATAAGGCACCAGATTTGAAACAAAACATACATAGAAACATACATAGCATATAATAATAATCATTTTGTAATAAACAGATAACACAAACAACCAAATGAATTGTCGCATCTTAGCGAAGTCATACATCGAAGTAAACAAATGCAAAATTTACAGATGTTTTCTCCAAAATACAAAAAGTAACACAAAAGTCGTTTTTTTTTTTTTGTTATAGAAAAAAACACACACAATGCAGTGTTCACTTTTGCCAGTCTTCTTAATTTTAGAGTCCGCCCGTGACTTGCTTTAATTGCAATAATTCTTCTTTTGTTCGTACCGCGAAGATAATGAAACAATACAACCTGGATTTTGTCTGTTAAATCCTATGCACTGGATCTCCATTCATCGCTTCCATACTGAGGCTTCTTCTGCGGAATATGCTGCCAGGTATGCCGTTGATTTCGATGTTGTTGAGGTTCTCATGGATTCTGTCTTTTTCTTGTATACGGTTCCGTAGATTGTATGGGCAAGGTCTTCTTGTATTGGTTTGATTCGACCGGATTGTTTTCTCCGCTTGTTCGTTGTGTCTTCTCGTTGTCGCTCTGGTTTGACGGGTCTGGTTATCACGTCCACTAACTTCCATTCGGGATCCACTTGTAGTCGTAGCAGTTCTGCGATCCGGTAACTTTGATGGACCTGCAATGGACTGTACTCCTGGTGAAGAGGTATTAGGTTTGTTAAATTTGTGAGTTTTGGACGAGATCGAGGAAGGGATCGACCTCTTGATTCCTTGCCTTTGCTCAGGAGCGTGTCTTTTCCGGTCCTGATGATCAGATCCTTGTCGGGATCTTTTCCTACATATCTTAGATCTTTTTATAGCTGGGTCCTTCGACGCAGTACTATTAATTTTACGTTTATTTCTGGGGATCTCCCGTGTGGTGTTACTCTGCCGTGATCTACATCCCTCACTTTCCTGACTAGAGGTTTTCCTATGCTCTTTAAACTGTCCTTGATGTGATCTATTTGACCCATGACTAACTTCTTGTTCGTCATATAGAGTTTCTACCTGACTATCCGAACTAATTGTGTCTGACTGACGAGGTCGGTACACTCGAACCTGATCAATATTAACAGTTATATTTCTTCCGTTTTCCAAATAACTAAATTATTTCCTTTTATTTCCAAAACCTTATAGGGACCTTCAAATTTAGGCATAAATTTTCCCACTTGTTTCTTACCCGCAGCACTTAAGAAATGTGTTTGAAGTAAAAACCAAATCGTTCACTTTGATGTGAACATCCCTCCTTCTGAGATTGTAATGTTTTCCCCAAGATCTATGCTGTTTTTGCATATTTCGTCTTGCCTCATCGAATAATCTTTCGATGTTATTACCAACATATTTCGCATCCTCCTTAACATTTATGAGCTTGCTAAACGGAGTTATGATTTTCCTTCCCAAAAACAACTCAGCCGGAGTTTTATTTGTCGTTTCATTTACTGCCGTGCGCAATGCGAAAGCGAACTCGTGTAGAAATTGGTCCCAGTTTTCATGATTTTCTTCAACAAAAGAAGCTATCATTTGAACTAAATTTCTATTCACTCTCTCCGTGAGATTAGACTGTGGTCTGTACGTTACCGTTTTCATATGTTTGATGTCCAACCTGTGACTGAGATGTTCAAACACGTCAGAAATAAATTGGGGGCCGTTATCACTTATCAAAGAAATCGGAGCTCCGTAACGCGCTATATAGTTATTAAAAAAGGCATTAGCTATTGTCTGGGCTGAAGCTTTACGAAGAGGAATCAGCTCACACCACTTAGTGAAGTGGTCAGTTATAACTAATATGAATTTATATCTCTCGGGTCGGGATGCGGGGTAGGGGCCTACTAAGTCTAGCGTTACAATTTCATTTGGATATTTCGAAACTATAGGCATTAAACGACCAGCTGGTAGCGCGTTTTTATAATTAAACTTTTGACACCGGTCACAGGTTGAAACATATTCAAATATATATTTTCTCATAAATGGAAAATAGCACGTGTCACGAAGTTTAAGATATGTCTTCCTCTTTCCGAGATGTCCTGCTAATGGCAGATCATGAAATTCTTTCATTATATCTTTTCGAAGAGAACCAGGAATATAAACTCTTAGCTCTCCTAGATTAGAAAAATACTTCGCGTAAAAGAGGAGACCATTTATTAACTTGAAGTCCTGGGACCAACTCTCGCATACCGTCGCATTAACAGAACCGTCATCAGGGTTTTCTAAGTATCGATAAATATGTCCTAATTCAGGATCTTCCCTCTGTTCCTTAATGAATTGTTCACGGGAATTTATTGCGAGGGCTCTAAGAGCTGCGCACGAAATTTGCGATCCCTCGACACTGTCTACTGGATTTCTTGATAAAAGGTCTGCGACCACGTTTTGAACACCAGGTCTGTGTTCCCATTCTATGTTAAACTCTGACAATTTCAATGCCCATCGGATCATCCTACTTGATAAATTCTTACCATTGGTTAACTTCGTTAACGCTGCGTGATCTGTAATCACTTTCACAGGTAGGGGTCCAAAATAAGTTTTAAACTTATTTAGAGCCCAAATTACCGCCAAACATTCTCTTTCGGTAACCGTATAATTACGTTCTGCTTTATTAAGGGTTCGAGACGCGAAAGCAATAGGTTTTGATTTTGCTGAAGCACAGCACCAATTCCGACCCCACTTGCATCAGTGAATAATTTGAACTGTTCAGAAAAATTTGGTAATTGCAAAATTGGTGCCTCCGTTAGTGTGCGTTTGATCTGATCAAAAGAATCCTGTGCTTCTCCCGACCAGTTAAACTTCGCCCCCTTTTTTTAATTAATTGGTACAATGGTTCGCATATATCTGCGTATCGCGGAATAAATTTTGGTACCAACCCGTCATCCCTAAAAATTTTGACACTTCTCTATTATTTTTGGGAGGTTTCATTTCCGTAATTGCCCGAATTTTCTTATTGTCAGTTTCGATTCCTTCTTTACTAATAATCAGGCCTAAATATTTGAGTTTGTCACGAGCGAAGTGACATTTTTCTTTATTTAACGTTAGCCCTGCGTCTCGTAATAAAGTAAAAACCTGAGTTAAATGATCTAGATGGTCTTTAAACGATGGAGATGTAATAATAACATCATCCATATAAACGGACACGAAACGCCCAATAACAGGTTGGAGGATTATATCGATAGCCCTTTGGAAATTAGGCGCCGCCCCAGAAAGACCAAAAGGCATGCGTAGGAATGCAAAAGTGCCATTGCGAGTGATAAACGCTGTTTTTTCTATGTCCTTTGGACTAATCGCCAACTGAAAATAGCCACTTCTGAGATCTAGAGTGGACATAACGTTGGTGTGAGGGATATTGGTGAGCAAGTCATCAATAACCGGTAATGGATATCGAGGATATTTGGTAATTGCATTTAGTTTCCGATAATCGATCGCGAAACGATACGCCTCGGGAGAATCTGGAGGAAGGTCATTGTTCTTTCGAGTTAATACGACTGGAGATGCATAGGGCGAATTAATAGGACAAATTGTACCATCCCGTAACATCTTATCTATGTGATAATCAATAATGCCTTGTTTGACCCTGTCGTACTTGTATGGTCTCGACATTACCGGTCCTTTATCTCCAGTATCTATCTCATGATATACAACATGCGTTAATCCCGGTTGATCGGAAAATAACCCTTTAAAATTATTAAATAAGGCTTTTAATTGCCTCTGTTGCTCGTCATTAAGTTTCGATTCTGTGAGGTCAATATCAACGAGTTTCTCCTCTTTAGGCTTTTGTTTGATCAGATGATCGGGAATGATTAAGGATTTCTGATCAAAATCTAATGTTAATCGCGACGCCTTCATAAAATCAATCCCCAGAATGCACTGATACTGCATGTTATCAAGTATATGGAATTCCCAGGGTTTCTGAAATTCCCTGATTCTAATTTGTAATTCGACTCTACCCAAATGACTGCACGGGGCTCCTTGTGCTGTCACGACTCTGTCTTTCGTCTTTTGACGAGGTCGGTATGAAAAATAATTGCGGTATACCTCCTCTGAAATAAAAGATTTCTCTGCTCCCGTGTCCCATAGTGCGGTAATAAAGGTTTCATTTAATAGAATAGGGACATACGGTAATTCGACTGGGGTCATTCTTATAGAGGATACTCTGATAGGCCGATGATCCCAAACTGGAGGATTTTCCGTATCCCGCGATCGATTACCTCCATATTCACATCGATCGCTTAAAAGTTTAAATTTCTACTTCGTTCATTTTGACCTCGAAATGAACTATTTCTCGACCCATTTTGTCGACCGCCTTGACTGTGGAATGGTTGATCCGATTGTCCACTTTGGCGTCTACCCTCGAATCTGCGATTATTTGTGAAACCTTGGTTTTCGAACCGATTAAATTCTCTTTGTGGTCGGCTATTATTGGCGTATCTCTCATTATTTCTGTTTTCCCTCCAATTTTCCTGTCTATGCCGGGTATTAAAACGATTGTTTTCATGAGGGCCTGAACTTCTAAATCCCTCACTCGAACCTCTGATTTGCCTATGCATAAAACGTTCTTCGTATTTATCAACGATTTGTAGGAGATTGGCAGTATTTCGTGGATGTCTAACTTCGACATAATCCAAAATTTGGGGTTCTAATCGACTGATGACGTGATCTATTAATTTTTCCTCCGACATTTCTAGTTTAAGTATTTTATGAATTTTCAACAATTCATAAATAAAGTCCGAAGGTTGTTGATCTCGTCTTTGTGATGAGGAATAAAATCGCGTTTCTAGTTCTGACCTGTTTCTGACCACGGGAAATTGTTCCGACAATGCCTGTTTTAAGTGCGCGTAGTCTGTTGTCTTATCTTCAATGACTCTATAACCTAGAACTTCGAACCAGTCGAGTGCTCGACCTTTGAGATGACCTTTCAAGTAAGCACATGCCAGTTGTGCAGGTATCTCATAATACGCGAGATTATGATCAATATTCTCCAAAAAATCATCTATGTTCTCAATTCCCGAAAAATATTGTTCCGGAATGATTCTAAAACTGGATCCGACTCTATTCTCGGGATTTATACGTTGGGCGCCATTGTAATGGTCTCTGGGGACCTCACTTTGAGAACTATAATAATTAGGAGACGTAAAAGAACCAGTAGCCATTTTTATAAATAACTTTCTTTATTTGAATAACTTTCTCAATTAAAATCGAAGACTTATTAACAAATCCGAATTATAATATTATGAGGTTTTAAATATAATATCTTTTAATTTAACTCAATTAATTAATAATCTAATTAATCAATTCATTAAATAACGATCACGCAGAATTTACCACGATAAGAGATCCCAGAATTATATTCAATAATGTTCTTAATGAACATTTAACTTTAATCTCACTCTTAAAACTTTAATGAGACTTTAAATACGATTTTATATTTACCACTCGGAATCTCAATTCTTCATGAGAACAAATTATCTTCAACTACAATATTTCAATTCAAATTCACTATAACTCTATATTTCAATATCTATCTCCTACTGCTCTAACTTTACTATTTTGTTTGACTTAAATACTGAATCTAATCTGCATAATAAGGAATCCTGTCCGCTTTTTGGAGTTGATTGGAAATAGGTAGGGAATTAAATTTCCCTAAAAGGTCGGTTCAGAAGGTTAGTGATAAAGTTCCGTATAGATTCGTCACAAAGTCTTTACTTGTTTTTCAGCGTAATTGCAGATTATATCCAAGTTAACCTTGTTTCTTTCTTGGAAATATTGGGCTGTGTTTTGGTTGTTGATTGGATTCAAACTTGATTG
This sequence comes from Trichonephila clavipes, assembly GCA_019973935.1. Lineage (NCBI taxonomy): Eukaryota > Metazoa > Arthropoda > Arachnida > Araneae > Nephilidae > Trichonephila > Trichonephila clavipes. Next base: position 924,938 of record BMAU01018052.1, on the reverse strand, counting down.
CAATTTATTTTGAAAGCACAACACAGGCTCAAGAATGTAAGGTTATTGCAGAACGAGATGAGGACAAATTTAAAAGAGTTAGAGTCTCTGTAATACATTCTCTGATGGTATTCAAGATGTGTGAGGGACTCGGTCTTCAAGCTGAACTTGCTTCTGAATCAGAAAGGAAAATATGGGTCGCGAAGAAGAAACTTCACCCCATTCCAAAAGTGCAGTCCAAAACAATTCTGATGTTTTGTGAGGCACTTAATTTGGATGCAGAACTTGCACACTCACCCGGAAGAGAGTATTTGTAAGAAAATCCATCAAAGCTTGTGAAGCCTAAACCGATAGTTCACTCCAGCAGAATTTTTAAGATTTGTGAGCCGCTAGGACTTAACGTAGAACTGAATGCCGAAATATAATCTTACGCTTCTTCGGAACATTAATAGGAAATATAATAATTTATCTCATACATCTAGACTTCTGTCTAGACATCTAGAAGAATTACCATCATACATCTTTTAACTTTTTTGAACAATACCAATCTTAAAATAAAAGCTCAATTGCTTCCATCATATAGTTTGAAATTAAGAAAACAATTTATAATTGCTAATGTTGCGCAAAGGCATTGATGATTTTCATGATATTTAGTGCAACTTAGATTAGAATGCAGGTATAAAATTGTTTTAAGGACATTTTGGCAAAAAAAAAGTATTTAAGTACAAAGTAATATATAGCTCAGACCTCTGAACAGAGGCTCAACTATGTTTTTGAAAAATTCACATTATTTTCAGAATTACGGCCATTTGAAATTATTATCGGCGTTTTTTTCTTAAAATTTCTCCCCTCTGTTGTCTTAAAACATGGATAAACCCACTTCTAAGCTATACATTTCATAAATTCTAGAGCCTCTGAACAGGTCTGAGCTACATACAGGCAAAATATTATTATAATAGAAGAATTTCTTACAAAAGGAGAACATTTTGAAAAAAAACTATTCTAATTTAATTTTTTGCCAAAATAATGTATTTAAATAATTGTTTTTATCAAATTGTCCTTAAAACCATTTTATACATGTCTTCTAATCTAAGTGACACGAAATATCATGAAGATTATCCATTTATGCGCTTTTTAAAAATCACGGTTCCGAACGTAGTCGGATACCTTAATGCAAACTCCACCATATAAAAATTGTGGAGTTTTTTTTATCAATTAAATAAGACCACATAAAGAATTTTGAACCTGGTTATATTTGGAATGTTTCACTTTTTTACTAGAAGATAATTTTGGAAACATAACGGGATGGAGATACCATCTTTCAACAAATGTATGAAATATAAAGGACAATCATCTTTTTATAAATGAATATTTCATTATTGTTATGCACGATTCTTTTCCTTGAAGAACATTTTTCTGAAAATACATTGCAACTAATGATGAAAAATCCGATATTACTGAACGCAAGTTTTGACAGAATATATTACCCAAGCTTCAGGAACTGAAGAATGAAAAAACTTTGCAATAGCACATACAACATCTAACATAGAAATATTTTGTATCTATATTGAACATTTCTGATTTTTCGTGGAGTATTTTGCTGTAATAAATTTATACAATCTATATTTCGTATTCAACACTCATGTAAATTTATTTAAAATTTTTCATGAATAAATATCAAAATTGTCTTTGATTTTTGAGTGTGTAGTTTGATATTAATAATGAATGCTACTTTGTTCCAATATATATATATATAAGTCAGAATTTTAATAATCAATAGGAAACATAAAATAATAAAGAGAATTGAAATTTTTGAGTTTCAAAATGAGTTGCAATTTACCTATTATTATAAAATAACTGGCTGATTACAATTCTATTCTTTGTAAAAAAATTGTTATAAAAATAGCGCAAAGTTGATATTTAAATAAATTTTGATATAAAATTAAAATACCTAATCGAAATAAAAAAATAATCATAACACATACTGAATTTTCAAAAATTTGAAATCTGCGAGGAGAAGTTTAACTATATATTAGAAGCAAATGTATTAAATTTTTGAAACGAAGAGAAAAAAAGAATTTTTACATAAAATTTTATTTATATTTAACTAAATTTCACCTTGGTATATAATAATATTCAAAAACACTGTAACTTTAAGACTCTTTTGTTTTTATCAAAATAATTTATAAAAATGAATGTGTGATTCGTAGGAAGTTATCTTCCTCTGCATACAAAACTATAAAACATTTGAGTTGCCTGTGATGTTTTTTGCCGAGATTTTAAAACTTTACAAGTTGTATGTAAGTTAAGAAAATGCCATACCAAACTTTATACGTTTCTCGCAGTTTTATGCTTTGAGATGTATTTTTTTCCATTTATAATAAATTGTATTTTTAAAATCTATCTCCATATTTAATTCTGACTTTTAATTCTGAATTCCTCATATTTAATTTACAGGAAAATATTTTACGAGGGCATAAAGTTTTCCTCGAGAATTCCCTTATCGACTTGGATTCTTTGGAAAAATTTCTGTGTACTGCAATTGCAAAAAATGCAACCATGCCAAGTAAGAGGAATTTCTTTGAAGAAACTTGATGAAACAGAACAACAAAAAGAAAACTGTTTAAAGAACACTTCAGAGGAGATATTTGGGTTTTATCTTTTGTATATAAACAAAAATTAAAATTGAATTTGCTCTCAACAACTCTAGAAATTATTAGAGCTTAGCTATATATATATATATATATATATATATATATATATATATATATATATATATATATATATATTACAATCCTTTTCTTAAACCCTTTAAGCTATCAATTTTTTTGTCCAAAATATTCCAATAAAGGAGCTTTTTTTATTGCTAATAGATAAACATAATGCTTAAAAGAATGCGAAAATGGAAGGATTTTATTTTAATTTTTGATTTTAAAGTTTTCACACTATTTTTTATTTTATAATTCAAGAACACAAACCCCCTAAATGTTAGCTTTTTATAAGTACACTCCGTATGCTATGAAGAATGTTTTATATGTATCTGAACAGAACTTATCTCATACTAACAAAAACGTTTAATATTTTTATCTGTTTTTCAAATGGTTGAGGAGTTTGTGTGTGTTTGTGTCCGCACCCACACTTTGAAGCATAATAAATTTTCTATCTTGATTAAATAATTTATTTTCTCTTATATATTCAAACAATTTATATATTTTTCTTTAATTGACGAAAAAAGTTACAGCTACGTCAAAAAAATCCTGAAATAATCGACGATAAAGTTTCTTAAGCCGATGAAATAAAGTTGAAATTCCACCTATTCAATTTTGATTTATGTGGAATAATAACTAGAAAAAATTAATGACAATATTTCTTTAAGAGATATTCATTAATTAAAAACTAGTCATATTTAAAATGAGTTAAAATATGTATACTTAAGTTTATTTTAAAAATGAATTTAAAGAACCATCCATCTTTATATTCAACTAATTGTATTGAAAACATGTCAGATACATAAGCTATCCATAACAGTGCATTTATTACTTGGTTCACCTTATCTTAATACATTTAAAGGCTTAAATCAAAGTGATCTAAAAAGATAAGAACTTCGGAACCTTCACCGGTAAACTTTATCTAATATCAAAAGCGTTTCAGTAATTAATCTTAATGATATACTTTCGGCAACTTAATTTATTTTCTGTTCGGTGATGGGTGTTCACCAAGATTCGCGAATCTTTTCGTAATTAAAACTAAGACCCTTAAGAGCCATTAATGCTTTTATACTTTCACAAGAATTTAAAAGGATTAAAACAAACATTGTAGTTGCATTGGCAGTCGAAGCGTGAACTTTATTTCGGAAACCATGTACAAATAACACAGGATTCTTCCACAATTTGAGAATGGAAATCAAATTTGATCACTGGCTTAAAGTTTCGGACAAAAGATTATTTAACTATAAATGTGTTAAACGCTACAATTTCTGCATTTGAAACTAATTTACTAAACACGTATTAAAGAAAAAGATTAACTGCCTTTTTTATAATATTTATAAAAAAATTATTATTTTGGTTTTTCTTCACAACCCAATGCTTCTTAAACTTTCAATATTACCAAATATTGAATCATACTTTTGATTGCACCCCCTCCAACCAATTACAATATTTTGAATGCAATAATACTATACTTAGATGTTAAGGCTACAATATGAAGTACAACCGGCGTATAAAAACGTCTCAGACAAAGCGGTCAATACCCAGACGTAAATATACGTGTTTCCGAAGTACGAACTTTTCTCTGCTCTACTATCCATTAAATTATTACGAATTCTTTGGGATGCAATAAAACTACTTTGACAGTGTTTGCGAAGAATTTACTTATTTCAGAGGATTTGCTTATTTATTTCTTTTCTTCGCCGCCCCCAATACATCACATACGCACACCTACATGAAAAACTGTGGCGTTGGGGGGCGAATTATTTATTTTTTAATCAACAGTTAAGGGATTAATTCTAAACTGTACAAATTATCAAGATAAGTGTTAATTTTTATAAATAATTTTATATATGACGAGCCCATGGGGTCAATGGCAATTATTAAACTTGTTCTTATATATTGCTAAATAAATTATAAAATACATTGTGCAGTACTGATACATTTATAAGTATTTTTATGTGCAAATTATACTGTACATATGTATTAAATATGTATTATGTCAAAATGTATTTTGTTTGTTTAATTTCAGTAAATTAATATTTTTTTTAAAAACAATCTTTTATTCCCGACTTTTCAATATGCTCCCTTGTAGAGTTATCATGCCCCCCTGGGGGTGCGTGCCCACAATTTGAGAAAATGCCGCTTTAACCAATATGTCTATGATAGATGGATACTAATATCGTTGAATACTTATTCGTAGGTACATTGTGATTATAGTTCTAAAACATTTATAGCATTGTTGTCCTCCTTGTGGTGCATCCGAAATTATGTTAAACTTGCTACAACTCTGCCACGTTTTCAGCTGAAGCAAATTGAGGGATGTAGAATGCTTTAGAAAAATTTTATTCCTGAAGTTTCCTTCCAGTGGGTGTCGACATACAGTGAACACAAGAACCTGCATACTCGTAAAGAAGCCTTTGTGGCTGAGAGACTTACGAGGGTACTATCATATAATATTTTGACAAATATTACTTTCAATTGGAAGCAGCGGTAGGCATCTACAAACAAGAGCAGTACGATCCCAAAGGCAAACACCACTTTTGTTTCTTATGCCCTAAGGATAGGTGATGTAGCGCGTTTTAAACCGTTAAGAAATAGTGGCTGAGATTTCAGATCTTCCGCATTGCGAAATCCCAGGTTTTATAACTCTGTGACTCTCGTCAAATTTGACAGCCGGGAATTCAGATATATGCTCTGTACTTAAAAGAATTTAGATTCCCTTTTCAAAAACTAAAGCCTCTTATTAAAAATAACCAAGTGTTTAACTATTTTAGAAACAAGTATTCATTATGCATTTCGAATTTATTAGTATATAATATGTGCATCGTGATTTTTTTTTTTTTTTTTGCTTTTTTTAGACTTTTCATTTATAGACATGAAAAGTTAAATAAGTGTATTTTGAAACAAACTTAACAGCAACAAACAAGCAATAATAATGATTCAAATCAATACAACACTAGAATTATATTAAAACCATAGATCAGAGTGTATCAGAAAGATAAATCAGACAATACAATAATATAGATATTGCCAAGCATTTTTAAAATTTTAAATATTACCATTTAAAAAAAATTGAAAAAATTATTTTCTGAAAATACATTTAGCACACACAATAAAATTTAACTAGAAAATTAAAATTTTCAACTTATCTGTATATTATAGATTCATTTTACAATAAATTCAGAAAATTTAATTCAATAAATTTCTATTTGAATATTATGTTAGCTTTCAAATTAAACTGTAACAAATATATTTTTCTAATTTTCTTTGTCCTTATAGTTAACTAAGCATGATCAATAACTATCAAAAACGCACAATTTGATTCGATACATATTAAAGCCATTAAAAGATGCACTATTGCTGCTAATCGCTGTCTTCACGGTCTAAAAGATTTCGTAAAGTCAAAATTAATTAAAAGACATGCCAAAATTACTCTTTATGAAACAATCATGAGACTGTACATAACCTATGGATGAGAAGCTAGGACTTTAACTAAATTCCAGACTGAACAGTTAGCCATCTTTGAGCAAAAAGTGCTAATATATATTTTGGTGCAGTGAATGAGAATGGATTGTGGAGACAACGATATAACTTTGAATTATACAAGCTGTGTTTTTGGATGCAATCCCATTAAATCCATCAAGATTGGTCGTTTGAGGTTTGCAGGTCGCATCTACAGTATAGTCCCCTCATCCTTAATGATCAAAATTTTTTACTACAAACCTATTAAAACTAGAACTACTGGGAGGCCAAAATTGACATGGGCTGATTTTGTGGAGGACGATTTTAAAGTTTTATGAGCAATTAATTGCAGAACTGTCTCTAAGCGGAGGTCAGAATGAAAGAGGGTTTTATGGGAAGGCCATGGCCCACCCGGACCTGTTGTGACAATACAAGAAGAAGATACGTTAAAGCCGCAATAATAGAGCAACTCAAATCAAGAGAACTATTGACAACGGGCCTCTTGATTTTAAGCCACCTTGTGATGGATGTCCTCTCACATCCACTAGTGTTCGAGATTTAGAATGAAGATCAGCCATACTCAAGACAAATATAATTTATTAACAAGTTTCAACAACCTAACAAATCTCAACGACCCAGGTTAGGAAATGCACCTTTAATTAAGTATTGGGGTAAAAGCAAGCTAGACGAGATAATTAATATTTAATTATGAATTGAATCACTTACTCTTGGAACATGTTGGTAATACACGTTCCAAATAATCAAAATTCCGTTCTAAGCTATTCTACTTAAGCCGCACTATTCCAATTTAAATATCTATTGTCCAAATCGTCAATTATCAATAATAAATACTAAGCAATAAATTAAAGATTCACTTTGGAATAGCTTTCTATTACTTTACGTTAATCACTAATTTCTATCATCTAGCTCCTAACCTCTTTTTCCTATCGAAAGTAAAAGTTATTGCTTAAATATAAGCATTGATTTACATGAATTGCATCTTTTTTTTTTGGGAGAAAGTTTTCAATAGAACAATATTTAAAAAAAGTAAATTTCCCTCACAAGATGATTAGTCGGAGGCTCGCGAACAGACCCGTTACATCTTTAGACGAGAACGACATCTGAAATCGGGATATACACTCCAAACTTCCCCAAGACGTCAACGGGAGAAATTAAGATTTCAGCAGATTTATCGGGCATCTTTCTCTCAACATGATGGGTCTTTAATGCACCTACTACTTAAGCCCACAACCTGATAGAAAACGGAATTAAATGCTTTTTTTTTTGCCAATTCTAGTCCTTATTTTATTTTATGGAAATTACTGTATTTCTGTTCTTTATTCATTAACTAGAGTTCAGAGTAAACTCATATATAAAACTGACAAGTATTTTATCATTAAATCAAATTATTTTTTTAAATGTAGTTAACTGGCATAATATTTAAAATCTCGGAAGACTTCGACGAATTCCTTAAGATTTAAGAAAATTGAACACATGACGTTTCACCTTACAAAAAATATTTTTCATATTTAACCAATACCACTATTTATTATTCAGATAAACTCAGTTGAATTCCATACTTCACTTAAAACTTATTGTTTAAGTACAGTCCAAGTATAATTTCAGTTAAAGTATTTTTATTATTGCTAAGAAATGAAATAAAATAAATGCAATTTAATAGTACACGGAGCTGTGGCACAAAAGCTTTCGTTACTCAAGGATTCATATATTCCAATCCATCAAATGAATCATATCGTTTTACTCTACATCATTTCTTGAATATCAATGAGCTTTCTTTCTGAAAATTTATCTTGATTTTTTTCAAGCAATTTTTAATAAAATAGCAAAATACGGGAAACAACATTCAGAACTTTAATTAACAATACATTGAATTCAACGACAATGATAAAAAATATCTCTTATATTCAATTTCAAACGGAACAAATAGTTTAAGGTAAGTTAGTGTGAAAGGCTTTTCCTTAGTTTGATCATTTCCATAAACGTGACTCAAATATATTATGCTATCAAATTAAATTAGTTCTCTTCTGTATCTTTAAGGTAACATAGGAATTAAAAAAACCTTCCTAAATCAAATCTAATTTGAATAATTAAGTTCTAAGCTTAAAGATTTTAATTAATTCCCTATCCTAGGTTATTTTAAAGATTTATCTATAAGTGAGTCTGGTTAGATTTTGCGTTTGTTACAATTTCACCCAAATTTAAGAATTTTCATTGTAAGTTTTCAAAGGACATTCAGTGTTTGTTAACATTCTTTATCCTACCTTTTTAACATACCCTGATTTAAAAAACATAACTTATGATAACAGTTCCTTTTGAGGATGGTATTTTTAACTCTTTCAATTAAGTTCATTTGAGAAAAATATTGCCCTGTATTTTACCGATGATTTCCTTAAAATGGTAGATTAAATTTTTGAAAAAATCCGTATTATACTTTTTATTTCATAATAAATTCAAATTTACTTCCTTAAAATCATACTCGTAAAATTATATTTGGGTTGGAATAATAAAAAGCGCTGAGTGTTTTATTATTTTCTGTCTTTCTTATCTACAGTTTCTTTTTCTTAACTTTGCCCAAATGATACAATTTCTTTTTTTAGAAAAAGCTCGTGTTAGTGAAAAGTAAAAAATTGAAATTTATTTGTTCCTTCTCTGAATGTTATTTTATTTTTATCTTGAATACTTGAAAACCCTTTCATGAAAGTATAATTTCTTTACTGTAGTAAAATAAAGATAAAAATGGGGAAATAATTTTATTACTTTATTTAAAATTAAGTTAGTTTGAATGTTTAAGAGTATACATTTTAAATTTTCTTTTTCTACATATTGGTAGGAATTATTTTAAAGGGGCGTTTAGATACTTCTTTTAAGTTATAACTTAAGGTATCCGTCTACGTTCGGAACCGTGATTTTGATAGATAATATTTATGATAGATTTTTGATAGATAACATTTGATAATTTTTGATAGATAACATTTAAATAGATAATATTTATGATATTTACTGTCACTTAGATTAGAAAATATATATAAAATTGTTTCAATAATAGTATTACAATAAAAATTATTTAAGTACAATATTTTGACAAAAAATGAGCATATAATGACCAATGTTCAAAATATTCTCCTTTTGTGAAAAATGCTTCTATTATAATAATATTTTGCTTGTATATAGCTCAGACCTCTGTACAGAGGCTCAACTAGAATTTTTGAAATATATATAACTTAGAAGGGGGTTTATATATGTTTTACGACAGCAGAGGGGAAAAATTTTAAGAAAAAAAACGCCGATAATTATTTCAATTGGTTGTAACTCTGAAAATAATGTGAATTTTTTAAAAATCACAGTTGAGCGGCTGTTCAGGAGCTATATACAGGCACAATATTATTAGAATATAATCATTTTTCACAAAAGGAGAACATTTTGAAAAAAGGTTAATCCAAGTTAATTTTTTTTGCCGAAATATTTTATTTAAATAATTTTTTTTGTCAAAATATCCTTAAAACAATTTTATACATGTATTACTAAGTGACACAAAATATCAAGAAAATTATCCTTTTCTGCATCTTTTTAAAATCACGGTTCCGAACGTAGTCGGATACCTTAATCCTGAAAAATCTTAAGTATCATCCTTTATCCTCAAGTGTTTCCTAAATATGCAGGGTATCCCAAAAATAGCATTCAAACTCTGCAGGACCAGATTCATAGTTCGGAGTATATAAAGAAATGTCTGAAGAACTGTACCTCTACGATCCATAGTTTACGAGACAAATAAGGTAAGTGATGATGAATGAATGACGACGCATAATGGTTCATGATCTGGCTCCTGTACGTGACTGGCTAGATAGGGCGTACCCCAACCTCTGAATCGGACATGTGAGTCCGGAGCTGGGATCACCTCGATCACCAGATATCACACTGTTGTATTTTCTATGCATAAATCTTATGGAATCGGTGTGCCCAGATATATTGACTACACAAACTAGCTTGCAGCTTGTACTTTGATGGATACCGTGCTGTTGCGACCTGTGCACCAATCCATTCCACGGCGCGCTTAAGCCTGCTTCAATATCCGCGGTGGACACTTTGGATTTCTGTCTTTTTCTCTAAATATTTGCAAATACTGAATATGTAAACATCTCTAAATACTGATGTTGATGTGTCCAATACGGTGTTTATTCCTTGCACCGGCTATGTCGTCATACTTTGTTTTCTCGTAAACTATGGATCGTAGAGTTCTTTGTGTATTTTTATGTACACTCAGTTAGGAATCCAGTTGAGCAGAGTTTGGCCACTGTTTCGGAGAGACCCTGTACATGAAGTATTTATCTGTACTTATTTAAATATTTCACATTAAGTATTTAAATTTCTATTAAAAAATAATATTCTCAGATCTGTATTTTTAAAACAGTATCAAGCACAGGTAATATATTCATAATGTGTTAAGAATGTAAGGCTTAATGTTTTTTAAACAAATATTTTGTGCCCTATCCCACAGATTTTTAGTGATTTTCTTGCTTAGATTAAGAGGAAAAGAACTTTCTCTAATGAAAGCTTGCATTTTTAGGAGGATATAAATAAACGATATCTGTGTGTGTGAAGAAAGAGATGAAAATAAAAATAAAAATGTGCATGATATTAATTATCTTTCTTTATGAATTTAATTCCCTATAATCGGACTAATATCTGAAAAGATACTCCCCTTCAAAGGAGACATTTGGCTTCTGTATGTATTTTAAAAATTTCTACTGGAAATATGGTTGCATACTAATGTAAAAACTTCAAAGAAAGTATATGGAATTTAGCAAACTTAGAGCTTGTAGTTAAAGGAATATGATAGTGAGTTTTGGACTAGCAACATTCATATCTAGACACATAAAAGAGATCAAATATTTGTTACAAGAATAAGAAGGCTTCCAAATGATGCAAAAAGATTTCGTATGCAATTGATTTAACCATGATTATGATTTCTTATCCCTTTAACTGTCAAGGTATTTTGATGGTTTATGAATATAAATTGTGTCAAATTTTTTATTGTGAAAATCAAATGTTTAGTACAAAATAAAATATACTTAGTATTTAAAAATCATGTTTTGAATTACATGCATAAACACGCATAAAAATTGGTAAGGTTTTGTAGAACCTGCATATCCGCCTGAAGAGGATGCCCTCACAGCGTGGCAGTGGTAAGTTCCTTTCTAGTGGAATATTATTTTCTAAGAAGAATATACATCTCTGAGAGATCTACAAAATAGAAAGATATCTTCACAAACTTCATTTCCACAAAAAAGGGAACATCGATATATTCTTCGAATTGTCAAAGTTTACGCGCACATGCTTTGGATCTCGATGAAGGTGTTATGCAACATGTGACTATATTACTTTTAGCAGAAACTTGGATAAATGAACATAGATGTTCCAAATGTTCATTGTATTGCTAATTCCCAAAGACACAGTCACAGAGCTGGTAGAGTTGCTATACATGAAAATAAGGGAGATACGACAACATATGTCACTTCAGAAAATGATGTAGCATCAAATACTACTGAATCATTTGGGTTTAATGAGTCATGTATCGGAGAAATTTGTGCAGCGAAACATAGAGCAGAAAATGGACAAATAATTCTAATGGTTACTAATTATATTTCATCAAATTAAAGTGTAGAGAAAATTATCGAATTCATTCACAAAAATTTAGTTGCCGACACTACAGCTGGATCAATTCTTCTGAACAAATTGCCTATCATTTTAAGTGGGGATTTTAATGTAGATTTTTCAAAAGACAAATGAAAGCCTTTGGTAGACTGCATAAAATCAAAACTCAATTTCATTATATCAAATGATCCAAATAGAAGCACAAGATATGGAACAATGCTTGATGGAGTTTTTCTTAGATATTTAAATAATTTTTAACTAAAATATTTATATCCCATTTAAGCTACCATAAACCTATTGTTTCCTTCTCAGAATACAATTAATTCACAAATCTGATTGTATATTTCGTAAAAAATATTACTTTATGAGTACAGACATATTAATTAATTACGTTTATATGATAGTACTTATATTCCCTCGTTTTTTATTCTCTACTAACTAATCCCTGAAATAACATTACAAAATTTGAAGTTATCACTTCTATCATTTGGTCATAAGCACACATTCTTTTTTATTTCTGGCGTTTTTGGATTGTCAGATGAAATGATATTTCTCAGTCACAACGATCGACACTACCCATTGTTAGAATGTAATAAGAAAACCTTCTAGTTGTGAGTATTTCTTCAGTCTTATCATTTTTGAGATTGATCATGGAAGTATTAGGAACACCATCTATTGATTCGAGCTTACGTTAACTTTTCCCAATATAGGTTTAAGCTTGAAAAAGAGATGGAGCTGAAACAGAGTTTTCCAGATATGTATTCGGGCATAAAAATAAGAATCATTAAAAAAAATTACCCCATAAAATAAACGGGCGTGACATTTTGAAGAAGTATTTCCGTGGCAGAGATAATTTCGAGTATGGCAGTTAAAAGGTTAAAATCGTCAACATGAACCCTTGTTTAGAGATCTAAAGCAATATTAAAATTCATTCAAATTAAATAAAATCTTAAACCATGTTTAAAATTATAATTAAGGTAAGGTGTAGATTACTTAACTAATTCTCACCTTTAAAATTTTTAGATACATCATATTTATTTATTCTGCACAGTTTCGTAGAGAATAGTTTTAGTCATCGGAGTTTTATTACACAAAAAAATATTTCACTAGAATATAGCAATTTTTTTCATTGGTATAATGAAATGTCAAAATTATGTTTGTGTTGTTGTTGTGGCTAATGCCACCTGTCTGACGTAGTCAGAACGAGGCCCACGAAATTCATCGTGGCATGGGCAAGAGGTACGCCTGTCGTTGGCCTTGAGCACCATACAGGTGACAGTGCGATTTAAGCTCAGTGAAACTTCCCCGAAGGGACGATAGATGGCGACACGACCTCTATCTCCACCTCCACAATTTCCGCAAGTGAACTGAAGGGGAGGGAAATATTCTCCAGTTCCTGCGCTAGTGAATAAGCCCACAAGACTACGGACCCACTGATTTAACGAGCACGTACTCCGTGTGCACTCGGAGGGTATTTGGTGACATCGAGCATCGAACCCAGGCCTTCCGGTCTGGAGTCCGATGCTCTAACCACTGGAGGCTACCCACGGCCGAAATTATGTTTATTTATATATTAAGAGTGAATGTAATAGGTGAGCACAAAACTGAAAAAAAAACTTATCGTTAAAGTTTATAGTTTCTTTCACTTTTTCATTATAATGTTTTGGGAACTGAATGTTATTAAAATTTACAACACACTTATATTATCTCCGATTTCTTTTGAAAATTTTGTTAAATTCCCCCAAAAATGTCCATGAGAAAATCAAATGTAAATAATTTCACTGTATTTATACATGTCTTAATAAAATGCTTTTGTATTTCACACACCAAAAATTATAGCTGTATAAATACATAAATAAGAATTGCTCTGAAAAATCTCTAATAATCTCTGGTAAATTTTGCTGCTAAGTATAAGCTCTAATTTATTTGAAATTCACAAATTTGTTTGAGGTAATTGAAAAGGCAAATGTTGTTCAGACAATCAAAATTGGTAGGAAAAATTTTGTGACATATTTTAATTACTAAAATATTTTCCCAATGTTTCATGCAAATTAGAATTGAACCTTCTGATTTAAAATTCAAACTAATTCTTTTGAATAATTTCTATTTGTATTTTAAATAAAAAAGAGGATTCTGCAGATGTACTCTTTAACTGAATCATTAGCGGAAAAGTAAATAAATCCTTTAAATGTGAATTTTTCTCTGAAAAAAATTTCCGAATATATTTTTTTGTTTCAAATTTTTAAATAAACTTTCCAAATAAAAGACAAAAGTACATTTTATTTCGGTGATTGTACAAAAAATGCAATTCTAGGATTTTGTTGATTTCAAGAAAAATTAATTGAAAAGAAACTTATAAATAAAAAGTAAAAATAAATTTAAAAAATATAAATGAAAATTGCAAAGCTTCAATAGCTTTTAAGTCTTCAACACAAATAATGATTAGACTGGTGAAAAATGTGTTTAATTTGAATAATACTTATAGCTAGCACAATTAAATAACTGTCAGTAATTTTTTTCCATGAAAAATTATTTTTCGTAAATCTGGCTTCTTTTTGTGTTTTACACTTTTTTAAGAAATGAATATTTACATATTTCATTACATTAAAAATGCATGGACTATTTATTTTTGATTGATTCTAGTTTAAAAAACGTTACGAGCACCATAAAATATATTTAAAATTCAAAAGTGACATCTCTATTCTCTTCAAAATATTAAAAAAAATCCTGATTGAATTTTAATGAAAGATAAAAAAAAATTACTTCTTTAAAGCAACAAAAAACCTTTTCAAAACAAACTGAATGCTTTCATCGTTGCATCACACACATCCTTAGTTGCACCTAACAGCATTTTATTGTATTTCGAGAACTTTGTCGGTGGGGGTGGTAAGTTCATGATTCCGCAAAACATTCGTGCAGCTTCTGCACCTTTCCCTATGCATCTCATTGCATAAACAAGCCTGGTGTTTACTTCGTAGGTGCTGGGTTTCCCAATTTCAGCTTTGCACTTCTTGAAGGAACAAAACTTGTTGTTATTAGTGCAAAAATCCCAGATTATATCAAGTTCAACAGCTCCACCAGAACAATTTTCTTCACAGGAAAGGTTAAGTCCTGTCGCTCCACACTGTAAACATTTGACAGCTTCAGAAAACACACCAGCTAAAACATTCAAATCCACAATAGCATTTTTAAATCCACTATTAAACTCACTTTTGTATGAGTTATTTAAATTTTGCTAAGTTTTTTTTTCTGAAGCAGAAATATTACTGTTAGAAGCAGAAGACTGCAGTGGTACAGAATCACTTCTCACTGTTGATTCGGAATTACTTATTCTGCCTTGATTAAAATTACCTCGCCTTTTTTTAAAAAACTTTGCCGCTAGATCTAGGCATTTTAAATATAACAAATTAATACTAAAATCAAAATAATAGCATTGTAAAGAGCTAAGCAGGTCTAATTACTATAAACACAACTTGAGCAAAACAAACAGCGTTTGAACGAACGATTTTTTTCAAAAATACAAATGTAAACAACGTATAATTAGTTGTATCTCTGAAGCCGTTCTTAGGGTGAAAATAAACTGAGGCTTGACAGCTAGCATCACGAAAGAAATTTTAAAAATGACGTCAAACTTCTAGCTGGCCAAAGAGGAAATGCAATGTTTACCTTTTTTCTGTCCATTTAAATCGGTGACGTGCGTTTAGATGATTTTTTAAAAACAAAATTTTAGCACTTCTAATTGTGCTAGAGATTAAAATGAGGTATTTTTGGAAAGGTAGTGAGTTAAAGAATTTTAAAATGCAATAATCTGAAATTGACAAAAAAAAATTTTTTTTTAGGTTTCCAACAGCCCTTAAATTATAACATAAAAATTCGTACAAAATAAGAGTCATTTTAGTAAAACCTTTCATACTTCAATGAAAAACAAGTGATATAAAAAAATAAGAATAAGTCAATTCCTACTTACGTCAACAAAGAAAAAATTTACTTTATTTACTTTTTATTAAATAATTACAATTAATATAAATATGTGTACGCATATGACAGAGTTATAGTATTAAGGGGAAAACACCTTTTAAATTAACAATAAAATCATTTAAACCCATTAAATTTATAATTACATTTTCTAATAAAAGTTGAATATAATAGGGCATGAATTTATCTTAAAATTAGGATAAAAGGAATGTGCTGACATCTAACAAGCATATGATTATTTAGGTTAAGTTAAATCTCCATCACAAATTTAACAAAATCTGTTTTATCCAATGGTGCTGCCACTTAGGTGAATAATATGGACTAAAATATTTCTCTCTCTCAAACTATAATTAATTAACTAAATATAATTAATCAATTAATATTTGAAAAAAAACGCATTAACATATCAGATATCACCCACTTGAACTTGACTGGATGAATAAAAAGTATTTTAGTAACGATTGAAAAATTGAACAAGATATACAAATATATACAGGGAGAGTTTGAACTAATTAGTAGAAATTGAATAAACCGGAAATAGAAATAAAAAATGGCACCCCATAAACACAGGAAACTATACATTTTACTTCAAATGTGAGGAAGTGATTGCTTCAATGTTGATGAATCACCCTGCTTGAAGAAACTTGACCATGTATTAAATATTTACACCTATTAACCTCTGCAAAACATAGAAAAAGTAAAGGATAGTTTTTAAAAAAAGGTTGAGAATTTTTTTTTTCATATATGAGGGATACTATACTACTTTTCAATTATTTTCATAAAGAGTTTGCATTTTATCACTTAACCCAGTACTTCATAAAGTTTCAATATTGACGGCCCAATATTCAATCACACCTTCCTCATACAACAACAATGTATTGAATTCGATAATACAATACTTCCACGCTAAAACTATGATACGACCTTAACTTCTTACATGCCACCGGCACATATAAACGTCTCGCCCAGTCGAAGTGTTAATTTCCCAGGGCCTATGTAATACTTCGTTCCAAAGTACGATCTGTTCTCCTTACTGCTGTCTATAAAATTATTCCGAAGGCTTTGGAATGCAATAAAAGGACCTTGAGAATGCTTGCGAAGACTTGCGCCTTTATTCCTTCCCTCCCCCTAACTCATCACATACGCGTGCCTACGTGGTAAATGGTTCGCATTGGAAGTAAATCGCGTAAATTTTAATCGACAATTAAGGGATTTATTATAAACCGGACAAATTATAAAGATAATTGTTAATTTTTGTACATAATTTTTTATTTGTAACAACCCCAATGGAGTCACTGATAATTTTTGAATTTGTTCTTAACTTAATATTGTTAAATTAAATATAAAATACATTCTGCAGTAATGATACATTTAATAAGTGTATTACATCAGTGTAAAGGTTAATTTTATTTTTTTATTATATCATAATGTATTTTGCTTACTTTCAGTAAATTAATAATTTTTTAAAAATAATCTTTTGTTTTTGACTTTTTAGTATGCTCGCACCCCCTAGTAGAGTCATCACGCCTCTCAAGGGGGCGTACCCCATAGTTTAAGAAACACTGACTTATATATATATATATATATATATATATATATATATATATAACCATAATATTTTATCATACACTTTTTTTAATCAATGAATTGCAAATAATTTTATATTTTAATGCACATATTTTTTAAGGTATTTAATCTCCTATAATCTTCCCGGTTTTATAACTTCTCTTTATCTCAAGGGACTGTTTGCCGCAGCGCAGCCAAATCTGACTGTTACAATACTCAATTTTACCCCAAAGTAAACAACATTACCATAGACTTCTCAAAAACAGTATTTAATACATAATCGAAAATGCTTGTCTGAATTTGGTTTTCTACTGTGTGTGTGATTTTCCTTTTTCAATAAACTGCTCATAAGTCTACGAAATTTGACAAATAAACGGAAACTCACTGTATTTGCACTGTCAAAGAGTAAAATTTAAGCATTATTACAAAACGAATTAAGTAAACTATCTATCATTAAATACGGTCAACTTCTGAATGTGTTGCTAAACGGCAATGAAATAGTTCATAAATATGTAAATGAAAATCTCATTTAAAATTTAAAATTCAATAGGAATTATGAAAATTTTTAAAATGATGTAAAATTCCCAAATTTAGTTTCAAATCAGAATTCGTAGTAATAGAGCACTAACCATCAGTTTATTTGTGGTAAATATATTTAATTTTAACTTAATTTTTTTCGTTTATTATACAGCGGGAAAATAAAATTAACGCATTAGAAAGTTATTTTAATTATTTTGCATTTAAAGCACTTTTTACAAAAAAAAATAATGTAACTTTAATGAAAATTTAGAGATTATCTCACGAAGTTCATAATGAAATCAACAAAAAGAAATTCTTATAGACATTAATGCGATACATTCAACTCAGAAATTTATTAATAAAATATGAAATGCATATCGTTTATTTAGCTTGCGACAGGTCAAATAATTTTCATTAATCCAAGGCTTATATTTAAATCCTATTCCTTAATTTAATTTTGTCCTTACGTGTAACTAAAATGCATCATGTTCTCAAATTAAATTAATACATTTTTTTTTTTACTCAAAGAAAAATATCTCCTGAAACGCTTCCAATAAATTTTACTAAGAATAATAAATGCTCGGAAGTAATACATTTTAATTAATTTTTATTCGTGCCTTAGTTTTTTAAAATTGTTTTAAAGCAATATGGTTACAGTTTGTGTTTCGTGCTACTCCGTCAAATATTAATTACTTTAAACGTAAGAATTTTTTTTAGCTCATTTAGTGTTAGTAAATTATTTGCTTTAATTTCTCTCATTTGTTATTTCCGTTTTTAATATATTCATTATTGAAAATAAATAGGAATCTGAAAAAAAATAATTGGTTTCTGAGCTTAAAAGGCTTTTGAAAAATATATTTTCACTACATGTAAAGTCAGTTGCTTTAGAAAATATATTAATGAGTTTAATTTTGCTAAAGATTAATTTCCCACTATATTATATTCTGATTAAATTAAAGATTATTCTATCAGTTAATTAGCCTTTCAAAATAGCCCAGACTCTTTGTACAAGCTATTCAGATTAATCATTGAAGTAGTTGTCTTAAAACATTGGTTAAATATTAAAATAAAAAGTAAGTGAATATTTCTATGATTTATCTTTTTTTGTTGTTTTTTCATGCTCTTATTACTTAACTCTTCACAGAAGAAATATTTTGAAAACATATGTGACGAAAGTATTAAAAATGAATGTAGTTTATTTACTCTTTTATTCAATAAATGGATTAAGTTTTGGGTGTTAATATTTAAATTTCTAAGATATCATTAATACATATCAGCTGACATTAATTAATTAATTCTAATATGATACAGGTATACCTAGAAACTTTTTAATCCGTTTTAATTCGTGGATGAATCCATTCTTAATTTTATTTTTCTCACCAAATAAAAGTAAAAACACTTAAAAAAAACCAAACACACAGTTGTAACAGTTCACTATATTTTAAGCTCATAAGAATAAATCAGTTTAATTTTTTACAACATAAATTATTTTTTCAAAAATAAATTTCTTATAACCTTGACCGTTACTGCTCTTTCGAAAAGAGGATGCAAAAGTTTTTACATTGTTGCAGTTAAAATTCTATGCATTAATTTGCCTTAAAAACATTGGCTGTTGTTATTTTATTTTGACAACTCCTCTGATTCAATGAGAATTATTTGCATTAAATACAAATTTTAATCTTAAATATTTTACTTGGTGATTAGAATATATTTAATATTGGAAACTTATCAAAATTAAGCTTCTCCTATTCTTTTGCATTTCCTAGAAATAAAATTATTCCATGGAAGTACATTAGAAATCTTTTGAAAAGGGATTTCTCTTAAGATCTCTCGCAACCTCTAATTAGCAAGGATTATCTAAAAGTTATATTTTTTCAAGTGTCAAGTATCTTACATCACATTTCAAAATGAAATAAAATTAGGCGTGTTCCCCGTATAATTTACATACAGTATTTTCAAATTTTAATATATTGTTATGCTATATATCTTAAAGAATTTTTTTCTCATGTGTATAAATGATCATTTTCAAGAAGGGGCCGTTTTTCGATAAGTGGTAATGAAAAGATCATTTTTTTCTATTAATGTGTTTGTTTATGTAATTACAGTATATGTTATTGTAAGAAATTATTTTATTAAATTGAATCATTTTTATTAATGCGAAAAAGCAAATACCTAAAAATGAATATATTCAAATGAAAAAAAAATTGAAACTATAAATCCTTAAGATATTTGCTTTTAAAAAAAGTCCACTTGCGTTCTTTTTTAGGACATGTTTTATTTTTCAAATTCTGTGATTTAACATCATAAACAACATTTCAATATTATACAAACAAAAATGCTTTATAAAGATTTTGTGAAAATATTTAATGAGAATATAGAACCACACACACATATAGAAAATGGAAAACTATAAAGGTATGTCTGTCTCATTAAGACAATATTTTTTGGCTCAGAAGTAATTATCTAATTTCTTAAACCAGTGTTTCTCAAACTGTGAGGCGCGCCCCTCTGGGGGCGCGATAACCTTACGAGGGGGGCGCGATCACTTCGAGAATAAAAGATTTAAAAATATTTAATTTACTGGAATTAATTAAAACAAAATGCTTTCAGGCATAATAAAAAAATGCACTTTTACTCTGATATTATTTATAGGCGTACGCGCGCGATATTAAGTCATCAAAAATAAAAACTTCTTCAATACCTAATTAGCTATCTTTCATCCTATAACGAAACAAAAAAATTTATTTGATTTGCTGTAATCCCATGATGAGAGATTTTTTATTAAGCTACCTATTTAATCCTAACATACTACTCATTCAGAGAAAAAACAGATGCCGGACTCAGAATCGAAAAAATTTAGGAACATAAAAAATTCATCACTGTCGTTATTTTTGAAATACTGCACATTATAGTTGTAATCTGTTTGACCTTCTAATTTATTGGTACAGTTAGTTATGACCCCTCTCTTGTGTGTTTGTTTCTCATTTAGGGAAGTTCCAAGTGATGTATTTCTCTGTTGCGCTTTTTTCCATGAAAAGAGTTTTATGATATTTGGAAAACTACGGAGAGAGTATATGTATATAAATGTATTTAAGAGTATTCTAAAATATATAAAGCACAACCAAAAACGTTTTATATATATTATCATAATGAATACACTTTTTACCCGGAAGTGCTCACGCGGGACACATAGATTACGAAATCGTTAATTCTGGCAAAACTGTTTATTTGTTACCAAAGCAAAATTGAAAAGTCCTTGAAAGTAGGTAAGTATATTTTCTCATAATTAAATTATTTACTGGAATTACGATTTTTATTGTGTACTATAAAAATAATTATAAAAAAGGGGTTGGGGTGACTCACACTCCATAACCCCACTGGACCACTAGTATCGACCAGGGTTAAAACATGTTGAAGTCTTTTCGCTTTCAATATTAAAAATAATACAATTATTCTTCATCTGAATTTTATATTATTGTTCATTATTCAACATCAATTCTAAATGATAATTCTGTAAGGCTTAAAATTATAGTTCGCTTTTAAACTAATTATACTTTGAGCAATCATTTAAAAAAAATCATTTTACATTTTTGTAAACAATGTCGCGCACTTGGCTTTACTCTCCTTACAAAATTCAGCGATTATTTCAATAATGTTTTATTTTCTTATAAATGAACTCGTGCAAGCGGGTACTTCTGTCGGTATACTTTTAATGTATCAGTACTCCATAGTAGTTTATAACTGATTAATTAATACTAAATTAAGAACAAGTTTAATAAGTATTAACGACTTCCATGGGCTTGTCTTGCAAAGCAAAGTTTTTATAAGGAATGCTTTTATGATTAGAAATTGAACCTCTGAGTTCTTTTTCTATATTTAGCAGATATCTATATTTTGTCTTCTAAGCAGGCACCGCATTTTGCAATATGTTCAATTTAAAAATTAGAGAAAGGAAAAATAACACACATAATAATTATCCTATTATTTTATTTATTTATTTATGTATGGTTTATAATTAAGATCGCCTATTGTAGCTTTAGTGTCAAAGTGCATTATTATTGCATTCAGTACATTATTAATGTATAAGGGGGGCGCGATAAAAATTGTGATCGAAAAGGGGGGCGCCAGTATTGAAAGTTTGAGAAGCACTGTCTTAAACAAAGGATTTTTTTCATTTAAAAATTAAATTGCCTTTGTTCATGCATGTTTCATGCTGTTTGTGATACTGTTTTTTATGCCTATCCTTAATAGCAGTGAAAAGAAAATAACTATCTTTTACTACTACAAGAATATTTTACAAAAATTTGTAAATATATTTAAGGAAAATATATAGCAATATATATAGAAAATGGAAAATTATTAAGATATTAAAACTTTTTCATTTCAAAAATATTTTTTGCTTAGAATGAATTATTAAATTTCTCGAATGACGTGCCTTTTTATTTAAAAAATAAACTTTCTTCCTTTCATGCATGTTTCATGTTTTTTGTGATGTAGTTTATTAATACCTATTATAACGATTGATGGAAAAGTTACCATTTCATAAAATGACTTTTGTTTGTTTATTTCTATTGAATCTAAGCATTTTGTTTAAATTTTCATTTATAAACAAAATCTCTCGATGGAAATATTTATATTATTTTAGGAGTACAACAGATCTAAACGTAAACAATACACACCCTACTAACAATAAATACAGGTACTAAGAATATAGTAATGTATATTTTAATTTATTATAGACGCTAAGAAAAGCAATAGTTATAAATTGTAACAAGGTGTGTTCTTTTTGTTGGTGGGTCTTTAAAATAGAAGCTATAAATGAATCTTATAAAACTCTTCAAGAGCTTAAAATGTACTAGAGGAAGAACATAAAATAAATAGTTTTCTTTGTTATGCCTGAAGGATTTAAGAAAAAGCACCTTCTTTCAATTTGTTCATTTAACTCGTGAAAGAATCATTCATGAACTTTAAAGCTAACATAAAAAAGGAGATTAAAAGTTTTTAAATCTTTAATTTTCTTTGTTTGATTTCGGTGAAATTTACTGAATTAATTTTAAACATATAAGGTTGAAAAACAATTATTTTGAAAAGGGCAAAATATTATATTAGTTTTTTTATGAAATTGAAATTATTGATATGTTTTCGTAAATATTTAAATTACTTTTTAGTAAGGATTTCATAAAGGTTTTAGTAGTAATTAAACAAAAAATAAAAAAAAGAAAGGAAGAAATAGTTTCCTCCTCGGGGCTTAAGTTATATTACTAGAAAAAAAAAAAGAAAATAATTGATAGCCTGGTGTAATTTTTTTCTACAAAAATTTTATTCCAAATTCCTGTTAAGTTGTGAAATTCTTTAAGCAATTTGCTTAAGTTTTTGAAGCAATGAACCTGCAATTCCCTTTGCAACACAACACAAAGTAATTTTAAAGTATTTTGGTTGAAAACCAAAATTCAAATGTTTTAGTTTTGAATAAATAAACATATGAGTTTCTAGTCATTCGTATGGAGTATTAAATGTAAAGTATGTTACTTATTAGCAGGAGTAGGGAATAAAAAGGATATTGTTGCATATAACGATATTCCGGAATTTTAAGCAACCAATTCCAAAGAAAAAAACAGCTCTTCAAGAGCGATGAAATTTATTCTTCAAAACAATATTTAAAACACAGGATAAATAACAGTAAAATGCGTACAATCAGAAGATTCTCACACCTTCTACACAACTATCAGTGTTTAAAAAATACAGCTACGTATTGATAAAAGCTATTCAGAAGCAATCTATTGGTTGTGGTTGGACACACTAAAGTGAACATTTCAGTAGGTAAAGTAGAACTAACTCAGTTCCAGAAAGCGACAACTATTTATAATCAGCCTCAGCTATTTGCCACTGCTTTCTGGATCAATCCGCTTACGTCATAAGTTATGACGTCATAGCTTTTTCCAGTAATTTCGAGAAGAATTCATAGGGTCACCAAGTCATAAAATATGGTTGCCAAAAAAGATGCCAAATTGTGTGTGTGGCTGCACTTCCAATATTTCACTAGGTTCCCATTCAAATACCCTTTTAAGTTAAGGAGACGGTGTTGCTTGCAAAAAATACAGTTTTTATCATAAAATAAATGTAACAGAAAGTAATCTTAACATTAAACATGCAGATTTAAGTTATTTACACTATTTTAAAATAAAATTCAGCACTATTTAAATAAAATTCGTAACATAATATAATATAAAGGATTGTATTAAAATTTCATATTCTAAGCACAATTTAAAAGAATATAATAAAGCAGAGTGATATCAAAAATTAAAATGTTTATGAACATTTCAATTTTCTCATGTGACAAAATGTCTAATTTTTTCGTACATGATTTCCTTTATTTTTTCACAATTAAAAACCTAAAAAATAATGATTACATTCATTCCATTTTATAAAAATGATAATAAGGAATTTTTACATAGATTAATAAAATTATTATTTCAGAAATGATTATTTTTACTTAAACTAAATTGATGAAGTAATTACACTCATGTCCATAAATTAAGGATAATGAAGTTCAGGCAAAGAGAGAGACAGAAGCAAAACAAATTTAACTTATTTGTAAAGTATATTTATTAAACAAAAGGTAAAGAGCAAAAAAGATGCTATATGTTTGACATAATTAATAAAAATTCCGATTTTTACTCCCTGGAGCAAATTTCAAAAAAGAACCTATTTACAAAAAACAGTATAACATGGTTAGTATGATGGTTAATACGGAGTATGTCTCCCGGACGAAGCAATACAGGCCTTACAACGCCTAGGCATGCCGTGTTTCAAATTATCAATCTGATCTTGGGGAATATTACACCATTCATCAAGCAATGCCCTCCGAAGTTCCGGTAGACAGGTGGGAGGGGGTTGACGGGCTGCAATTCGTCGGCCAAGCATATCCCACACATGCCCTATTAGATTCAAGTCCGGTGAGTATGCTGGCCAATCCATACGGGTGATATCCTCCAAATTGGAGGCATTTGTCTAGAATGTTTGCACGGTGAGGACGGGCGTTGTCATCCATAAATAGAAATTCAGCACCAGTGGCACCCCGAAACAAAGGTACATGTTGTTCCAGCATGACATCCCGATAGATGTGGCCTGTCAACGTTGCACTCTGAACATGCAGGTCAGTTCTGGAACCAAGAATAATTCCTCCCCAAACGAGCCATCCTGCACCACCGTAACGGTGTCGTTCAATGGTGTTCTCTTGGTGGTTAAGAGTACCTGGCGCTCTCCATATTAAAGTCTGGCGAGAAACAGACTGCAAACTAAACCTGGATTCGTCGGAAAACATCGCACAAGACCACTGTTGTGGTGTCCACAATGCATGCTCTCTACTCCAGGTTAATCGCAGGCGACAGTGAGTTGCGGTAAGTGGAACTCATCTGACAGGCCTACGAGCATATAGACCAATGCGCCCTAAGCGTCTGTACACGGTCTGCCATGAAACTGTCATACCGAAGCTGAAGAGAGCTGACAGGTCTGATGCTGTGCTCCGTCTATTTTCTTTGGCAGTAACTTCCAAATACCGATTCTCTTTCGGCGTTGTAACTCGGGGGAGACCTGTGCTGTAACATCTACTCACATTTCCATCATCTTGGAATCGTTGCCCAGGCCTGGAGATGACACGCTGGGCTATTCCAAGTTCCTCGGATACTTCGAGCTGGATACGTCCTCATTCCAGTCGTCCAATAATTCTAACACGTAAAAAATCATCCAAATGCTTCCTTTGTGCCATAACTATGCGGTTATTGCACTGAAAGGCTTTCAAAGCGCTTATGTACAATTTTACTTCTTTGCCACCATTTCTCATTTACCTCTCTCTTACACTGTTGTCATTGTGACGTACTATCCGCGTCATCTGGTGGTTTCCTGTAATTTGCATATTCTTTTTCAAGATGTGTGCGATAATTCTACAGGTGAAATTTTTATTTATAGTTCAATTTCTGTGTGATTCTGAATTATCCTTAATTTATGGATATGAGTGTAGAAAGCAACCACATTGAAAATATTTCCTCAATGTTTTGATTTTTATCTTTCTTAAATATATTATCGCAATAACTTATTTTCCCTCTAATTTTAATTAGAAATCCTTTTTTTCTGTCTTGATACACAGGAAGTAATTCTTAAAATCATTGAAAACAGGAAAACTGAATATAATTCAATTCAAATTCAAATGATTCAATTAAATTACACTACTGAGTTTCCTTTCCCCAAATGCCATTTGAAGTAAATCTGATTACGTGTTCTGAATTTCTGTCTATTCCACCAAAATCTGATTATCTAAACTATTGTATGTTAATTAATAATCTAGAATTACACCATAGAGTTTAGTTTATTTAATTATTTATTACCATTTCTAGTATTTTCCCTTTCTAATTATACTAGGAAAATGTAGTGTTCCTCTTTTCTTCCTACTTGCTTAAGACTATAGCTTGCACAATTATGCTTGAATTATGCTAGAATAATAACTTTGTTTTCGATTCTGCAGAAAAAAAAATTTGTATCATAAGTAAGTAGCGAGTAAATAAAGGATTCTACTTCTCGAATAACTAACATTTAAATATGAAAATTCTTCTTTTAAGAATGTCATTCGTAATCTTTTTGATACTTTAAAAAATTGTTGTTTGGTGAAATATATTAAAACACCCGAGACTTTTCAGAATTCTACTTTTTTTCCTTTCCTTTTGAGTTTTCATTTCATAATTACTATACAGAGATGAATATACTCAAATTCTTTGTTATATCATAGTGAACAAAATAGAAACAGATCAATTTTTAAAAATGCCATATTTTCGGTCTCGTAATTTCTAAATTGAGAGTAATTGTCCTTTCTGCTCCTAGCTCTAATACATTTACACATTTTTCTATCGTTTGTTATCAGTAAATTAAAATAATAATGCAATAATTTTGTTTATATGCTTTAGTATCCTTATTCCTGTCTCATAAGACAAGTATTATTTTTTGCTAAAATAATCTTTATAGCGCCTCTTATACTGTTGTACCTGAAATATAACTCTTACGTGCTTCTTTTAATTAATATAAATTCAAAACATTGTTTATCTCAGTATTAGTAGGAGGCTTATTATTTATTTGTTTTACTAAAATATGTTTGAACCTGAAAAATATGAGTAATTAACGAAAACCCTTAAAGTATTCATTTTAAAATGCTTGTATGTAAATTACACCTTGGTTATCTAATGCAAACAACACAATTAATTTTTATTACCTATACTTCTTATAATTTACTCATATAAAAGTGAAACAAAAGTTATCGAATTTGTAAAATATAATTAGCAAATTATGTCTGGAAGCATTTCACTGCTTTTCAAAACCATCTCTTCTCTCTCTCAATTTCAAATTTTACATTAATACGTTATATTTATTATTTTAAAGTTTTTTTATTCGTATTAAATATTTTATATTTGTTCTTTTAATTTCTTTATGATTATTTTATTTTTATCAAACTTGTGCTTATTTATTAAAATCTAAATTATTTTCAAAGCAGAAAGTTAATATTTATGCCTCAATCCGTTAACGTAAGTATTGATATAACTAAAAATGATAAGTTAATTAGTCAAAATTAAGACCTTTAATTTTAATTCATTACAAAATATAATTTATTAGATGCAAGTTATCTTTTTTACTGCTTATTATGATTACGCTGATTAATTTATTTAATTGCTTTGGAATGTTTTAAATTAATATTTTAATTTTTCTTTGATTATATACAGAAGTTTTACAGCTCTCGCATAAAACGCTAAAAAATTACTTGATGTTATCGAAATAAATAATAACTCTTAAGTTTCTCTTCAACAGAACTTCAAAAGTAATAGATATTCACCGTTTTAAATGAAAAAAATCAATTTGTATCAAGTTCGTATATAATGTTACTAATTTGAATCATACTTAAATATATTTCAGATAAACAATTCTTAATGTATTAAACAGATTAAATAATCATTTTAAATTAGGTGAATCTATGATAAATAAAGTATTTAGAGAAACACTTCGGCAGTGCATAATAAATAAATCGTCAAAACGATGTCTGGAATTTGGTATTCCAAACCTTCCTTTTTATACGAGGCCCTTTAAAGTATGTAAAAATTAGTCAGCCTTAGTGCCGAATGACTTCTATTATTCCAAGTTGTGATTTTATGAGCAATCCAGACTCAAATCTACAACCCACACCCGCAAAATTCATTATTCAACAACAGTGATTTGAACGTTTTCGTCAGAAAAAAAATATTTGCTTTCTAACTAAGGGATATGTATCATATATAAAGTGATGATAGTGAAATATTCAACTATTGGTGCAGGAAATTTTAGGCGTTTTCAAATGAAAGTGCTTCGAAGCTTCACATGAGAAAAATATTCGATGTATTTTCTTAAAATAAACGTGATGGTGAAGGTGTATATGCCACGCACACGTGTGTGCAAACAGATTTGTGCTAACTGCATTCGTAAGGACGTGACATTCATTTAAAAATTTCTGGTATGGATGTAACTGCGTCCAAAACGGATCATCAAGCTGTGCAAATAAAGAAGAAATGATGTTTGGCTAATTTTAAGAATATTTTTATCTTTTTCTAAACAGAGTGAAATGGCTAAAAACCTATTCAAACTGCAAGTTTTTGAAAGGTAATTTAAATCTACTGAAATAAATCATGCTAAAGATAATGATGAGTATATTACTTTACATACCGGGATGAATTTTCAAAATTAATGAATGTTCTTCTGTGCATTTATTTTTTTCCATAACTTTCCTTTACAATTTTATAAGGCATAAAGTGTTTTTAACTTTTCTTCTGAGTACATAAATAGAGACTCAAATTATATTCCCATTCCATATGATATAAGTTGATCACAAAAATTTATTCTAGATCGTTTTAGTTGCTTCAGTTAAATGTGTGTGTGTGTGAGTTCTAGAAGCTTTATAATCCGAATTTACTATTCCTTTCTGTTCTTAATTCTAATTGACAAATGTCTTTCACCGAAATATTTTAAACCGTCAAAACCTCTTAAGAAATTTCGCACAGATGTGTTCATTATCCAAGAATGCGAACTTTTTGACAGATATATTTGCCAAAATGCTATTTTGAAATTTGACGCCAGTGAAAATACTCATCATTGTGGAATAATGAGACTTGCAACATGCAAACGGAAGTTCGCATCAAATCCTTAATGATATATGGTGGAGAATTTAGATCAAGGTATTAGTTTACGTGTCTCCAATATGCGTCGAGTAGCTGTAAAATGATGTCAATTCAAACTAAATTTATTTCTTTTTAATTATGATTTACGGTAAAAGATTAATACAAATTTTAAATAGGATGAAAATAGGTAAGCTGAAAAAATGATAGCAAGTTAAATGTCTATGAAGCCCCCTTTTTTAATAAAATGTATCAGTTTCATTTGAAGAAAGAAAGAGAGAGAGAGAGAGCTATCTCTGATTAATTGTGGTGTGAAATAACTTGACTCTTAATTTAGAATCTCGAAAGTAAAATATTAGATTAATTAGCATTCTAAAATGATAACAAATTTTTTGAAAATGTGAAAGTTTATCGTCAGAATATAAATCTTTATCAGAATACAATTATGGTTAGACAGAAAGTGCGGAAAACAAGCAAGATTTTCATATAGTTCAATGGATTATTATTCCTTCTCCTTTTTAATACTTTAACTGGCATCGACGGAAATGAAAGAGTCAATTTCCTGGCAAAAAAATTGCTATTCTAGAAACTACTAATGATTATATGACTTTAATTCTGTAAAGGCCGTATCACACGTACACGTTTCTAGCAATTTTACGATCAATTCGTGTAATTTTTACTCAGTTGCTATAGCAACGGCTTTCAAACAACTTTTTGCTAAAGAGTTCATAAAATTGCTCCAAATAAAAGTTGCTTGAAATTCTAGCCAATGGGGTTCGTCGGCGCCCCACGTCATAAACAGTATGGCGGCTTCGGTTTCGTCTAACACATCATATATGCCGTATAATATTTTAATGGTGTATAATATTTTAAACAGGATGGAGCTCCATTTCTGTTTACGCCCATCAACAAAAGCTCAAGCGAAATAAAAGAAATAACTTTGGATGTTCGTCTTCCGAAGCAGAAAAATCGGCGAGTAATTCTTAAATGTGGAGCTAGAGCGTAGCTGACGTCAGAGCATGTCGTTTTGCTTGAGGCAACCCTTCCCCCTCAGATTAGGCCAAAAATTGGACGAAAAGGTTGCATGGAAAATGTACGTGTGATACGGCCTTAAAACTCTTAATTAAAGTTGATTTTAAGAAGAGGTTTGCTTGCTACCTATCAAATAAAGATAAGGGAAAGGCCAGGGAGTGTCTCACTAGTTCAAAGCTAGTCATTTCAGATTCCTCTTGTCCTTTCTTTGAGTGGGCATGCTAGTTTGAATGCCCATCTTTTTAAAATTTTACTAAAGGACAGTCTGTACACTTTGTAACTCTGGAGAGTCCCTGGATAAGGACCATATTGATGAATGCACTGCATTATTGTCATTTAACTGTATTGTTCATAAGTATTGGAAAGTTAGATCGAGACTATTGGCATAGTGGACAAATGTCTGACATTTGTATAAATAATACTTGGACGTTCAACAAAATAATTAATTTTGAAAAATTGGATTAGCGACATTTTTTTTTGAAAAAAATAGAAATATAGAGATTTTTTTGTGATTTTTAGATTTATTTAGTATATTTTAAAGAAAAGAACGTAAAATTGAAAAAAAAAATATTATTATTAAAAGGGGGAACACTGGTAAAATGCTCAAAAAATTATATAAACGGGGCCCGATCTGTACAAAAACCTTTTGAACAAATTCTCAATTTTTCAATTTTAATGTGTAACTTTGTTATTCATGTTTCAAATGACCTTCAGGATAGTAGATATTTTAATTTTTACGAAAACTACAACACTCTATCATAGTGACTATAAGAAATTGCTTAAATAAACAGTGATTATATTCACATAAAGGACTGTAAATTTTGAAATAAAACAGTGATTGATAAATCTGAAGGTCAAAATACTTCTACTGTTAAGCAAAACATTCAGAAAAAATTTCAGTAAATCATTTTCAAAACTTTTTGAGCAATCGCTTTCTCTCTTTGAGTTTTTCGAGAAAAAAACACACATTTTTACACAAATTTTAGTAAAACGCATTTTAAAGTTTGACATCTTGTGTAAAGTTATGGCATCTTCTTTGATTAAAACACTTGTAGTTTTTGTTCTAGTGAATGGAAAATAAAAAGCTTGGTATTTTTATTAAACTAATAGGATTACCTATAAAATAAAATCATACAAAAAACTGTCAATTTTTGAAAAAAATCATGATTTAAGAATAGTCGGATACCTTCAATAAGTTACTTTAGCTTCAGTTAACATAAGTTTTTAAACAGAAATTATAATTTACGTGTGATCGTAAGGTTGCAATATATTCAAACATGAACTTAGTCCTGTATTTTGGTAAAGCATGTGAAGTTGGATTGATAGCAGTTATAGGGAGGAAGAAAACGCATTTTTAATGAAAATCTACCTTTGCATAAGATATTTTCTATAATATGGACATTAGGAGAAAAATAATTTCAAAATTTAATAATGCCACAAAAGGGCTGAACTTAAAAAAAAAAGCGGAAAATAGCTTAATTTTTTAGATGATTTCAGACTCAAACTAAAATTATTTTTCTATGAAATAAATAAATGAAAGTAATGCTTATTGATAAGACAGTCCGAGAGTAGTAGTAGCAGCAGTATGTAATATATAACAACATTTCCTAACACCAGCTTACTTTCTCTCTACGCACAGTCGAATCAGTCCGATCCAAGCTTTTTTGTTGTCTTCCACTATATCGTGTACGGTTATTCCGACATTTGGTTTAAAAAATATTTCAAAGTAGATGTTAAATGTACATGACGAATTTTTTCTCCTTTTTAGAAATGGGGCTATCATCTCAATAAATATTACAAAAGTATCGAAATACTTGTTTCTCATTTCAACAAAAATTATTTTTCTTCTTACCATAAAAAAATCTAAAATACCCCTAAACTTTATTTTCCTTGAGACAGTAAATATAAAATCTTTTTTATTTATTTATTTTTCTTTCCTACATCTATATACCAGAAAACATCTTTTCTGCATAGATAAATTTTTAAATTCTGGGCGGGTGGGGGAGTTTGTTCAACCCCATTGGTTAAGTAAGAAATTACTCCAAAACTTATTGAAAATCTAGGCAAATTTAATACTGAAAACTATAATATTTACCACTCAGTGAACTATTTATAATTAAAAATCTTTTTAAAGCGTTGAAGAAAAATTATTGGACGAAAATAAATAACCAATGACAGCAGTAGTTGAAACTTATAATGAAAAGTATACTGAGTAAATATACTTAAATAATTACACCTTTGATTTTCTACTGTTATTTGTAAATATAGTTTACCCCGTAATATCACCATATTTATATTTCTGTAGGATTTGTATTAAAATACTTTAAATTGCACTACATATTTAAATAAATGTTCAAGGTTGCATTCCATTACTTTTGACAAATGCATATTTAACTTTCGCGTACACATTTTAGGAATTTACCATTATAAAATAATATGCGGTACCTATACACTTTAAGAACTGATATAGTAGAGACTTATGAATGTTTATTATTCTAACATAATTTTTTTAAGTATGTTTAGTTTCATGTGGCATATATAATCTTCAGTTAAGAGAAAATTGCAAAATGTTAACCAATTTTCCTATATGTTTACTGAGATCGGATATAGTAGTACTCCTTCTACTGTATCGGTTTGGTGAATTGAGGCAATTCAATTAGCAATTAATACCATGAAACTATATTCTTCAATCAGGGGAACGATGAGTTTGTTACTAAGCCAATCAGCAGATATACGAGATTCAATGGGGAACCGTTACAGTAGACTTTCCCATCGTCAGAAAACAACTACATTGTTACCTTCAATATACGAGTATCTATTTGATTTGGGCCACATAGCAGAGGCTGAATTACAATTCCACACGTGCTTTGAACGAATGCTGCTTTTGAACAAGGAACTGGAATCATTTTCAGATTCCTCCATCCTCTGTCTGGTGTTGTCATTGGCCTTGTGTTGCGACATGGTTGATGGTAGTGGGCGGAGTTTGGATGCAGGGACCAATGGGGTGGAATAAAAATATGCCAACGGCACGCGGTGTTCCCAGGTGGTCACCCTCCCAAAAGTACTGACCGCGCCCGATGATGCCTTCGGTGATCGGACGAGAACCGGTGCTTTGCATGGTATGGCCGTTGGATGATCACTTTGAGGGATCAAAGTGTGCTTAAATGATCTCCCTGTAATTATGATACGTTTGACAGGTTTATTTTTACGATTAAGAGATTAAGTCGAAAATTCTTATTTGAAATTTTCATCTTCAAATTGTTATGCAAAAATACTTTATTTTAATTTCTCTGATTTATTAATATTTATTAATTAAATTCTCTGTAAAATTATGTGTCAACTTACTCATTATATTTTAGATTAAAATTACAATAACAATAACCCAGAAAGAATCAGGGTTTATATAAATGAAATTATTTACAATTGATAATGTCTATTATTATACACAGTCCAGTCACATTAATGTGACCACCACGTACTTTCCACTTCAGAGTTAAATAACCAATCACAGAAGGCAGGTGGCAGCACAGTGCAGTTGAGCGTATATAAAGGGTGTGTGAGGGCTTCGTTGGGAAAGCCCCCAGATTCCTGCCTGAACCACGTTAGCGTCCGGTCGCAACTTTTCTAGCGCCGCATACGAGTTCCTGTGGACAGGCCACGGCACGTTACTTTCGCTGGCTGAAAACTTTTTCAGTCTGGCTCCTGCTACTATTTTTCCACAAAACTGCTGAAGTATTTTTCCTGCTTTCTTCATCATGGTTCGGAAGAAACCTAAACCGATTCCCGAACAATGACGTGCGAAGAATACCCCGTCTACCAGGCGCAACAGTAGAGACTCTGCTGCCTCGGAAGAGCCACCCGAAGTGACCGAAATGGACATACCACTTCCCGCATCACCTCAAGCCTCACGACCCGGAACGCCAGAGAAGGATGGCCCCGCTCAACTGCACTGTAAAAAGCTTCAGGGATTAGCCAACCTCATAGAAGTGCTATCGATATCCATTGAGACTTCACAAGCAATACTACAAGACGTTGTCAGCAAAGGACTCACGGATCCGACCAACCCCATCATTCAAATGGAATCAGCTGCCCTGGAACGGAACAACACAAGACTTCAATGTGCGGTAAGTGAGTACACCTCTCTACCCCCCTGTGGCATCCCCAACTGTTTGCGACACGACACTAAAAACACTTAACTTAAGCTTAAAACGCCCGACCCAACACCCCCACCTACACCTATCCAGATAAAACGTAAGGAAAATACCGAAGGATTTACTTCCCCCCCATCTAGAAAGCTAACAAAAAACACACACTCAAATGCAAACCCCGATTTAAACTTTAAAATTAATCTTAACAACGCTTTCAGTGCGCTAGACATCACCGCGACGGATGAGCCAATAGAAACCCCAGTTTTAACCAATAAATCACCCGTGACCACCCCTAGTAAAACTAACCCTACTCAACCACCGAAACTGCCTCCCCTATCATGTTACTGATAACTGACGACTTTAGATTACACACAAAAACTCTCACTAACAAAATGCCCGCATTAAGAATTAAAACGGCTGGAAAATATGTAAAATTATATACTGACACTCAACCACAACACGACACACTCAAGCAACTACTCATTGAGCTAAAATACCCTTTTTACTCTTTTACTCCCAAACACGAGCGACCCATCAAAGTCGTAATCAAGGGCCTTCCCCGAACAACTAAAACGGCAGAAATACAGTCCGACCTTCTTGATCTGGGCTACACAATAAACAAGGTTACTCAACTAACAGGCAATATCACGAAACAATTACTTTCTGTGTTTACAATCTCACTCCCCAGAAACAACTTTAACTTAAATATCTTCAACTTAAAAACTCTAGGCTATGTATCCATTACAGTCGAAGGCTTTGAAAGCAGAGGAGTAATCCAATGCTTTCAATGCAATCAATTCAACCACACGGCAGAACACTGTAACTTAACGCCCAAATGCTTGAAATGCGGAGATAAGCACCAGACCCGGGACTGCCAGATCAAGAAACTGGACACCCCTTTCTGCGTCAACTGCCAGGTTCACGACCACATGGCCAATTACAGCAAATGCCCCCTCTTCCCTAAACCACGCAAAGGCTCTAACACTAAGTTAAACCCAATCTTAACGAATAACTTTATCAGGCCCAATATCTCGTATGCTCAAGTCACCCAAAAACTAATCATTCCGACACAACACAACAGATGGCACCACTCGTTACTGCCCCAATCGACACACCAACTATCAAGGAAATACCCACCCCTACTATCGTACCAACTCAAATTCCCAACACACAAACAGATTGCCTTAATTTAATCACTCAGACGCTCCAACAAACAATTCACGCACTTGCAACACTAGTTCAACACATAAGTTTAATAACATCACCACAGACAGTTACCGTACAACCAACACCCGGCCCCACCAAAAACACTTCTAAGTCAACACTCACAAAGTCGCAAATTATTGCGCAAATTAATAATCTCCTCAATCATTACGATGGAGCGAGCGACTAAGATTTCTTCTTAGTCTAAATTTTTTAAATTTCATTATTTTACTCTGTTCTAACTCTAACTCTGTTACCCCTCCCCCTTACAACGATCGCGGCAATTTACAAAACCAATAGAGAGGTTTACTCGCTTTCCTTCCTGACCAATTACAGTGCTTCTTCTACCCCGACGACGGGAATTTTCCTGGACTATTGGATTCTTCACATGGATGACGTCACCTCCTCTGCACCCCATCAATCATCATGACCAGAGCCACCCGCTAAGTATCGCACGGCTCCCAGCGATCCGTCGCGTACATCAATCGCGGACTTTTACTTTGAACTCTTATGGAAAATACCGTGAAACTTCAAGGGACTTTTTGCAGACAAGGACATTATATTTTGTGTTTACATATTTATTATTTGTATGCTTTATTGTATTTGATCTATAATTGCTTATTTATACCTCCCAAAAACCACGTTAAGGAAACTTAAACCTTATGACATGGGACGGAGGGTTATGTTATAACCCAGTTTCCCAAAGACCCCCCAGCTTTCGGAAAACATTTCAATCGTTGGCGTAATGCAGAAACGAAGCGATTTATCCGACGTCCAAAAAAACATGATCATTGGCTTTCGGGCCAAGGGTGGAAGCATTTCCGAAACGGCTGAGTTTGTGAACTGTTCGCGTGCCACCGTGGTAAAAGTGTACCGTGCATGGCAAAATGAGACTGTTCAAAATCAGCGACGTGGCAAATGTGGTGCACCACGGGCCATAGATGGCAGAGGCGAACGACGGTTGCGGAGATGTGTTCGGGCAGATAGACGGGCTACCGTTGAGCAACTGACCACCAAAATGAACCAAGGGGCTACCACAAGTGTCTCCCAAACTATTATTCAGCGAACATTGCTGCGTCTGGGCCTCCGAAGCAGACGCCTGGTTCGTGCACCTATGCTGACTGCTGTTCATCGACGACGAAGGCTAGAATTTGCACGCCAGTACAGCAGCTGGACGTCCACAGAGTGGCGACATGTAGCGTTTTCAGACGAATCGCGTTTTATGCTCCATAGGACAGATGGACGTTGGCGTATAAGGTGTGAAACCTCTGAAAGGAACCACCCTTCAACCATTGCCGGAACGGTCCAAGCTAGAGGCGGGAGCATTATGGTCTGAGGAATGTTTTCCTGGTATTCTCTGGGTTCACTGATCATTGTGGAAGGCACGATAGATCAATACAAGTACGCATCTGTCCTTGCGGACCATGTCCACCCCTACATGCGCATTGTTTTTCCTCAGGATGATGGCATCTTCCAGTAGGACAATGCGAGCTGCCAGTGTACGTACGTGGTTCGAAGAGCACCAGGATGAGTTTACCGTCCTCCCCTTGCCAACAAACTCACCTGACTTAAACCCAATCGAGCATCTGTGGTACCATCTCGATCGAGTTGTTCGCGCCATTGATCCTCAACCGCGTAATCTAGCGCAGCTGGCCACGGCATTAGAGTCGGCATGGCTCAACATCCCAGAGAACACTTTCAGGGACCTAAGTGACTCTATTCCTGCACGTCTCGCCGCAGTCCACTCTGCGAAAGGTGGTTATTCTGGCTTTTGTCAGATGGTCACATTAATGTGACTGGACTGTGTATGTTAGTAAATGATATCAGTAAATTTATATGCTGATACTACAATTATTTATGACTGATCAATTAATTATGTTGTGGATATATATTTTCCCGTACAGTTACATTTCTGAACTGTTGCTGTTTTTACTGAAATATTTTTATTAAAATATCTTCATTGATGAAAAAAAGAGGATAAAAACAATTTTAATTATTGGAAAACCTCATGAAACGTTTGCTTAATAAATAATATCAAATAATTAAAGCTAGTGTCATTATTTATCTAAAGTTCTAAATTTTAATGTTAGTTTAATTTAATTTTAGTTTTAATTTAATACTTTTTAATCTCTTCATGATCTTCTAACATAAAATAATTTAGAATTCAATTTTTATAATTATATATAAATGATTATCCAGCAAAACTATTACAATTATTCCTAAGGCATTGTGTGTATTACAATTTTTAGAATGTTTTCAATTGCCTTTACAAGTTACCCTTAAGGCAGCGTTTCTCAAAATGTGGGGCGCACCCCTCTTGGGGGCGTGATAACACTACGAGGGGGCGCAAACATATTAAAAATTCGAAAGCAAAAGATTATTTAAAAAATTATTAATTTACTGAAAGTAAGCAAACAAAATATTTTCTGATATAACAAAAAAATACACATTTACACTGATATAATAACACTTATAAATATATCAGTACGGTACAATGTATTTTATTATTAATTATGAATATTAAGG
Source organism: Trichonephila clavipes (assembly GCA_019973935.1). Taxonomy (NCBI): domain Eukaryota; kingdom Metazoa; phylum Arthropoda; class Arachnida; order Araneae; family Nephilidae; genus Trichonephila; species Trichonephila clavipes. The sequence goes on along the minus strand of BMAU01018052.1, from coordinate 886,964 downwards.
GAAGAAACAAGCTTGACAATTACCAGTGACCCCATGGGCTTGTATTAACTTTTATCTTGATAATTTGTACGGTTATAATTAAGGCTAGTAGGTACCTGTTATACCGACAGTGTTAAATTGAAAAATTTTAGGAACCAGTTTCTCAGAAACTGTTAGATATAAAAACTTCAAATTTTGTCTATAGATTAATTAGGTTTTTTTATTTAAATAATGGTAAAATATTTAAAATATATTGTTAACTTTTTTTTTAAAAAATTCATCTTAAAAATATCACTTTGAAATTTTTGAAAATTGAAATTTTTTACAATAACTGTTTTTCAGAAAAATATTTTGGGAAAATCTCCAAAAAAGTAGCTCCATTATATCTAGTTACATATCATTTATGAGCAGTACAAATGGCAAATACCTTCATTCAGTAAATTCTTTGAAAAAGGTACACGAGGATTGAAAACAAACATTTTGAGAAAAATGCATTTTTAGAGTAAAAAGGCACTTCATCACAAAAATAATGAATTACAACATGTATTTGCCCTATTTTATTAAACATTAGTATCTTCTTAATTTTTAAGTATGAAATAGAAAACAAATAAGTCTTAAAATGTTCAGAAAATACATATATAGTATTTTTCAGTTTTTGTTCAACGAGATTTTGTTTAGCATTTTGTATCAATTTTCCCGAATTATGTAACATTCTGTGAAGAATTTTTAACTTCGATGCATTATAAATAGCAAATTTACCTTATAACATCATAAATAAAATGTAAACATGTATCAATATGTAAAAGTAATGATTTAGAAATATGTGATTTTACGAAATTGCGAAATATATTATTATGGATTTGTGTGTTCCCATGCAAACACAATTTCTAAAAGTTTCAAAATTCAAAATTTTCTCTAAACTGTACAAGAGATTTCTAAATAAGTCAATAATAAGCTTTTGAACATGAAATTTGTGCATTTTTATGCATGTAACAAGCTTCTCGAAACGACAAAAAGCATTACACATCTGAGTTATAATTAGTTAGCTATTAATGAAAAACCTTTGAATATATTAAAGCTTAAAAATTGTCTGAACAATAAATAAACATAATTACTTGCAATGAAATTGAATTAATTAAAATATATTGTTTAGTTTCCTCAAAAACATGTAACATAAAAGTATCACTATGAATTTTTAAAAAAATTGACATTTTTTGTTACAATATATGGATTTCAGTCAAATATTTTGGGAAAATCCCCCCAAAACTCCCATGAATATATAAAGACAAATATCAGTAACATGAGAGTAAAATTTCATATTCAAACATACATTATTTTCTGAGAAAAAGATGTATTCAATTTTAAAAACATCATTTTTGAGAAAATTGAATTTTTACTATAAAGTGTGACTTCATCATAAAATAAATGAATTACAACATGTATTTGTCCCATTTTATTAAACATTAGCATCTTTGCAATTTATTTTGCATAAAATAATAAACAAAAAAGTCTTAAATTGCCCAGAATAGCATTTTTCAGTTTTTTTTAACGAGATAATTTCTGTATTATATCAATTTTCTCAATTCTAGGTCAATTTATGAAGAATTAGTTGATTTCATGCTTTACATATATCAAATTTGAACATAAAGCATCATAAATATAATGTGAAAATGTATCAATATGGTTTTGGTTTGAATTTGAGTGGTATTTAAAGGTGCCTGATTATACGACATTTTGAAAGTTTTCGCTGGGTTTTTGAAAAGTTTTCATTAGGTTTTGTTGCTGCAGATATTTTTTAAGTTTCAAACTTCAAACGTTACTCTAAACTGGACAAATGATTTCTAAAACAGCCAAAATAAAACTGTTTTTATGTTTTTAAACATGAAATTTATGTATTTTTATGTATGTAACAAGCTTCTCGCCAAGACAACAAACATCACATTTGATGTGTCATCTCATACCGTTTTCTCAGGAACTGTGAAACATAAATACTTAAATTTTTATTGTATATCATTTAGACATTCATATTTATACTGAAGTGAATTTTTTTTAAATATATTAATTAGTTTTTTCAAAGGCAAACTGTTAGTTCACCTAGCATTAATATTGCGAATTTATTGAAAAATGTTATTTTTTGTTATATCTGCATTCTATTTGGATGTTTTAAGAATATTTCAAAAATGTCATTTCAGAATACACAATTGCATTTAAGAAACATACAATACATGCATACAGTAAATTAACACATTTTTAAAAACAGAAATTTTTACAAGAAAATATTACTTTATCAAAAAAAAAAATGTAGCCTATAATTTATAATCCACCGTAATGAAGGATAAGATTCTTGGTTTCCCTTCAATTTCCATTGATTTAACGGAGAGTATGAAATGTGTGTGTGTGTCTTTTACTATTATTTAGATGAAAAGCAGGAGTGTTTTACATACGCGATATTTTAACAACTATTGCCTAACTCCTGCCATGAAAAACACTTCTATAATAATAATATTTGGCCTATATATGATTAAGACTTCTGTAGACTGCTCTAAGTAGGATTTTTGAAACATATAATTTAAAAGTGGATCCCTTTGTATTTTAATACATCAGAGTAGAGGAATTCTTTACAAAAAACACTCATTATTGTTTCAGTTTATCGTAACCCTGAAAACACTGAATTTTTCAAAAGCCTCAGTTCAGGCTCTGAACTGTCGATGATCAAACTTCATCCCGTTGGTGTGGTGTGGAAGTTAGGAGTGGAGGTAGAAGACAAAATATAGATATCTGCTAAATATAGAAAAATAACTCAAAGGGTGAATTTCTAATCATAAGCATTCCTTATAAAAACTTTGCTTTGCAAGACAAGCCCATGGAAGTCGTTAATACTTATTAAACTTGTTCTTAATTTACTATTAATTAATTAGCTATAAAATGCTCTGTGCAGCACTGATACATTAAAAGTATACCGGCTGAAGTACCCGCTCTTTGCACGAGTTCATTTATAAGAAAATAAAACATTATTGATATAATAGCTGAATTGAAAGGAGTGCAAAGCCAAATGCTCGACAATGTTTACAAAAATGTAAAATGATTTTTTAAAAATGGTTGTCCAATTATAATTAGTTTTAAGCGAATTGTAATTTTAAGCCTCACAGAATTAGCTTTTATATTTGATGTTAAATAATGAACAATGATATAAAATTCCGATGAAGAATAACTGTATTATTTTTAATATTTAAAGAGAAAAGACTTCAACATGTTTTAGTGATCCGTCGCTAAAAGCCCTCGTGTAGCTGAACAGTGCGACGTTAATATTCAATCAATCAACATATTTTAACCCGGGAGCAGGCGCGCACTCGACACGGTCGAGCGGGGTTATTGAGTCACCCTAATCCTTTTTTTATACAAAGCGTGATTTCAGTGAATAATTTAATTAAGAGAAAGTTTACTTACCCCTACTTTCTAGGGCTTTTCAATTTTTCTTTGGTAACAAATACATTTATGCCAGAATTAACGATTTCGTAATCTGTGCTTCCCACGCGACCACTTCCGGGTAAAAAGTGTATTCATTATGATTATATGAAATTGTGTAAAACGTTTTTCGTGTTATGCTTTATATGTATAGAATACTCGTAAAAATAAGTCTTGACCAAATAATTCTTCAAAGTGCTCTCCGTGGTTTTCCAAATATCATAAAACTCTTTTGCATGGATTAAAGCGTAACAGAGAAATACATTACTTACAACTTCCCTAAATGAGAAACAAACACATAAGAGAGGGGTCATAACTAACTGTACCAATAACTTAGAATGTTAAACAGATTACAGCTATAATGTGCAATATTTCAAAAATAGACTGTGATGAATTTTTTATGTTCCTAAATTTTTCGATTCTGCGTCTAGTATCTGTTTTTTCTCTGAAAGAGTTGTATGTTAGTTTTAAACAGAAATCGTGATAAAAAAATCTCTCATCATAGGATTACAGCAAATCAAATAAAAATTTTTTATTTGGTTATAGAATCAAAGATAGCTAATTAGGTATTGAAGAAGTTTTTAATTTTGTTGACTTAATATCGCGCGCGTGTGCCTATAAATTATATCAGAGTAAAAGTGCATTTTTTATTATGTCTGAAAGTATTTTGTTTTAATTCATTCCAGTAAATTAATTATTTTTAAATCTTTTATTTTTGATATGCTCGCGCCCCCCGAGGGGGCGCGCCCCACAGTTTGAGAAAAACTGACCTGAACTAAAGAAAAGCAACATTGTAATTAAAGCTTATTGTTGTTTTGGTAATAAAAGGCATTTGAAACAAATAACACTTCCTTAACAATCAAAATTAAAATACATCAACAATGCAAATAAAGAACTATTGTGTGTGTTTTTTAAGAATTAAAATTAATTTCTTGTTTTGTCTTGACTATAAAGTTGTCATTTTGAGCGATTTCTATGATTTGAGAAATTTTACGAAGCAAAAGACATTTGTTTACGACAATGGCACTCTCTTTCCTATTGGAGATTGCCTTGCACTTGATGCATTGGGTGTTCTACTTTGCTTCCGGGCACGATATGCCTTCTGTTTTCGATATTCTCATTTTTGAAGTGGGAATGGAAATTATGAAAAGCTATTTTAATCATCATTGCACTTTTCAAACTAGAACTAATAACCCGCTACCTCTGGATGTCACAGTCGGGGCTAACGACAGAACAGCAATTCCTCAAGTACGCTCAACTTCCGTTTACGCTATCTGTCGAGCGTTGGATTTAAAGGCTGAACTTGTTCTTTCCCAAGATACTGACCAAGGACTGACACAAACTGGACCCAAGAAAGCTCGATACAACTCTACTCCTGATGTGTACTCGTTCAACGTTTTGAAGATCTGTGAGGCGCTAGAATTAAAAGCTGATCTCCACCCACTAAATGAACGACCGGTATTTAAGATAAAAAAACTTAAACCGGTTCCATCAGTGCAATCGGTCGCGGTCTTTCACCTGTGTCAAGCCTTGAAACTTGACGCGCAGCTAGCAAAAATCTAATATCTTAAAAACTTTACAAAGCCTGATGCAAAATATTCAATATAAAATCAAATTGTTATCAGTTTCATAATTATAAGAAATACAATAATCGTGTCTCCTTCAAAGAAAAATAATTGATATCAATAAAAGTGTTATTCCGCCAAGTTGTCAATCAAGCCCAAAAAATGCTTTAAATTAATTGAATAATCAAAGTTCAATTTCTCTTTAAGATTCTTTTTTCAAATGGTTCTAAATCGACAATATTTCTGGCATATAAAAAAGGGCTAAATGCATGCAATTCACTAGAGTCAAGCGTATCAAGGATATTGAAGATCCATTTTCCGTACCAAGGATATTGAAGGATAAATGAAAAAAAATTAATAACAAAAATAGAAAGAATTATCAGCCTTCAACTATGATAAATTGAACAAAAGTTTTATTTACAGAAAGAGAAATAAATGCTTTCAACAGAAATCATGGAAGGTGTTATCTATAATTTGAAAAACAACACCTTAACGTGTTAGTAAAAGGGCTATCTTTACATCGCCTTCAAGAAAAAAAGAGAAAATCTTACTATTTTTCCATCTGTTATGGGATATATATCTTTTTTTTATAGAAATGGACGATATTCAAGCATCGCCTTTCAATAAGAAAATACCATTTTAATATTTTTAACCAATTTTATATGTCCTTAGGACGATTGAATGTAGACATCTGGTGGGTAAAGAAGCATTTTCATCAACCAAGGGAATGCTAATATCAAACAAAAGAAGGACGATTCATTTTCGCCTTTAATTAGCAAAAGAAATGCCTTCGTTGGAAACTGTAAATTGAATTATTTCAAGGAAAGGACGATTGATTATTATCTCGCCTTTCTGTGATAATAATAAACTCATGTTTTAAACATTTCAGTAAGTGTAAGAAAGGGAAGCTCATTATGAAAGGATGATTATACAGTTCGCTTGGTAATTGTGAGTTCTATGTTTTAGAAGAGAGATTGCCGTGTCTTATATATCCAGAAAAAGGACGATCCTTATTATCGCTTTCTGGAAATATAAGGAACACTTTCATCTGTGCTATTAAGTACTCTTGTCTTACATAGCTACTTCAACGAAGAAACTATTCACTGGGTGATATTTAGTGACAATTATAATAACATTGAGCACATTTTCAAGAAAGTTTTTGACATATTTCGGATTTATTTTAGAAATAAAATTGAATAGGCTATTATTATGCAGTTTTGAAGCTGAATAATATAATTTTAAGTTATTGTAAATAAAGTTTCTTGATAGGTGTTAACATCATCCTATTTTATTTATGTGTGTATTTTTATCTTCTTTTCTTAACGAGACAAACCATTATTTTATCTAAGACACTGCTTTAGTTACATTAAGGATAAAAACATTAATTACGACCTTGAAGGAAGAATCTAATATGCCATGAAAATTGAAAATTCATAAAATAAGGTTAATCTGTTATTATCAATTTATGGGTTATATACTTTGGAAGTCAAACACTATTTTTATCTAAAGATTTAAAAGGTTTTGGGCAAAAAATAAGGTTATAATACGCAAATATTAAGTGCAGGAAAAAGTACATTGGATTTCATGTATTACCTTAATAGGAAAATAAGAACAATTCATACTAAAATAATTCATCATATTAAAGAAACTTCTATAGTTGCTACGTCAGGCTATGTAACTAAATTCTAAATTATATCTTGCTTAAATAAATTTGATAAGCAGATAAATAAAATAGGAAATGCGATGCTGTTTTCGAAGAAATTTGCAGATTTGTATTGCTGCACAACATTCGTATCATAAGTATTTTGATTATAATTTACGAATAACTTGAGAAAATTTTGAAATAAAAGAATTCCTGCTTTTGAATGAAATATTGTCCATTTTCCGACAAGACTACTGATGAATTAATTTTGTTATCCAATTTTTTATTTCATTTACTTTTATAGGGAAGAATAATTCATCTTTTTTTTCGCGGGGGAGGGGGTTTAATTTCTTTAAACAAAAAAAAAAAAGACCTTTTCTTTGAGTAATGTTATTCCAGAAACGAAATTAATACCAAGCAGATGTAATCTGTCTTAATATTACATACTCTGCAAAATAAATTTATTCATGAAAAAAGCTTTTTGTTGGATTGACACAAGAACTTTCATTTTAAAAAGACAAATAACTGCACCGAATTTACATAACGCAATATATCAACCATTCATGAACTCAACATTTAGGTCCAGAAACTTTATATGCTGTATAGATTAATATAAAAAAATATTCAATTGTGTTTATTTGGTGTTCACTGTTAACAATATAAGAAAATGAAAGCCAAATATAAGTTATAAAGCCAATAAAGAAATTAATGTTTAATGCTATTCACTCCATTCAAGACACAGTTTAAACATATTGGTAAGATATATAATGTAGGTTTTTGGAATGGCTAAGCAGAGAGAAGTGAAATCATCTTTGCGAAAATTGCTACGGATACTACTTGCTTTCTTGCACTTTCAAGTTAAACAGTCTTGCTTTCAATCATATTTGACCATAATTGCTGTCGAAATTTTACTGTTTATTGATCAATCATTGGATCGATCTAATTTTTAATAAAGAAAAAAAGAAAAGATCCATTGAGCTGCCCACCCCCATAGAAATTAAATTTACTCATAATATTTTTTTTTACTTATCAATCTGTAGATATTTGTGGGCAATATGAAATTGTAAAAAACATAATATTTTGATTCATTATAAGTTTCTCTCTAATTCAAAACATTTTCTAAAACAAAAGTCATAAACTGAATAGTATAAAAAAATAAATAGTTAAATATAAATTTTACATTTATGCAAACATAGTCAACAGTTAAATTAAAAATGTTACTTTTTTATTATTTGATTTTCATGCACTACGGAGACAACAAATATGAGATTAAAATCCTTCGTAAATAAAATAATTCTTTTTGTACAAGTAAATTGATTGAAAACAAACATTTGATAAATTAGCAAACATGTTTTAAAAAGCTAAGGACAAGCATAAATATTTATATTTCATTATATAAATTAAAATGAAATGTTTGTTAGATTTAATTATATGTAACATTTGCTTAATTAATTTAAGTTTATTTGAAGATTACTAAAGTAAGAAAAATATTTTAAAATTTTTTAATCGATTGCAATGCATTTTAAATAAACAAGTTTTCCACAAATGTAATATGTAATAACACCAGTGGTATCCAAGTAGAATTTTTATTTTAAAAACTAATTATCCAAGCAATTTTCGAATTACTTAAAAAAATCTATTGAAATATGTAATTAGTCGGTTAATTTATTTTTAAGGATTATTTAATTAATTTAAATCCTATTTTGACAATAAATTTATGTCTACAGTTTGTTTTACGAGAATGTTAAATGAACTATTCATTTATTAATTACAAAATGTAATGCCCCAAAACTAAATAATAATATACTTTTCATTCAGTTACATTTTGCTTGTTAACTAAATTTCTTTAATTTCGGAATAACAATTTTCAGATATATATATATATATATATATATATATATATATATATATATATATATATATATATATATATATATGCAAGCAATTATATCCATTCTTCTCACGCTTGAATTTGAAAAAAAATATATAAACATTAAGATGGAAGGATAGATATAATTTTTTTAAAAATATTTAAACCCAGTTACTTGTTTGAATAAATTCATTTGAATTGCAACTATGACACTTTGTAAAGAACGATTTAGCAAATAAAATAGAAATAACAAGTGAAGGTACAGTGAAAATCGTTTAACACGAAACGGAGGGGACTGACATATTTTTTAGTGTTAAAAAACATATTCAACAAAATTAAGTTTATTAGAGTGCATCTTACATACATAGATATTTGTGTATGCATGTATTTAATAAACCCTTCACAAACATTTCCGGATTTTGCTTTCTTTTAAAAAATATTGTTGATAAACAGGTTAGCAATACAAAAATTTTTACAAATTTTCATTTTTTTCTTCTGTTTTTGATCAACAGCCTTAAGAAGCTCTATCTTTATTTTAAGCGAAATAATAGTTTGTTTTCCCCCTGAGAATTTTGCCATTGCACTCGAAATAAATTCTTTTAAAATGGGGGTGGTGATGAGGGGGGACGCGAACCAAACTCACTGATTTTTACTTACACTGCGATGTACTTGTCACCGAATTCCAAAGTCAACTCATGAGAGATGGTATATTTTTGTGTGGTATTTCAACGGTGGAGGGGGAAAGTAACTTAGCTAAACAAAATTGGCTCGTGTCACAGACTATTTCGAGAGTATTTCAAAGCCAAGTTGACCTCTTTTCTAAGAAATAAGTGAAACCACCTCTCTTTCATTTCACTCCCCTCTGAAATATCACCTGCACGGCTGGTTTTCGTACTTTGCTTATTTCCAGAAGGGAAATACTTTCGTTTTAAGTGATTTTCGTATCGTGTTAAGAAAAAAAGGCATGAAAAGATATGGTAGTTTGACGGAACCGTTGTATTATTTCGTGTTAACCGAAGAAGAAGTTTCAAATGGGTGTGACTTTAATAAGAGACAAATATACTTTTCGCTAACATTACGGAAATTATATTTGTAGGCAAAATGCCATATTTTGTTCAAGTTATTGTAGTTTTACTGTCCTTTGTTGATCGAAAAACAGCATGTTGAACTATTTCTTGCTTGTTTTTTTTGACAGGGCGAAGTGCGTCTTGTGGTACATTTATGGCTTTATATTTTTCTTGATGGAGTTCTTTAGGTAGCATTTGAAAATCTTCCTTTCTACTCAAATGTTTCATGTTCATCGCTTTTCTCAAATTTTCTCCTTCGCTATAGTGATTAAGATCTATTATTTCAGCAGGCGCTTCCCTTGCTTGATCAGTTTCAACTTCCTTCCGTAGAGATCAAAATGCTCTTTTCTTTTTTTTTATATTCTGCTCATTCACATTTATAAATCATAATAAGTCGCACAACACAGCAATAAAAAAACGTTTGTCACTCCTAAAAAGCAGGAATATGTGGAAAATATATCTAAGTTTCCATGAAAATTGTCTTATAGGAGGATGCTGTCAAAGTCATTGTAAATAAATAAACAGTTTTCCCTTAATTATCGATTTCGACAGCCTGGGGTAACATTGTGCCTCACGCGACCACACATGAGTTAATTGTACAAAAAATTTTAATATCAATAAAAGTCTTATGTCTTAAGTGTGAAAAAAAATCAGTATCTTACTCGTCTATTTTTTTCTTACTTTATTTCATAGCATAAAAAAGACCTTTTCATATAAATTTGGTTAATTTTATAAATTTCTCTACAATATATACGTAACTAATTGTAATGTGTAACTATTGCGAATAATAAAGACACATCAATACATTGAAGCGTGTTCACATATAAAATTAAGAATGCTTAAGTATTATGGTGAAAGAACTGGTATGAAAGTAATATACCTATATAATCCCTTTAATGATAGTCCAATAATCAAAATAAATCCTGTTATTCATATAGTTTTTTCAAAGAAATTATTAGCTCCTTTTTAAAGCAAAAATGTCTCATAACAGACAATTTTGGTTGATCTTGATAGAATTCAGAACAATAAACAATTCTCATTTAAAATGCCATTGTATCACATTATTGTCAATTTCGATAAGGCAATATTTCTTCTCTTAAAATTCCTCTTTCAGATATTGAATTCCTTAAGATAAAAATGAATTCTCCATCTTCCTTATTGCTGATTTGAAAGAAATGCGTTTGCTTCAAATATTAAATCATCTTTCTCAAGCATTTAATAAAATAAAATTGCGAATGAAGGATGTGATTTTATTGGAACACTTATTCGAATGGAATAATGCAATGAGAAATCCACATTTCTATTGCATATTACTTTACACTTCTAGCCTCCTTTTTGCGCCAAATCCTTTCTTCTTCTCCTTTTACATAATCTTAGTTTAAAAAATAAATAATGACTGGAGTGTTTCGGTTACAAAATGATTTTTCATGTATGTAACGGAAATGCATATAAGAGCCTTGATAAATAAGTGACAAGACAAACTTTTTGAGCTATAGGAAAAGACAAATGAAGAATTAATGTTTCAAAAATTTCTTTTTACTATCTTTTAGCAGTAATCAACCAAGCACTTTTTTTCAGGGACTTATTTTAGTATAGAAAGTTTTGGCAAAGAATATATAGCTTATGATTCCGTAAATACTTTTTCAATATAAATATTTCAAAGCTTTTTTAAATTCTTTTTGATGTGAGTTTTATTTGAAGTTCCTTTCATCATACATTCATATCAATTATTTAAGGATAATGCGTTAAGGCAAAGAAAGAGCCAGAAGCAAAACGAATATGATTTATTTGTAAAGCAGTGTTTCTCAAACTGTGGGACGCGCCCAATTTTTGGAGGGCGTGACAACTCTACGAGGGTGGCGAGAGCATATTGAAAAGTCGAAAACAAAAGATTAAAAAAAATTATTAATTTACTAAAAGTAAACAAACAAAATACACACACACATTTTGTCATAATAAAATTTTTTATGTACGTGTATTATTATGTATATTATTTAAACGTATTTTATAATTAATCTAACAATATTAAGTTTATTAATTACCAGTGACCACATGGACTTGTCATATACATAATTAAAAACAAAAATTAACACTTATCTTTATAATTTGTACGGTTTATATTTAATCTCTTAACTGCAGATTAAATGTTACGCGATTCGCTTCTCAATGCCAACCGGTTTCCACGGTGGCGCGCGTATATGGATTGAGGGGGGAATAAAAAAGCGCAAATAACCTGAAATACGTAAAACCTAGGCAAAAACCGTCAATGTCCGTTTATTTTATTTCAAGGCCTTCGGAATAGTTTTATGGATAGCAGTACACAGAAAAAATCATACTTCGGAAAGACGAATATATACGTCCGGGAAAATAAAGGCTTTGGCTCAGCGAGACGTTTATATACACCGAGATCGGTAAAAAGGTTAAAGTCGAATCGTGGTTTAAATGTCAAAATATAATAATACACTCATGTCCATAAATTAAGGATAATTCAGAATCACACAGAAATTGAACTCTAAAATAAAAACTTCACCTGTAGAATTATCACACACATCTTGAAGAAGAATATGCAAATTACAGGAAACCACCAGATGGCGCTGATAGTACGCCACAATGACAAGAGTGTAAGAGAGGGGTATATAAGGAATGGTGGCAAAAAAGTAAAATTGTTCACAAGCGCTTTAAAAGCCTTTCAGTGCAATAACCACATAGTTATGGCACAAAGGAAGCATTTGGATGATTTTTTACGTGGTATAATTATTGGACGACTGGAACGTGGACGTACCCAACTGAAACTATCCGAGGAACGTTGAATCGCCCAGAGTGTCATCTCCAGGCTTTGGCAACGATTCCAAGATGATGGTAATGTGGGTAGATGCTACAGCACAGGTCGCCCCGGAGTTACAACGCCGAAAAAGGACCGGTATTTGGCAGGTACTGCCAAAAGAAAAAGACGGAGCACAGCATCAGACCTGTCAGCTCTCTTCAGCTTCGATACGACAGTTTCAAGGCAGACCGTGTACAGACGCTTAGTGCGCATTGGTCTATATGCTCGTAGGCCTGTCAGATGAGTTTCACTTACCGCAACTCACTGTCGCCTGCGATTAACCTGGAGTAGAGGGCATGCATTGTGGACACCACAACAGTGGTCTTGTGCGATGTTTTCCGGCGAATCCAGGTTTAGTTTGCAGTCTGTTTCTTGCCGGACTTTAATATGGAGAGCGCCAGGTACTCTTAACCACCAAGAGAACACCATTGAACGACACCGTTACGGTGGTGCAGGATGGCTCGTTTGGGGAGGAATTATTCTTGGTTCCAGAACTGACCTGCATGTTCAGAGTGTAACGATGACAGGCCACATCTATCGGGATGTCATTCCGGAACAACATTTACGTTTGTTTCGGGGCGCCATGGGTGCTGAATTTCTGTTTATGGATGACAATGCCCTTCCTCACCGTGCAAACATTGTAGACGAATGTATTTAATCGGAGGATATCACCCGTATGGATTGGCCAGCCTACTCACCGGACTTGAATCCAATACAGCATGTGTGGGATATGCTTGGCCGACGAATTGCAGCCCGTCAACCCCCTCCCACCTGTCTACCGGAATTTCGGAGGGCATTGCTTGAAGAGTGTTGTAATATTCCCCAAGATCAGATTGATAATTTGATACTCAGTATACCTGGGCGTTGCATCGTCCGGGAGACATACTCCATATTAACCATCATACTAACCATGTTATACTGTATTTTGTAACTAGGTTCTTTTTGAAATTTGCTCCAGGGAGTAAAAATCGCAATTTTTATTAATTATGTCAAACATATAGCATATTTTTTGCTCTTTACCTTTTGTTTAATAAATAGACTTTACAAATAAGTCAAATTTGTCTTGTTTCTGTCTCTTTCTTTGCCTGAACTTCATTATCCTTAATTTATGGACATGGCTGTATTATTGAATTCAATGTATTAGCGGGGCGCGATGAAAATTTTGATTGAATATTGTGTCGCGAATATTGCAACTTTGAGAAGCACTGCTGTAAAGCATGTTTATTAAAGAAAAGGCAAGAAAAGCAAATAAGAAAAAAATGCTATGTGTTTGATATCATTATTAAAAATTGCGACTTTAGCTTCCTGAAACTAAGTACAAAAAACGATATTACATGCATGGTATGTTGAATTTTATATAGTATATCTCTCATATTCAACACAGTCCGTACAATGCAGAGACATGCTGAGTATCAAATTATCATTCTGATTTAGGGGAATATTATACCACTCATCAAGCAATGCTCTCCCAATTTTCAGTAGACATGTAGGAGGTGATTGACGGCTGACAACTCGTCGGCCAAACATGTCAGACACATACTCTAATATATTTAAGTCCGATGAGAATGCCAGCCATTTCAGACCAATGATATATTCTTGTTAAAGACATTCATTTACGAAGTTTGCACGGTTAGGATGGATATTGTCATCCATAAACACAAATTCTGTGCCCATGGCGCCCCGTAAAGAACGTATATATGGTTCCAGGAAGACATTCCTATAGTTTTGGCCTGCCTTGATTCCAATTTGAAAATGCAGGTCAGTTCTGGAACCCAAAATAATTCCCCCACACCAAACGAGCAATCCGGTTCCACCAAAACGGTGTCGTTCAATGATGTCTTGGTGATAATTTGTACGTGCCGCTTTCTATATGAAGGTCCGGCGAGAACTAGACTGCATACAAAACCTTGAGTCGTCACAAAACATCATACCAGCCCACGGTTGTGGTGTCCACAATGAATGCTCTCTACTCCAGGCTAACCACAGGGGGTCAATGAGTTGAAATAAGTGCAACAAAAATCTGACAACTCGACAAACATATAGGCCAATCTACCTTAAACATTTGTACTCAGTGTGCCATGAAACTATCTTACCAGAGGCTGAGGAGAGCTGACAATACATGTCTAATGCTGTTCTCCATCAGTTTCTTTTGGCAGTAACTGCAAAATACCGGTCTTTATTAGGCGTTTTAACTTGAGGGTGACCTGTGCATTGAATACTTATGTTTTGATGGCAATAACTCCTCTGAATTACATACTTCCATTATATCAGTTCCATTAAGTTTTTCGGTTCCCCTATACCGACAATGTTAAATTGAGCCATCTTAGGAATCTGTATCTCAGAAACTTTTAAATATGAAAACTTCAAATTTTGTCTGTATATTAATTAGGCTTTTTTTATTTAAATAACGGTAAAATAATTCAAATATAATGTTTACCTTTTTCAAAAAATTCATCGATAAAGTATTTCTTTGAAATTTTTGAAAATTGTCATTTCTTTTACGATAACTGCTTTTCAGCAAAATATTTTTGGAAAATCTTCAAAAAAGTAGCTACGCTATATATAGTTACATATTATTTCGGTGCAGTAAAAATTGTAAGCGCATTCATTCAGTAGATTTTGTGAAAAAGGTACACGCGGTTTGAAAACAATTATTTTGAGAAAATTGCATTTTTAGTGTAAAAAGGCACTTCATCAAAAAAAAAAAAAACAATTACAACATGTATTTGCTCCATTTTATTAAACATTAGTATCTTGTTAATTTTTTAAGCATAAAATAGGAAAAAAAGTCTTAAAATATTCAGAAAATACATATACAGTATTTTTCAGTTTTTGTTCAACGAGATTTTTTTAGCATTTTGCATCAATTTTCACAAATTATGTAACAATCTATGAATAATTTTTAATTTTACTGCATTAAAAATATCAAATTTGACATTACAACATCAGTTTTAAAAACATTATTTTTGAGAAAATTGAATTTTTACTATAAAGTGTGACTTCATCAGAAAAATAATGAATTACGAAATGCATTTGTCCCATTGTATTAAACATTAGCATCTTTGCAATTTATTTTGCATAAAATAATAAACAAAAAAGTCTTAAATTACCCAGAATAGCATTTTTCAGTTTTTTTTAACGAGATAATTTCTATATTGCATCAATTTTCTCAATTCTAGGTCAATTTATGAAGAATTAGTTGATTTCATGCTTTACATATATCAAATTTGAACATAAAGCATCATAAATATAATGTGAAAATGTATCAATATGGTTTTGGTTTGAAGTTGAGTGGTATTTAAAAGTGCCTGATTATACGACATTTTGAAAGTTTTCGCTGGGTTATCACTAAGTTTTTTTTTTGTTGCAGATAGTTTCTAAGTTTTTAACTTGGAAAATTACTCTAAACTAGACAATATATTTCTAGAACAACCAAAATAAAATGGTTTTTATGTATTTAAACATAAATTTATGTATTTAAAAAAGAAACAAGATTTTTGCAAAGACAACAAACATCACATTTGATGTGTCATCTCATACCTTTTGCCTGAAAATTACATAAATACTTTAATTTTTACTGTACATATATTAGACACTTATATTTATACTGAAGTGAAATTTTTTTAAGTATATTAATTAGTTTTTCAAATACAAAATGTTAGTTCACTGATTAATATTATGAATTTATTGAAAATTATTATTTTTTGTTATAACTGCTTTCTATTTGGATGTTTTAAGAATATTTCAAAAATGTCACTTCAGTATGCACAATTGCATTTAAAAAAAGTACATGCATACAGTACATTTACACATTTTAAAAATATAAATTTAAAAAAAACAGAAATTTTTATTAAAAAAACTTTACATTATCAAAAAAAAAATGTATCCTGTAAATTTCATGCAAGGTAATTAAGGGAAAGATTCTTGGTTCCCCTTCAATTTCTATTGATTCAATGGATGCCACAAAATGTCTTTTACTACTGTTTTAATAAAAAAGCAGGTGTTTTGCATATGCAATATTTTAACAAATATTGCCTGTTCAGTATCTATATTGGTTGCAATAAGTGCAACCACATTTTTGCCTTAATCTCCTTTTTAAGCTATTAAAATAAGTTTATAACTATCATTTTTAAAAAAAAACGTTTGAAAAAATGTTAGATAACAGAATAATCACAATTAAGTATTTAGAAGAATAAAAATTTCGAAAGGAAAAATTTCACAATTTGTTTCTAATTACGCTACAAAAACATTTTGTCCAGGTACTAAATTTCAAATTAAAAGTAAATATTTTCCTCATTTTTACAAACTTGGCTCCAAAAGTACGTCAACAAACTAAAAGTTAAAATTGCAGCTAAGTTTCATTTCATCTACAGTTAATTGTCTATGATTAAATGAAATTTTGTGGAGGCTTTGCAAGTTCTCAAATTTAAAAAGTCAATATTTACACTTAATCTGTCAAAGTGGGTGGGGCCAGGACAGCTGATTATTTTTTAAGGTATCCGAATACGTTCGGAACCGTGATTTTTAAAAAGTGCATAAATGTACACTTTTCATGATATTTAGTGTCACTCAGATTAGAATACATGCAAAAAATTGTTCTAAGGACATTTTGACAAAATATATTTATTTAAATATAATATTTTGGCAAAAAATTAACTTAGAATAATCTTTTTTCCAAATGTTCTCTTTTTGTGAAAAATGGTTCTATTATAATAATATTTTGCCTGCACATAGCTCAGACCTTTCTACAGAGGCTCAACTGGAATTTTTCAAAAATTCACATTATTTTCAGAGTTACCACCAATTGAAATAATTATTCGCGTTTTTTCTTAAAATTGCACCCCTCTGTTGTCGTAAAATATGAATAGACCCACTTCTAAGTTATATATTTAAATAAATTTAGTTGAGCCTCTGAACAGAGGTCTGAGCTATATACAGGCAAAATATTATTCTAATAGAAGCATTTTTCACAAAAGGAGAACATTTGGGGAATAAAGATTGTTCTAAGTTAATTTTTTGCCAAAATATTGTATTTAAATAAATGTGTTTTGTCAAAATGTTCTTAACACAATTTTATGCATGATTCTAATCTAATGTGACACTAAAGATCATGAAAATTATCCATTTATGCGCTTTTGAAAATCACGCTTTCGAACGAAGACAGATACCTTAAAAAAGTCATTTTAAAATACTTATAAGTCATACAATGTCTTGCATGTTATATCATTGGAAAGGTAGTGATTTGGAGATTTTAAAAGTATCAAAACCTCAAAATCGATTTTCGAAAGTTTTTATCCTATTGGCTGGACTTAAAAATTTGGAAAATCTTTTAAATCGAATCAACCTTGTGTTTGTTACTTTATTCCTAAAATATATCTGTATATAATAAAAAATGTAATAAAAAATGTGTGCGTATATCAGTGTGAACACGCTGTAGAAGTTAAGTTCCTTGGCTTGTATTTGTTGAATTGTATAATAAATTTTTATTTTTTTAAAGTAATCTTATATATAATTAACAAATTTATTATTGTCATTATTATTTCAAACGGTATTTAAAAAAATTAATTAGGATCGAAAAGGTTTAAGTATAAACCAAATTTTCATTTTCAATACATAATACTAAAGAAAATGTATTGTACACATTTATAGAAAAATATCATTATTATTAGTCCCTTTCAATTATGCATATGGGTATTATAATTCATACTTTTGTTATCATAGGCTTGTGGTAGCTAAAATAAGAAATTTAGGTTTTGCACTCAATATCATTTTAGAATCTCGAAAACACTGCATCAATCATAGTAAATAATTTTGCCTTGATATCATTCTGTTATTTTGTAGAGATAAGGCGAAATGGTCTTTTTGCGTCTTAATTTTCCACCTATTTGAGCTAAATCTGGAAACTCAAGCCATATTGTCTTAACTAATACTTCATCATTTGTTTCTACATGAATTAGTTTTAAAACTTCACCATTTGGCAATCCATCAATCACATCAATATTTGTGGTAATCGTGTAATAATATTATTCACTTAAATTGTTTGATGAGGCAATCCATTTGTATCAATTAATGACAGCTTACGTAATTTTTGACGTACGAAAGTTTCTTGTTCTTTTGAAGTACAACCGATATATACATCTTCTGCAGTTGAAGTTATTGTGTCCACTTATGTATTCAATATTTTATTATTATACTCATTGACAGAATTGTTAGTGTTGAATAATGGCATATCTTGAGGACACATTAATTCAGCTTCTTTAACAATACAAAAACGAGACTCAATCGGAGTTATTTCTATTTCATCAAATTTCTCGCCGTTGTAAGTATAGAAGAAAATAGTTGATTCGCTTGACGCATGACTTTATTCAGTTCATAAAATCGGTTCAACGATGGTGTGTTTCGGTTGCTTATAGATGGGCGTAGAACGAACTGGTGGAAATTGACGTACACTTCCTATTAAAATAGTATCTAACCCACCAAAATTCGACTGAAAATTTCCAGTTATTTGTTTTAATCTGGAATCAACCTTCAATAATAATTGAGCACTGATCATACTTATCTCATCAATGATGTATTTGAAAAGAGTTATGCATTGTTGAGCAGTTTCAGAATGTAATGGAAGAAATCTTGATAAAGACATTTTTAAAGCTGTTTGAACAGTCGTTCCTGAAATAGCTACTGCTGCTTTACCAGTTGAAGCACAACTTATATATTCATGTCAGTTTCCATCATTGTTCATACAGCAATAATAAATTTCCATCAAAATTTTAATGACGAAAAATTTACCGCATCCGGCATGGCTAGTAAAAAAAATATTTGAAATGGAGTTTGATGTGATGATAAAAGATTCGAAAAAACATGAAGTAAACGTCATTTTTGTATGTGCGTTTTCGTTTGACTTGATAGAAATCTTCTTTGGGCATTAAATTTCTCCTTTTTTGCAAAAGTAGTAAATTTGAAGTAGTAAGTACACTGCTGGCTACCGTAAATGCAACACCAAGAAGACAAGAGATTACAGAACAAAATTTATTTTGTAGATAACATGCTGACCAAGAATCAAATGATTAAATTTATAGACTTCTGTGAAGTGTGGTTCCTGCCAGAATCAGTAGCCAGAGTAGCCACCATTGTTGGAGATCACCGCTGTTACTCCCCTCGGCATTAATTCAAAGAGACTTTGGATGTGTTCTTGTGGGGTACAGCATACCAAGCAGCTTTCACACGCTGCCAAAGTTGATCTGGTGTGGCAGCTGGGGTGTGATCTGGGTCAATCATTGATAAACCATGGACCACACGTTTCCTATCGGTGAAAGATCCGGAGAGCGAGCTGGCCAGGGAAGCAATTCAATCTGGGGATTGACGAAGAACCTTTGGACAATGCGTGCCACGTGTGGTTGCGAATTATTCTGTTGAAATATGGCTGTGGCCAAGCCTTGAAGGTAAGGAAGGACAACTGGCTCCAAAAACTGGCAGATGTAAGCCTGGCTGTTTAAAGTACCGGCAATGCTTACTAGAAGAGTGCAAGAGTGATATTCAATACCATACTATACCATAATAACCGGGGAAGGACCAGTGTGGCGGTGCATAACGTAGATGTTTAGCATCCTGTCTCCATGGTTTCTCAAGACTCGAATCCGACCATGGTGGTGTTGCAGACAGATGCATGACTCGTCAGTAAAGACAACTTCATTCCATTCTGCCACCCACATCCTTCTTTCTCAGCACCATTCGCGACGGAGACGTCTGTGGTTCTTCGTCAAGCGTAGACCAAGCAATGGACGTCTTGCGGACAGACCACTCTGCTGTAAACGGCGTCGAATGGTACTGAATGATGCGTTACAGACCCAATGAGCTGTGCTAGGGTTCGTGATGTGACTGATCGATCCGTCACTACCCTGCGCACAATTTGCCTGTCCTCACGTCAAGTGGTGCACTGAGGTGGATGCTATCGTCCACGTCGGTCTTTCTTACCGTCCTGCATCCAACGGTCATGTATCCGCATTACAATTGTTTGGTTTCGTTCAACACGACTACCGATTTCCTTGAAAGAAAATCCACAATTTCGGTATGCCACTATCCTTCCTCTGTCGAACTCGGATACTTGATCAAAAGCTGATCCCTAGTTTCTACGAGACATAACTGATCGTTTTTTGAAAAAACCGCAAGCAAAACACTATTGCCGAACTTGAAACCGTTGAAATCTCCAAGCTTTAAGGAGTCACAGGGGTGTTAAAAATGTTTCGAGAGCACAAATTACAAACAGTTTTCGACTAGAAATAATTCTTTGAGATTAAAATGAAATAATTTGATTCTTTTACACATTTCTTATAAAGGAATAAAGTTTCAAAAAAGTATATAAAATATCTAAAATATAAACATAATTTTAAAAATAATAAGCACATAAAAATAAGAAAATTTTTTGTAAGAAACAAATAGTAAGTTTTACGACGCGCATGATATTTTCTGCAATAATAATTCTAATTACTAGCAATAAGTTGATTTATAAAGCCAAATATATCCTTATTACATGCTAGCATATCTTATATAAATAAAAAATAAAAAATAATATTTTTAAAAATAAAAAAATACATTTTTTAAAATTTTTTTTTTAAAAAATTAAATTTTTGTTGAAATATTTCAAAAAATTAAAAATTTATAATACTATAAATAGCTAGAATTTGAAGATTATGATAGAATTTATAATCCTGTAAAGTTTTATACATCAAAGTATGATAGTTTTTGAAACGCAATGCGCGTAATTGAAAAAAAAAAAAAAAACACAAACTGAGAAAAATGGCTTTAAAGTTTTAAAATTGAATTTGAGAAAATAAATTTTAAAACTTACACTCTAAAATGCTCCAGGATCATAAGATATACCTTCCTGTTCCTGAAACAGCTCAATTTCTTTACTCTTTTTAATTGTCTTGGCTCTGCGAGCTTCAAAAGATGATTCTAAGCGCCTCTGTCTTGACGTAAAGATTCGACGATTGTCACGTTCAGCCAGGAACACACAAACATTTCTGTTAATTTTCAAGCCAAATTTCTCTAAAATAGTAATAAGTATTTGATTTCCATCATTAAAAACACTGGTTGCTAGATTTGCAGCAATCTCTGCAATCTGAAGACTAGAACCAATCGTCTTAGGACAAATTTTCCAAATTAATGAATTTAAACTTTCATTAGGATTCTGTGTCTTACCTCCTAAACATTCTTCAGGATTGCCGGATGAGATAAGTCTGCAAATACAGAATTAATTACATCTCGAACAGCTTTAGCAACTGAGGGTTTGTGTTTATAATTTTGTAAATTATTATTAATTGCGGCATTATACTTACACCATGTATTTGGATTTGTAGGGCAAAACCAGTGCATCGGTTCATTATCAGCGCTTCAAGAATGACCCCAAACAGCACGAATGGCTTTCCGCATTTCCTTTACACTAGTAGAATTGCATCGAATAGCATTACCATAGTAATGCACAAGTTTATCAATTAAAATATCAGTTAACCTACCTTTACCTCCAATAGTTTTACCATCAGATAATTTCTTTTTACTATATACTAATTTAAGCTTCCTAAGTCTTGTACCCATTCTCTTTTGCACTTGGCCTACACATTCTATTTTCTGAATAAGATGGTCATCGCCGTATGGTTTGTTTTCAGAAAGGGCATTGAATGTTTTTGTTCGCCATCTCCTATGTAGTTCGAATATTTCAGGTTGTGAAGCTTTTCTGATCGATTAAAAATCCTCAACATCCCGTCAACCTTCATCTTACCAGCAGAGCCAGAATAATTTTTTCTACATGAAATCTTATGCGCTCTTTGCCATTTATTGTACTTGATACCAAACTTTACCCCTTTATAAGTGTCACATCCTTTGCAAAATGAGGACAACACTTCCCTATCCAAAACCTTACCTGTTTCGGCCCCTATTACACACACACACAGTACATACTCCAATCAACGATTAATGTCCTCTTGTATTCTAGGTACCATCACCACTTACCGTTAAAAGGTTATCAGGTGACGAATTTTCTTCTACAGCTGCCCTTTTCATGCTTTCTTCAGCGACTTTCTTCATAACACGTGAAGGTTTATTATTAATAACATCATATGATTTTTGTTCAACAGGATTAGGAAGACTCATTACAGCACAAAAGGTTTTTAATGACTCTAAACCTTGGCCTATGCATCTCATTGCTAAAATAGATGTTCTGTTAATTTCTGGAGCATTATTTTTATTCCCAGTGTTTTCACAGCTTGAAAAAGTACAAACACTCCCACAGTTTTTACAACGTATTTCAAAATTCGAACATAAACCACGAGTGGACTTTTCAGTAATTGTTAATGGTTTATGACATTTTAAACAACATGATACTGATAAAATAGAGCTAAAGGTTGAAATAAAATCAAAAATACGATATTCTTCGAAGTTTTCACTTACCTTAACAAGATTTGACTTTAATAATGAAGTCTGAATTCCTGAGATTTTATTACTGGAAGCACACTTACTTGTGTCTCTCCTTTCTGCAACATATGTATGAGGACATACCTTCATGAACTGGTTCCCTTTAAATCTTCTTTTCTTAGGACGTTTACCTGAAGGTCTATGATGTGTATTTTCCATTTCAATCGAGAGAATTTTGTTTTCAATTTTGATAAACAATTTTAAACAACGCTGTTTTGAATTTCGATAAGTTATTTCAAACAACGTGCTAGCATTACCAAAACAGAATCAAAACACATTAAAAAAGTGTGTGTTGAGTTGCAAGCTTCCTTCTCATTTAACCAAGTGTTTAAAATATTTCATGAGGCTTCTTAAAACAGAAAATTAAAACGTATGCGGAAATCAAGAATAAGTGAGTGTGGCATGTGGCCATTTAAACATTGTTATTACTAAATTGCTGTTTGGAATTTTTCGAATAAATTTCGAAGTTTTTGTAGTACTATTACGTGGTTGGTATCAAAATGTTCAAAAGAAAATTAGGAACAACATATATTTTTTTCGAAAATTTGAAAAATTCCAAGATTAACACCCCTGTGACCTCTTAAATAAAAAAACTAAGAATAACTTTTTAGTAAAAAATTCTCGTAAAAAGGCTAATAGACGAAAAACGCCAACAAAATTTTAAAAACTGTCACTTTTAAGCGATTTTTTCAATATTTGTGCAGATTATGGATAATATTGTTCTACACAGAGAAAAAACGTTTCGTGAGATTACTTTTATAAAAAACGAAGTTATTTAATATTTACTTAAAATTTTGAGTATTTTTGAAAAACGTAAAGAAAAAAACAACAGTTTTGGGCATTCTTATTTTAAATGACTGATTCTAAAAGAGAAAAGCATGAACTTTCTTAGGGTAGAATATCAATTCATTTATACGAAAGGAAATTGAACGGGAACGGTTTAGAAATCATTTTCATGAAAACGTATCGATTTTGACTCATTTCAGAAAAAAATCGTAAAAAATAAAAACATTATTCTGTAGAAAAGTATTATACCATATCATGGCGAAAAAAATGATCTTTCCGATTCTGTAATTTCTTTTTTGTCTGAGTTTGATAAAACGAATAAGATGGCTTTTGTTTCGTTCAAGTTATAATAAAACTGTTTAGTTTAAATAATTCACAACCACACAAAAACTCGGCATTCTAAATCTTCTTTTTATTTATTTTTTCACTGTTGCCATTTACATAAAATCATAAATCTTTTTATTTACAAAATCGCTTCAATACAAGTTCAGCTGTTTCATTTATTATTATAAATTTCTTAGAGTTTAAATTTATTTTAGTTTAAATTTATATATTAAATTACATCTCGTGGTTATGATATGAATATTTTTTAAACTCGCGACAGCTTTCTTAAAAAAGTGGTAAAAGTTGGAACTTCATACATCTTTAACTTACTTTCATCGCGTAATCGTAACTGGTAACGTGCAACGAAAATTTTTCCCCAACGTGACATAAGGAGTTAATTTCAAAAATCCTTTAATCTTTAGCTATGTTTTAAAAACTTGCATATAAGAAATTTGTAGGAAATAATGGGTAACAAGAAATAAAGAAATTAGTAAGAGGGAATATATTAAATAATGTATTGTTGGAAACGTGATACTAAGATATCCTTGTTCCTGGTTTGTTGGAAAGTTTACTTTCATTTCATGTATATAACTTTAATATGTGTGTAATAAAATGCAATGTAACAGATTGTTTTTGATTTTAAATAATGATATTTTTTTGTTAACAATCTAATAAAAGTACGTTTACACCGCTGTTCCATAGGTTACAGCTATTCATTGGAAAAATACAAAATATTTTCTTCAACGTGTTATTACAAATTATTTCTTAAAGTAGACTCTTGAGAGTTATTTCCTTACTTCTTCCTATTCAGCTTTAAGCTTGTTTTGATACACAAACATTAGGAAAAAAACATTTCTTTTTTATTAATAATATAGTTTCTACTTTGTCCATTTCAGGAGTGTAATCGAATTTATATTGTTAGGTTAACAAAAGGAAAACTTCAACTTCCCCAAATAACTCTCTTGAGAGATTTTAACTTGATTCTGACGAAAGTAAATGGTACATTTTTAGGAGGAAAAGAGAATGCACTTAAAAATACTCAGATATTAAAGGCATATCAGTTGTAATGTTCTCTGTAGCAAAACATGAGCTTTGGCTATTGTTATCAAATCTTAGAAGATAGTTCCCATATGTTATAATATATAAGGAAGGAACTTATGATAAATTCAGGAACTTGGACTTTTAAGACCCGATTACCCTAAAATCGTGAATTGTTCCAAAAAAATGCAAACTTATATATTTTTTATTTTATACGCCATTTTATTAGCTTTATAAAAATACCAAGTTTATTATTTTTCATTCACTAGAGCAAAAACTTCAAGTGCTTTAGTAAAAGCAGATGCTAATATTTTAAATAAGATGTCATACTTTAAAATGCGTTTTTCTCGAAATGAGTTTTTTTTTTTTTAAAATGCTCGAACGGGGACATCAGTTGCTCAAAAAGTTTTGAAAATAATTAACTGAATTTTTTTGTGTGTGTTCCGTATTATAGTAGAAGTGTTTTAACTTTCAGATTTATCAATCACTGCTTTATTACAAAATATACAGTCCCTTATATGAATATAATCACTGATTTTTTAATCAATTTCGTATAATAACTAAGATGAAGTGATGTAGTTTCTGTAGAAATTAAAATATCTTTTATCCTGAAGGTCATTTCAAAAATGAATATCAAAGCCTCATATCAAAATTGAAAATATTTTTATACACTTTTTGTACAATATCAGCTCCGTTTATGTAATGTTTTGCAAATGTGTAACGGGGTTTTATCGGATTTTCATAAAAATCCTCTTGCGGAATCTTTGGGGCCAGAATGGCATTATTTCAATCCAATCCTCTCAAGAAGAAACCGCGATATGCAAATTAGTTAATAGATATATATTGGAGCTTAAGCATTGGCGTGTTAGTAAAATAAAAGTCGGATAGTAGTAGAATGGAAGTATAATAGAAGTAGAATAATAGAAGAATAGAATAGAAGAGAGAAGGAGACACACACACATAAAGCTGAGAGGTTGATCGCCGTGAGATATTGGTAAGATATTAATTATAGAAGTGTTAATATAGAATGGACTTAAGTGTGTTAAGGAATCTAAGGCGGATAAGGATTCTTAGGATAGCTTTTCATAGAGATAGTGATTATGATTCCAGGTGCTATTTACTTATAGTTTATAGTTACGTAGTATTACTACTGATTATATCCCTCTAGTAAGACTTATGTTGCGTTGATCAATATATATTTAGACAATAATAAATTAAATTTACTATGGAGAATTTGGGTTATAAGTAATTTATTCCTACAAATCTAGGTCGCGTGCATGAAGAGATGATACCCCCGGGCTGGGGGATATTACAAATTTTTACCAATTTTTTGCCCCTTTTAGTAATAGTAATTTATTTTTCAATTCTTAGTTTTAAATGGTTGCATAAACAGGATCCATAAAGGACGAAGTAAGTAACCATCCATCATTAATGAAAATATGGTGCAAAAAGACAGAAAATTTTTTGAGAACATAAACGCTATACGATTATGCAATTTATTTAATGTTTTTCCTCAAGTTTGAGAACTGTTCTGTACGAAATTGTTAGAATCATTTACATTCAGGAAGCTGTGATCACGCTGCTTTCCAAAAGTGTTTATTGATTACAACACAACCGAACGTTTAGTCTGTGTTTTGATCGTCATCAAAAAGTGTAGAAGCTTTTAACAAGTCAACTGGGGTGCTCCAGTTTGAGAACGTGCTATTATGTGTATCAAGGAAATCGTGCGATGACAAGTATACTCGTCAACCTCAGAGTAAGTATCATTGTTAAAATATTGGATGAAAAAGATGGTTTTTATAAATTTGATACATTTAATAATATTGCTTATTGTACGGGGGGTCTGAATACGGGGCTATAAATTAATTTGGCTTGGTCGTGAGCTCATAACACCTACGGTCCTTCCGAACTTACGCTTTTATGAATATCTATGAATTTTAGTGACAGTCAAAACTCCCGGACTGAAAGACCTAAAAAACACTAATTTACTTCCTGGTCTCACTGAAAAGTGTTTTCTACCTGTCTTGGCTCTAAGGTGTCTCTGGAGTAGGAGTTGTAAGGTTACGCACAGTTCTTTTAACCTAAAGCATCCTTGCTTCTTCCACCCCAATAAAATAACTACTTTTCAGGCAGCAAGGTATTAGGCCATTACTCTGAAGTCAGCATATGGTTTTAAAACACCGTTCGATAGTTATATACCGGGTGTCCCATAAGTCCATAAATAATTTTAAAATGCATAAAAATTTAAAGAATTGATGTATTCGAGCACGGTTTGTGGAAAAATCATTCTCGTGAAGAGGGATTTTTTGGATATTAAGAAAAAAAGTTAGTTACATTTTCCTACTATAGATGGCGCTGCACAGAAATAAGTACCAGATATCTACGAAAACTTATTTAAAGACAACACATGCTTGAAGTCATTCCACAACAATAGCGTATTTGTTTTATGCGGATTTTACATGAGCAGAGTAGGCATACTACATGTGGTGTCTCGTAACCCTTTTCAATTACTTTGTAACATTGTAGCGTGAAGGATCACCTAGCTAATTACCCTAAAATACATTTTATTATAGAATAAATAAAAACGTCGTGAGATTCATCATTAATTGATAAAGTTCATAGCATTTTGAGTAGAAAAGTTCTTGTCCCCAAATCAGATCATGACAGCCGTTCTAGGACGACTCAGGTATTCCATCTTCCAAAATCCTTGATGTGCGGCTGTCCCACCAACTCTTCCGAGCACGTTGGAAGAAAAATAAAATTTACGGGCAAAGTAATTCCGTAAATTGAAGGAGATCCAGAGTCCCTGTCAAGTTCTGAGGTGACCCTCTAAATTCCCTGAGTTGGTCACTTTCACGCCCCAATCACCTCTCATTGGCAGATTTATCTGTACACGATAAACTATGTATCAGTAACAGATTTATCTGTACACGGCTCTCTACACTTTAGTCTCTTTCCATTGGAGACATTAGGCCGACACGTCTGATCCCAACTCTGAACGGTATCTTGTTAACTCTCTGGATGCATGTAAGCTGCTTATAAAATTTACTCTTTATTTTTTTTCTTAAAATGTAACAAATAGGAGGGGAAATCAAGCAGAAAAGGAAAATGGAAAACGAAATTATTAATGCTTAAATATGCTTACGAATTTAATTTTATTTATATTTTGTGTTGTACAAAGGTAAATTCAAACTTAATGAAATATTTATCTGGGGAACCAATGTCTTTTAGAATAACACACAACATTTTTCAACTTAAGAAATATGTATACTTACTAGGAATTCTTAAATAATAATTATTCATTTTTAAAAGGGTTCTCAGGGGTGTTCATCTCGTATTTTTTCGAATTTTCGAAAAACATATGTGTTGTTTCTCATTTTCTTTTGAACATTTTGATACCAACCACGTGATAGTACTACAAAAACTTCGAAAGTTATTCGAAAAATTCCAAACAGCAATTTAGTAATAACAGTATTTAAATGGACACATGCCACACCCACTTATTCTTAATTTCCGAATACGTTTCATTTTTCTATTTTTAAAAAGCCTCATGAAATATTTTAAACACTTGAGTGAACGAGAAGGAAGCTTGCAACTCAACACATTCTTTCTAATGTGTTTGCATTCTGTTTTAATAAAGCTTGCACGTTGTTTGAAATAACTTATCGAAATTCAAAACAACGTTGTTTAAAATCGTTTATCTAAATTCAAAACAAGATTTATCTCTTGATTTGAAATGGAAAATACACATCGTGGACCTTCAGGAGAACAAATTTAATTTTAAAACTTTAAAGCCTTTTTTCTCAGTTTGTGTTTTTTTTTCAATTACGCGTACTGCGTTTCAAAAACTGTCATACTTTGATGTATAAAACTTTACAGAATTATAAATTCTGTCATAATCTTCAAATCCTAGCTATTTATAGTATTATAAATTTTTAATTTTTTGAAATATTTCAACAAAAATTGAATTTTTTAAAAAATTCTTTAAAAAATATACTTTTTTATTTTTAAAAATATTATTTTTTATTCTCTCTATTTATATAAGATAGGCCAGCATGTAATAAGGATATATTTGACTTTATAAATCAACTTATTGCTAGTAATTAGAATTATTATTGCAGAAAATATCATGCGCGTCGTAAAACTTACTATTTGTTTCTTACAAATTTTTTTCTTATTTTTATGTGCTTATTATTTTTAAAATTATGATTATATTTTAGATATTTTATATTTTTTTGAAGCTTTATTCTTTTATAAAAAATGTGTAAAAGAATCCAATTATTTCATTTTAACCTCAAGAGATTATTTCTAGTCGAAAATTGTTTGTATTTTGTGCTCTCGAAACATTTTTAACACCCATGAAACCTCTTAATAATTATAAATGAATATCTTATCATATATAAGGAAAAAAATAATTTAACAATGATTCAATATTTGTATTACAAAAAGAAAAAACAAAATAGAGCTTTAGTTTAACAGACTGTCTGGATTACATTATATTAAAAGGCATAATTAGTTATTATTTGATTCAGTATAATTACTTACTATTTGATTCAAACAATTTTTGGTTTAACTATCTAGATAAAAGAAAGACAAATTCAATAATTTCCTTTAATTATTGTTCAGGAGTAATATTTATCTGAAATGTATACCAAATATCAAAAAAGAAATAACCAGGAATGTTTTGTATATTTATTTACTACATTAAAGTATCTTCCTTTGATTTATTTAAGATGCAATTACATGATGTTTCTGCTTTCTAGGTAAAGTATGCAAAAAATATATAAATAAAAGTTTTTCTTTTTAACAATTATAATTCAAAGAGATATAAAAAAGGGATTTTTTCTTTCTATATAACAGTCAATTAATTATTCATATAATTATTAAACTAATGCAAACTGTTTAATAGAACAACATGTTTTAGCAGCATTTTTTATAATTTTCCATATTAATCTGCAGGAATATACCGGGTGTCTATAACTAAACATGAAATTTACGAAAACTATACTGCTGAATTGCATGATAATTCGGTAATGGCAGAATGAAATGATGGGAATTTTATCCAAAGTAAAAAACAATGAGTTTCAAAAAACAACCCTAGATGGAGTATCATAATTTTATTAAGAACTTTTAAATTATATACAAAGCTTTACTAAACATGCTTGATATGTTGTCCTCAATTGTCTGCTACCATATGGAAATGAAAAATTGCATCTTCGATTGTTGAAATCAGCATAAACTGGGGGATGTTACGCACATGGCGTTATATGCATTTTTTTAAGGCCGCATGAAGGTATGATGAGATCACGGTAGACAATGACCTTGAGGTATGCCCATAGCCGAAAATTACAATGATTCAAGTCGAGATATCTAGGAGGCCTAGCTATAGGGAATTGCCTACTGTTGATTTTGTCATTACCGAAATGGCAGCGGAGCACTTGTTTCACACAAAGGGCGATAAGTGGAGGAGAACCAACCTGCGTCAACAGTATGGTTGCATCTCATCACTTTGCCTAAAGAGCCGAAAAAGCGGATAACTCTAAAAATAAGCGTGCCAATGACAGGTGATGATGAGTTTTTTTAAATAGAAATGGACCCTCAATGAAGGTCGCCATGAATGAAGAAAATAAAGAAAATGCTTTCAATTTTTCAACACAATAAATACTTTTTATTTGAATAAGTTGAAATAGTTTTTTTTGCATGTGTAGTTATCATTACGTCCATATTTCTGAAAAAAAAACGTTTTCTATTCCTTACCTACGGTATTTTAAATAGATAGAAAAGTGGCTTTATTGGTTCTATGTTTCAAAATAAGAGATAAGACATTTTTTAATGTATCGACCAGAAAAAGTTGTGGAATATGTTACAAGATCTTCCGTGACGTAAACGAAAGAAAGCAACATTGCAAGTAAAGTTCATTGTTGTTTTAATAGTAAATTGCATTTCAAACAAATATAACAATTGCTTAACTTTCAGAATTAAAATAAATCAACAATGCGAATAAGGAATTGTTGTGTTTTTTTAAGATTTAAGTTCATTTATTGTTTTGATATTGACAAAAAAGTTGCGATTTTAAACGATTTCTATATTTAGAGAAATTTTACAAAGCGAAAGACATTTGCTTATGACAATGGCACTCTCTTTCATATTGGAGATTGCTTTGCACTTGATGCATTGGGCCTTTTACTTTGCTTCCGCGCACGACATGCCATCACTTTTCGACATTCTCATTTTTGAAGTGGGCATGGAAATCATGAAAAACTTCTATTTCAATCACCATTGCTCCTTTCAAACTGGAACTGAGAAACCTCTCCCTTTGGATATCACAGTTGAAGCTATCGACAGTACAGCAATTCCTCAAGTGCGCTCATCTATTGTTTTCGCTATCTGTCGAGCCTTGGATTTAAAGGCTGAACTTGTTCCTTTCCAGGATACTAACGAAGAACCCCGAACAACTAAACCCAAGAAAGCTCAATGCAACTCAACTCCTTCTGATGTGTACTCGTTCAATGTTTTTAAGATCTGTGAGGCGCTAGAATTAAAAGCTAATCTCCGCCCACTGAATGAACGACCGGTATTTAAGAAAAAAATAACTAGACCGGTTCCATCAGTGCACTCAATCGCGGTCTTTCATATGTGTCAAGCCCTGAAACTTGACGTGGAATTAGCAAAAACCTAAAACTCTATAAACCTGATGTTAAATATTCAATATAAAAGCAAATTCATAAATAATAGATATACAATAATCCTGTCTCCTTCAAAGAAGAATGATTTATATCAATCAGATGGTTATTCGGCCAAGTCGTCAATCAGAAGAAAAAAATATTTTAAATTAATCAAATGATCAAAGTGTTAATACAATTTCTCTTTAAAATTAGCCCCAAAACTTAGTTTTTTAAATATATCTAAAGCGACAATAATTCTGGCACATAAAAAAGGGCTAAATGCATGCCATTCACTAGAGTCAAGCGTATCAAGAATATTGAAGACCCATTTTTACCTGAAAGAATAAATGAAAAAATTAATAACAAAATTAGAAAGAATCATCAGCCTTCAAAACAGCCCTCAACTATGATAAAATACACCAAAGTCTTATTTACAGAAAGAGAAAGAATTGCTTTCAACATAGATCATGGAAGCTATTATCTATAATTTGAGAAACACCTTAATGTGATAATAAAAATGACCATTTTTTTATCGCCTTTAAGAAAGAGAGAGAAATTCTTACAATTTTTTCATCTGCAAAGGGATAATTCACTTTTTCTTTTAGTGAAATTTGGACTATTATTAATTATCACTTTTCGTTAAGAAAAGGGAACCTTCCACTCTAAATATTGGTGAACAATTTTGTGTCCATAGGACGATTGGACGAATACATCTGGTGGGTAAAGAAGCATTTTCTTCAACCGTGTGAATGCTGATATCAAACAAAAAAAGGACGATACATTTTCGCCTTTAATTAACAAAAGAAATGCCTTCGATGGAAGATTAAGTTGAATTATTTCAAGAAAAAAGGACGATTGATAACTATCTCGCCTTTCTGTGATAATAATAAACTCATGATTTAAACATTTTAGTAAGTGAAACAAAGCAACGCCCATTATCCAAGGACGATTATACAGTTCGGCTTGGTAATTGTGACATCTATATTTTAAGAGATTGTCGTGTCTTATATATCCAGAAAAAGGACGATCTTTACTATCGCTTTCCGGAAATATAAGGAACACTTTCATCTGTGCTATTAAGTACTCTTGTCTTACATAGCTACTTCAACAAAGAAACTATTCACTGGTTGATATTTCAATGACAATTATAATAACATTGAGCACATTTTCAAGAAGGTTTTTGACATACTTTGGATTTATTTTAGAAATAAAATTGAATAGACTATTATTATGCAGTTTTGAAGCTGAATAATATAATTTTAAGTTATTGTATATAAAGTTTCTTGATAGATGTTAACATCGTCTTACTTTATTTATGTGCTTGTATTTTTTATCTTCTTTTCTTAACGAGACAAACCATTTTTTTTTTATCTAAGACACTGCATTAGCACATTAAGTATAAAAACATTAATTACGATCTTGAAAAAAAATCTAATATCCATACGAATTGAAAATTCCTAAAATGAGGTTAATTGGTTGTTGTGAATTCATGGGTTATATACTTTTTTTTGGAAGTCAAACACTATTTTTATCTAAAAAATCAAAAGGTTTTGGGCAAAAAAACAGGTTATAATATGCAAATATAACTTCAGAGAAAAACATATTGATTTCATGTATTACCTTAATAGGAAAATAAGAACATTTATTACTAAAATAATTCATTATATTAAAGAAACTTCTGTAGTTGCTACGTCAGGCTATGTAACTAAATTCTAAATTATATTTTGCTTAAATAATTTTGATTAGCAGATAAATAGAATAGAAAATGCGATGCTGTTTTCGAAGAAATTTTCAGATTTGTATTTACTATACAACATTCGTATCAAAAGTATTTTGAATATAATTTACGAATAACTTGAGAAAATTTTGAAATAAAAGAGTTCCTGCTACTGAATGAATTATTGTCCATTTTCCTGCAAGACTACTAAGAAAGTGAAGACTTACAATTTCGTTATTTCATTTTTTATTTATTTTTACTTTGATAGGGAAGAAAAATTCATGTTTTTTTCGGGTTAAATTTCCGTAAGCAAAAGAAAAAAAAAGATCTTTTTTATTTAGTATTGTTATCCAAAAACGAATTTAATACCATGTGGATGTAATCTGTCTTAGTATGTTAGATTGACTTAAGAAGTTTCATTTAAAAAAGACAAATAACTGCATCGAATTTACATAACGCAATATATAAACCATTCTCTAACTCAACGTTTAACTTTGTATACATTAATATTAAAAGATATTGAATTGGGTTTATTTGGAGTTCAATCTTAATAAGAAGAAAATTAAAGCTATGTATCGGTAATAAAACCAATATAGAAAATAGTTTTAATTTTTAGTATTCAAGTTAATTTTTGAAATTCTTGATTCTATGTTTCGCAATACCAAAAAGTACTTCAAATATTTAGAAGTGTGCAATAAATTTCAAGGCATTCAACTAATTTTTAAAGTTTAAAAAGATAACCAAAAATAACAAACATTCTCGATAAAGCTTCAAAACAATGCTCTCAACATTTCAGGAAATAGTGATTTACAAATATTCAACGATTTATTCTTGTTACTTTGAATGATACTATTCATACCATTCATAACCCAGTTGAAACATATTGGTAAGAGATGCAAAGTCGGATTAGGGAATGGCTAAGCGGAAATAAAATCATCTTTGCAAAAATTGTTACGTATACAACGTCTCCAAGCAAATTGAACCTGAAAAGTTTTGCTTCCCAGCAAGCATATTTTAACGTAATTGCTCTTGAAATTTTATTGTTTATTGATCAGTCATTGTACCTATCTAAGTAATAGCACAAAGAAAATTGAATTAAAATTCTTCGTAGAAACACAGACGGGAATTTAATTTGATCCCACACCCTATTTTTCATTTTTTAACAATGTGTACATATTTGTGAACATTAAATTGTAATAAAAATAAAATTTTATGATTAGAAGTTTTTCTCTGATTTAAAATATCTTCAAAAACAACAATCATAAACTGAATTTTATAAAATTAAACAAATAGTTAAACAGATATTTTATATTTATGCAAACACTGTAAACATTTAAATTAAAAATGTTATTTTTTTTGTTATTAGATTTTCGTGTATTACGGAGATAATAAAGATGATTTAAACCCTTCTTTAATTGAATAATTCTATTTGTACAAGTAAATTAACTACAAATAAACATTTGATAACTTAGCACCCCTATTTCAAAGAGCTAAGGATTACGTATAAATATTTATATTTTATTATCTAAATAAATTGAAGTGATTGTTAGATTTAATTATATATAACATTATCTTAATTAATTTAGGTTTATTAAAAATTAGTAAAGAAAAAAAATAAATGATTGCAATGCCTTTTAACAAAACATGTTTTCAATAAATTTAATATGTAATAATGCCAATGGTATCCTGGTAGAATTTTTATTCTAAAATCTAATTATCCTAGCAATTTTCCAATTACTTAAATGGAATAGTTAATTTAATAAGAAAAAATCTATTAAAATACATAATTAGTTGGTACATTTATTTTAATGGTTATTTAGTTAGTTTAAATATTTTTTGACAACAGATTTATGTCTTCAGTTTGTCTTGCGAGAAAGTTAAATTAAGTATTCA
This sequence comes from Trichonephila clavipes, assembly GCA_019973935.1. Lineage (NCBI taxonomy): Eukaryota > Metazoa > Arthropoda > Arachnida > Araneae > Nephilidae > Trichonephila > Trichonephila clavipes. The sequence goes on along the minus strand of BMAU01018052.1, from coordinate 851,662 downwards.
TTTATTAATTACAAAATGTAATACCTAAAAACTAATTAATAATATAGTTTTTGTTTCGTTGCATTTTGTTCGTCATGTAATTATCCTTTCCAACTTTGAAATTTTCAATGAATATTTAAATGAAATTTTCCATATTCTCTCTCTCTCTCTCTCTCTCTATATATATATATACTTTAAGCAAGTATACCCATTCTTCTCATGTTTAAATTTAAAAAATGTAAAAATTAAGAGGGAAGGATAGAAAAACTTTTAAAAAAGATTAAAACCAGATTATTTGTTTTAATAATTTTATTTGAATTGTGTAAATTAGAGAACGTATGTAAAAAACGATTTAGCAAATAAAGTAGCATTACTAAATGAATATGCAGTGAAAATCGTTTAACACGAAGCTGAGGGGGAATGAAATATTTTTCGTGTTAAAAGATATTGATTAAAAAAGAAAAAAGTCTACGAAACATGTGTGTGTGTGTGCAACAATCTCTCTTTCATTTCACACCCTTCTTTAATCTAGCCTGCGCGGTTGGTTTTCGTATTTTGTTCATTCCCAGCATCGAAATCTTTTTCTGTTAAGTGATTTTCGTTTCGTGTTTAGAAAAAAAATGCATGAAAATACATAGTAGTTTGTTGGGACCGTGGTATTATTTCGTGTTATCCGATATTTCGTCTTAAGAGTTTTCGCTTTAAAAGTATTGTACTATACTAGTATTATATATTACCAGATGTTTCCGGGTTACATCTCTCAGTTTATCATAGAATATAGATATGCCTGAAATGAATCTATATCTTTTACACTTCCGTGAAAGACCATTCCCCCCAAACCTTATCTTCATGGATCTTTATTCAACAAAAGAAACATACCTTCCAAAGTGCAAGCCTGTAGGTGCAATGGTCCAGGAGTGAGTGAGTGGATATTAATGTCGTACTTTTTAGATTTTCAAGGGATTTTGGCAACGGACCTGGTCAAGTGACGAGGACGACACCTTAGCTGAAACCCCCCTCTCTACCAAAGGCAGAATGTTTGAGCTATCGACAGATTTAACGTGCATCGCACTTCTACACGATGGGTCTTAAGCGGTACTAGGCTCGGACTCAGGACACGCGAGACACGAGTCCGTTACTTTGAACCCTAGTCTACCACGGCCAAAATAGTCGAGGTGATCTCATGATCAAAGAGTGATTTTGTTTCGTTATATTTATTTATATATTAACCCTGGAGAAGTCGCGCACTCGATACTAACGTTAATGCTCGCGCGGGATAATGGAGTTACCCCAATTCTTTTTCTGTAATTATTTTTATTGTACACGATTAAAATCGTAATTCCAGTGAATAATTTAACTAAGAGAAAGAGAGTATTCTTACCTTCTTTTAAGGACTCTTAAATTTTTCTTTGATAATTTGTGAAATAAATTCAAACGAACTGATCCATTTCAAATGGACGTGACTTTAATAAAAGCCACATTTTTCGCTAATATTACGTGAATTATATTAGCAGGAAATCTGTCATATTTTGTTCAGGTTATTGTAATTTTATTGCCCTTTGATAGTCGACAAATAGAGTGTTGAACTTTGCCTTGCTTGTGTGTTTGACAGCGTGAAGTATGTCTTGTGGTACACTTATGGCTTTATATTTATCTTGATGCAGTTCTTTAGGTAGCATTTAAAAATCTTCCGTTGCACTCAAATGTTTCATTGCTTTTTTTTCAAATTTGCTTTCGCTACCATGATTAATATATATTATTTCAGCAAGTTTCCCCTCATTGACTAATTTCAACTTTCTTCAATAGAGATCAAGCATGCTCATTTCTTTTTTTTTTATTCTGTTCATTTGCATTTATAAACCATAATATGTCGTACAACGCAGCAATCAAAACCATTAAGTTGTCTACAGGGGAAACATGTAGCTTCGCAGAAAATATTTTGGAACAAAAATGGTCGCACGGGGAAACCAGTCAAATCAAGAACCTTAAGATTTAAAAAAAACGTTTGTCACTCCCAGAAAAGGAGATCAGTGACAAATACATTTTAGCTCCGATGAAGTTTGTTATATAGGAGGTTGTCAAGATCATTGTAAAATATAAACAGTTTTCCCAGAATTAACGATTTTGTGAGCTTGGGGTGACTCTGTGTCCCACACGACTGCTCAAGGATTAAGTGTACAAAAAATTGTGATATCAATAAAAGCCTGTCTGTAGTGTGAAAGAAAATTATATCTTACTCGCTTATTTTTCCTCATATCATTTTATTACTTACTTGACACTTTTCATATAATTTTGGTAAATTTTATAACTTTTCTGCAATATGTATTCATAACTAAAGAGTATTTTTTCCAGGTATAGAAGTTTAGGTTGGCATTACTTTCCAAGATGGCGACCGATTTAACAGCTGTAGAGTGATTTATTCTCAGTTTGGTTTGGCAATTCATCAAAACGATCATCAAGCAACGTATGAAGCACGTTGATGCTCTTAGCCGATATCCCGTAATGATGGTATGCAATGATACATTAACTTCAAAGCTTAAAAACGCACAAGAGAAAGATGACAACATCCAAACATTGAAATCACTTCTAGAGAAACAAGAATCAGAAGAATTTTTTGAGCGAAATGGTATACTCTATAAGTACTTAAATGGTCGAGAATTAATTGTAACACCTAAAGCAATGCAAGCTGAACTAATTAAATTGATTCACGAAAATGGTCATTTCTCAGTAGGAAAAACAGAAGAAATTGTGAAACAGGAATTTTTTATCCCAAATTTATCCAACGTCGTTAAAAAAGTAATAGTTAACTGTGTTCCATGTATCTTAGCTAATAAGAAAACTGGCAAAAAGGAAGGGGTTTTGAATCCTATTTCTAAGGAAAGCATTCCTTTAAGTACGTACCATGTTGACTTCATTGGTCCTTTACCCTCCACAAACAAAAATTATCAACACATTTTCACCGTAGTAGACGCATTTACCAAATTTACTTGGCTATATCCCGTCAAAACTGTGTCTGCTGAAATTGCCCTCGAAAACTAAAACAACAGCAGAAAACCTTTGGTAATCCCATCAGAATTATCTCTGATAGAGGCTCAGCGTTCACTTCAAAATTATTCAACGACTACTGTGATGAAGAAAACATTCAACATCTACAAATAGCAACAGGTGTTCCTCGAGGAAACGGACAAGTTGAACGAATTCATCGAACTTTGATTCCAGTTCTCACCAAACTATCATTAGACAACTCAACGAAATGGTACAAATACGTCGACAGATTACAGAGAATACTAAATAGTACTATAAGTCGCAGTACAAAATGGACACCATTCGAACTATTAGTGGGAATCAAAAATGCGTAACAAGGAAGACATCCTAATTGAAGACTTACTTCTAGAAGAAATAGCGAAAGAATTACTAGAACAACGCGAATTTTTAAGAAACGATGCAAAAAAGAACATCGAAACTCTGCAGTCTGAAAATAGAAAGACGTATAACAGAAGAAGAAAAAAGAAAGCTTCGTTATACAAAGAAGGTGATTTAGTAGCCATCCAAAGAACCCAATTTGGAGCTGGACTGAAACTAAGACCAAAGTTCTTAGGCCCTTACAAAGTAACAAAGTTAATTCCAAGGATAGGTATGAAGTGGAAAAGGTTGGTCAGCACGATGGACCGAACTCAACCACCACCTCAGCTGATTTGATGAAACATTTTTATGCTTAATTGAATTTTTTTTTATTTGTTATTATTTTTAATTTTTCTCATATTATATCCCTGTTGAGAAATTAATAGATGTTCTATGGTAACACTCGTTTCCATAAATCATTTTTATATTCACTTGTAATATTTATTATATTTTCGTATTATTCATTATCTTTCTATTGATGCGAAGGATTTTTAATGGTTTAGTTAATTGTAGATCACAACATAGAATATTTTGTTTTTTTATGTGCTTTATTTTAGGTCCGGAATTGTGAATATTAGGTATACATCTTTTCATCTGTAATATTTTTTTTATTATCTTTAAGAATCGTATTATTTGTCTTTATTGCGTCCACATTCCAATAATCATCAAATTTATAGTTGTAACTAAAAATAGTTTGTATTTAAAGTACTTTAGTTCTCAACATTTTGTAAGAGCTGAGAGACCAGCTCTGTCAGGAGAGGGTGATTTTGTAGGATTTTCCCTTTGAAACATTTGTTAAAAGGTTGAGTCATATCCTTTTCAGAGGACCATAAATCTCAATTGTATTTATTACTGCATTCCGAAGCAGCGCCATCTAGTGAGCTTTCGTAGCTCCGGCTTGAATAATTTTTCGGCAGAGGCCAACTAACCATGCTTGTTCAACACGTCGCGTCTTTACCGCATTTCCGCGCCCAGCGTGGCACCACCAGTCCTAACATCCAAGAATGAGAAAGGTTTATTTCCCCGTCTTCTAAAGGTATAACTCAACTTTTAATTAACCTAATTCCTGCATTTCTTTCTCTTTGTAAATATCCCCTTTTTGTAAATATTTTCCTTTAACTTTAAATAAATTCTCTTTTTTACTTAAATGAAGTATTTGTGTTTAAATGACTTAGATTCATTTAATCATCACTCACCCTTAAATACTTACCCCTAGACAAACCACCTCGCCAATCTAAAATCCCGCCTTCTGAAGAGTCTGATTTTTATTCGAAGATTTATTCGAACTCCCACACATATATATATATATATATATATATATATATATATATATATATATATATATATATATATATATATATATATATTTGTCCTTCAGATTGCACTAGGGAGCCACCTTTACGCATCGAGGGTACTCTCTCAAAGATAAATGGAGAAAGAGAAAGTACCATGTTGAAAGAAGGCCAGCGGTCTGGATCAAAATGGACTTCAGTAAAACTGACCCATCCAACAATAAGCATTCAGTGTTATTTAATGCACTTCCATCAATGTGTTGCATTCCTGTTTGACGTCCTAGATATTCCAATTCTAACAAGATTACTAACTGTTTAGGGATTCTAAGGTGCCCAACAAGAAAACGGTCATAAAAAAAATACCATCAAGAACCCCCTCCCTAAGAAATATCCACTGGTACCAGGTTAGATCTACATGCAAACGGTATCGCACAAAAAGAATCACATTCTGCTTCAACTATAACAGTCACCGCTTACGAATCTTTAAGTCCATCAAGGAGTATCAAGTGCCATTTAGGAGCGAGAGATATAGTTAACTTCACTAAGCACGAATCCAACAACCTGTGTAAAAATATATCCAAGTGCTTCTCTGACCACTCTTATCTCACAAACTTTCACTCTAATAAATTATATTTTTAAAAAAACTAAATACACTCTTTTACGGTTAATTGAACTAAGAAGTAAAAAAAATAACTCTTATTACAAGAATAAAATGATTAGCGAGAAAATTAATGTCATTGGAGAAAAAGCGTGGGGTGCTCTATATCAATTGTTATAATGTCTTACTAGTTCTATTCCGAAATGCTGAGTATAAAGATTTAGTACAAGTCATCCTATGCTTTTACCACACAATGGCACATTAATTTTCTCTTAAATCATTTTATTCTTATATTAAGAATTTTTTTTTATACTTTTTAGTTCAATTAACCATAAAAACGTGTTTTTTAGTTTTTTTTTAAACTGTATTTTTTTTTAATTTTTTAGTACGATCTACAGTAAAAGCATGTATTTTTAGTTTTTTTTAATTATCATTTATTCATACTCTTTTTTTTAATTTTTGGCCCACGAACGAAAATGTTTGCCCATCCCTGAGTTAGAACAAATTATTTGTTTACATACTCACGAGTTTTTTTTTAATTTCCATTTTCAGAAAGACTGGACAATTGTGCGTTTATTATGATAAGAAATTGCTGACGCAGAGAAACGTTTTCGCTTTTAGGGTTACCAAATCTGGAAATGGAATCTGGAATTAATCACCAAATTTGGCTATGGTACATGGAATTAGTCGCCAAATCTAGATTATCCTATCTCCTGATTATCCCATTCAGGTCAATGGAACAAAATTTAAAAAATTTGTATTGCCATCTATCATTGACAAGTGTGCAAAATTTTAAATTATTTTGACCTTTTTAAGTGGGTAAAAATCGAGTTCAAAGACTCTGTTACATACAAGAAAAACTTATAAAAGCGTGTTAAAAATTACAACTGAAACACCATTGGTCGTTGTTTGCGTGAATTGCAACTACTTTTCTCGGAGCAACTCTGCAATTGTTTTAGAGTAATTAGAGATCCATTCTCCTAACAACGTAATTCGCATGCTTATTGACTTTGTGCAATCACGTATTGCTCCTTCTTTCTCACTACCCCGATGAACTTACAAATTACAAATCATATAGTGTTTTAGTCCACACATTGATGTGTTATATCATTTTGAGCTAAATATGAAATAATTTGATGCATAATATTTTTGCTTACAGATGTTTACTTTCTTCTATGCTTGCCTTTATGATGTTGCATTTTCCCTGTCATACAGTGTATTAGATGCGCATGTTAATTTTTTTATTCATTTTAAGCTTTTATAATTCATAATTAATGTTACAGTCTAATTTTATTGGTAATTATATTGATAAACCATATTTTTAAAACGTAATCTTTGTTTTTTTTCCCCGCAAAACAACTTAATACAAGATTTTTGCAAAATTTAAACAGATCATTAAACATTCTTAACTACAATAAACCAAAATTAGAATTTTTTAAAATAATATTAATTCATTTTATTGTTTATAACATTACACTGTTTTAGCTTGCCTCCCTGATCGGATGGTAGAAAGTGACGCTCTGACTTCTGTGCCAAAGTGCCTGAGTTGAAATCCATAAATGCTTGAAGATGTATATACAGTCGAACTTCTATAAAACGAACCTTTATATTGCGAATTTTTCTATATAGCGAACTTTTTCCTGGAACCGTGAACATTTCACGATTTTCTTCGTAAAATAACCACTCTATAGCGAAGTGCATTTTCTAAACAACAAACTTTTTATTTTAGGACTCAATTTTTCTTTTCCTTTTTTTTAAAGTATTTCTGAAATAATTTCAAGTTATCCTCTCTTTAACACAATGTTTCCCTTTAAGACTAGAAATATATTTTTCTTCAAATATTAAATTCTTTTGGTAATACTATATGGGCCCCAGTGACATTGGGAAAAATAATTTTAAAAAATCCCCCTGGAACGTAGACGGTATCCGCACGATCGTGCGGGCTGGGCGTTATCTGTGAAACAGCTCACCTATGAAATTTTACGAGTTATACATTTTTAGCCCTAAGTTGATATAAGAAACAATCTTAATTCAACTAAAATTGTTACACAAATAAATAAGGAAATTATTGATGTTCAAGTAACTCTTTTATTAATTCATCATTTCTTTACTGTAAAATCTTTTTGTTTTGTTTTTGACAAGTATAAATAACCATTGCATTTTCACAACATGTTTTTGAACTGCTTTCGCAGTTTTCAAATCTGCACTTGCGAGGCCTTGAATTGACATCAAAACATCAAAAATGACTATACGTGTCAAGCTTTTTATCCTAGAATGGCAAGGATAAATGTGCAGGTGGATTATAATGCTTCAATCTTTTTGCGAGTGGAATTACAACACTGTTATCTTCCTCATCAGTTAAAATACTTTTGTTAGCAGGTGGAGAGGCTCTGATAACGCTTCAACTAATTAACACTTAAATTTTAAGCAATCCATTTTGATTTTTAGAGGAATTTTTTTTGATATTGCATCTTGTTTGCACAGAAACCAAGAATTTGCAACAGCTAAATCAATGCAATGAATGTGTTCAAGAGACTTTTGTGTTAAGGAAGGAATGATCCAAAATTGTCTTTCCATTTCAAATATTTCCCTTTGTTTCTTCATAGCTCTCATCTGAACTTGATTCTCCTTCCAGTAAACGTGATTCATATGTTTTGTTCGCGGCATTGTCATCATTCGAGAGAGCACTAAGTCTCATCTAAGTTCAATCTGATTTATTCATCAACTGAAAAATTTCTTATGTGAGAATTCTTTTCCTTTTAGACATCTGAAAAAGTTTTTGGTTAAAAGCTAACACAGTATTCCACGAAAAATAGTAAAATGTATCAAAAAGCTTTATTATTTAAATATATATATATATATATATATATATATATATATATATATATATATATATATATATATATATATATATTTAAACCACACCATACTCTAACTACCACCGGAAAACCCATATTTTTTTTCGGGATAGGGAGGAGAGATAAGGATGCGGATTTCTTTGGAGAGGATAAAAATGCCATACTCCTCATCAAATGTATGAAAAAGAATATTAATAGCAAAAGAGAGAGTGAGAGCGAGAAAGAAAAAAAGGGACTCATCCATGGTGACCCCGAAAAAAGTTTGCTATTAATTATATAACTATATATTTCATTTCTATGTAGGCTTTGATCAAAATTATTGAAAGAGAGTAAAACTCGCATAGTAAGTACTTACCTTACCAGCTGTAGTGACTCAAGTAACGCCCAACCCGCACGATCGTGCGGGTAACAAAATTTCGAGTCCTACAAGCCAGAGTATATAATTAATATATTTCAATTTTACAATTATTTAAACATTAATACAAAAATTTGTATCCAAGCAATTAGAAATAAATTGATAATTACCTTTTTTACTACAGATAAAAAGAATACGTGTTTTAGTTGATTTGAAAACAAAGCTAGATTTGCCAGCTGAAAGTAATACATGGACCACAACCATCGTCTGTTGATAAAAAGTAACACTTTACACTTTCTGCAAACCGGCTCAATCGTTAGATTCGTAATTTCCTTACATACGACAATTCCAGAAGCAAAAACGTATAAGAATATCTAACCCGCAAAATCGTGCAGGCTGGGTCTTAAGGGGTTATGGTGGTCATAAATCTTGAATTGGTTTTATTAGATCTTAACTCACCAAGAATAGAGTTCTGGAACTTTTACCCAAGAAGTGCAACCTTTAACACCCATTGTCCAGTTCACTAGAAACATCTTCGATATCCTCTTTCATATTTAGGGTAGTTGTCCCGTGTTCCCATGTTTTAATTATAAAATAATGCATGTTTAATATTACTTGTATACTTTAAATTATAAAATGTTCTTAAAATTCAATAATTTTAGTATAAAATTATTTTCTTTATATTGAAAATACAGTGAATTGTTCGACATTCTTTTTTCTTGTTTTCCTTGTAGTTTTTCTTCCTTTATTTCTTTTTTGATGAGTAAGATATATAAAATAAGCATATATTAATTTTAAAAAAGGTGTGAATAGTTACTCTTTTTTTTTAATATATAATGTTTATGAATTTAAAATTTTTTAAAGGGGTTTCATAAAGCATATTAAAAGATGAACCTCTATATACCGAATTTTCCATATAACACATATCTTCCGGGATTTAGCGACTTCGTTATATAGAGGTCTGATTGTAATTTCATTGTGGTAGAGTACACTAAATATTCAACTAACGAAAAGTCTTCTCGAGAATTTGATGGTTGGGAGCTCCCATAAAATCTAAGGTACTGTCTAGCTAAATTGTACTGTCACCAACATGGTTCTCAAAAATCTGCGGTCAAAATGACAGACATAATGCACATCCTTTACCACGATGAATTTCCTGCTTCTCGATACGATGTTACTGTTGATCGTGGGATAGGTAAAAGCAACGGCGTTTTCTAAGGAATACCATCATCAATTATGACTCAAAATTTTTGAAATGAACTCCTTCGTATTATACCATTTGCAAACAGGCCTAGATTCTGTGTTACCTTAACACGAAACCTCCTTTTTTCATATAAAGTAGGTACAATAATGTGCCACATGGGGAAAATGAATGGAGGCTTTCATTAACGGTTTCAATGAGCAAACTGACAACAGCAGATTAAAATTGTAGGAAACGGAGCAATTTGAAATAATCTTAAATTTGAGCACAAAATTGTCAGTTAAAAATAAGTGGAGTGGTAACGAGGGCAAGCATCTTTATAAAAGATCTTTATGTAATTAAGAACGTATTACTGAACATTTAGAGTTAGAAAAAAAGGAATCCTCATTTTTTTGTTCTTAACACTGAAATAACTGTGGACTAATTCCTTGCCAGGATTACTAAGATCAAACTACATTATATTTGACTAAGGAATACCTTGAAAGGATTGATCAGTTTATTCCTGAAGTATGAGACCATTTTAACATACTTCAGAGATTCTAAAAAGAAATAATGTAGGAATGTTCATTGTTTTTTTACTTTAAACAGTTCAGTAGTTTGGAAAATTTTCTTCTGCGGAGTGTTAACGAATGTCTCTATTGATATCTAATCATTTGATGCCTAATAGGTATGTCAATGGAAACAATTCTTCTAACTGAAATTTATTTTTATTCACGAAATCATTAGTGTTTGTTCATTTTTACAACACGTGCAAAACGTATATTTCTATAGAGAATTTAATTATTCTTTGTACCACGAACAATTTCACTTTCTGCAATACCTACACATTTTAAACAGCAAACCCTTTCTTAGATTGCATATTTTTTATCAAAACAATTCAATACCCTTATTTTTTTAACATATTAGCTACGTATTTTTACAAAGACTATATGCATGATATGCCTTTATGTACAAAATTTATTTTTTGAATATATCTGCAAAGAATGTTGTTTCTCCTTTCCCTCTCTCCCGAATAAAAAAGCATTATTTCTCCTAAAAGCGAACGATTTTCGGAGAGTGGAAAGCTTTCATTCTTTTCAGTTTTCTTCTATTCCAACCTTCAAGCAGGAACATTCTTAAGAAAAAAGATACCTCGATGGTCGAGAGGAGAAGGGAGCAACTGGAATAGATTTCTTACCCACGCTTCATTTTTCTTACATCGTCTCTATCCCCTCTCACACTCAATCGAATTTTATTTTTCTCTACTTTTTACCAAAACTTTAGTCTCCTCTATTTTTTAGCGATAAAGGATTTTCTTATCTTTTGTTCCCCAAACTGATCAAACATGAAATAAAAAGATAAGTGCAGACATGGTACCTAAGAGGTAAAATTTTCTTTTCTTTAGTTCTATTTTTTCCCCTAAAATGGTGGGTATGCTTAAAAAAGAATCTAGGGGTGATGAAAAATACTAAAAGGAATAATCATAAGGAATGTAGGTGTTTCTTAAATAGATTGAAAGAAATGTAAATAACGTTGTAACATTCTTATTTAATGATTATTCATAAATTGGTCATTTTATCAATTATTTGAGATTTGTTGAAAACTTTAAAAATTATTATTTGTTTTAAATAAATAACATATGGAAGAAAGGAGTAGTTTGGGTTAAAGTATTTTATTTCTGTGTATTAGTTACAAAAGTTTCAATTCTGAAAATTCAGCATTTGCTTTCAATCATTCATAGATTAATATAAAGTAAAAATTCTGCATTTTCAGAAGTGAGTAATTTATTAGACTATAGTTTAGTCACCTAGGGTTAAATATCTTGTCAAACAATTTCTATGACATGACTTAGATTTCTTAAAAGGATAAATTATTAATCAAATAATAAAAATTTATGTTTAAAATAATAAGAATTTTTTTTTTTCATTTTCTTCTGTTTGCTCATTACAAGATTTGAGAATTTTGGCATTTAATCACTTGAAATTGGATGAATTTGGATGTTAAAGGGGTCCAACACTTCCATAGGAGCTCATGTCAAACTGCGTACGTTTACGTACTTTTTTTTTATCAGAAACTACATACTTCTCATAAATAAAATTTTTACAGTAGATTATGTGTACTATTAATAATACTTTAACGAAGGATTTTGTGTTTGAAATTAAATTATTTATGATTTTTTTTAAAAATTGTCCAATATTTTTCCCTAAAATTCAGTTAAAAAAGTTATATCTTAAATGGTTTACTACATATATCTAATTCCACGCACACACACATATCCATTAAAACGTGTAAACACGTTTAAAGTCTGCTCACTTAAAATTTGAGGATTATATGATAAGTAGTTTTTGTGAAAAAAAAGTACATAAAGTGAAAAAAAAGTATTACATTTTGAGAAAACAGGCTTTTAAGTGTAAATTTGTAATTTTTTGAGCATTTACTTTTTTTAATACTTTCGAGGAGCATATGCAGTATTCTTTTACTCTCTACTCGCTCAAACGACTCTTCTTATTTTTTTTATTACTTTTAACAGTTCTGCCTTTTTGGGGGATCTCAAGATGTTTTTGTTGGGTTTCATGAATTCTAAGTGTATCTAGTTTTTGAAGCATGACACACATTTATAACTTGGTTCAATACCACAATATTTTAAGATCATCAATTTTGCTACATAACTCACATTGAACTTGCAATAGTAATATTTACCCATAATATTTTAGAGTTTTTAATTCCACAAATGTAGATCTTGGAATCACTGGCCATATGGTGTTATTAACTGACTCCTTTGGGCTCTGAGTCTTTTTATGTAAACATTTTCTTAATAATATAGGATCACCTAGATCTCTAAAAATTGGGTTTCATTTAATTCATTATGGTACATAGTATGTGTGTATGTGTTTATGATCATAGTGCCTTTCATTACATTCAGCTTCTGTCTTTTGAAACTTACACCAGACATTTATAATCGCAGGATGCAGTCCATGTTGAGCGCTATCGTTTGAAGACAGATAATCAAAATAAACAGCCCAAACAGCAGTTTTCATGCTGTGTAGATAATTGATATTATTTCTAACATCCAGTCTATAATATCTTTGAATTTTGGATATTAAAGTGTCGGCTACGACCACTTAAGTTTATGTATCACTTTTTTTTCTGTTTTGCTTTTGAGATCCAAAAGACGTGTATCCATGAACTTTTGGATAAGCCCAATACATTCTAATGTTTCCACTTGAACATCATATCGACTCGTGCTCATCAGAATCCTACGCAAGGGGAAACACAGGTGTTCCTAGCACAGATCATTTGATGCTCCTCAAAGAGTAGCTTCATTTTAAAAAATAAATAAAAATACAGCTTAATTTAAAATAATTATACAGTTTAAACAACTTAAAACCTCTTTATATCAAAAGAATAAACCTTTTATAAGCCAATATCAGTATTATATATTTGTTTCAAATTCTTTTTTTTTATTTTTGTTGCCAATTTTATACAGTCAAAAACTTTTCTTAACGTCTAATTGGATAGTTTTTTTAAATACAAACTAGAGATATAAAAAGCACTCTAGAAAAACTTTATTGTGTTAAAAAACAATATTTTTTATATAGAAAAACAGATATATATATATATATATATATATATATTTCCACAAAGTATATTAGAGCTTAAGAAATATGTAATATAAAATGTATTAATATGTGTGTTATTTTCCCGAGAATTTCTTTTAAAAAATATTGCTTATCACAAAGGTTATAAGAAATTGTAATTAAAAGCATATAAAGAACATTTTTTTAAAACCTCCATACGAATACACTTTGAATTTTTTCATTCTTAGTAATTTTGTTTTCTATGCGGCTTTTTTTTCCCGAGAAAATTTTCTATATTCTAAGGGGTGCCCCACAGAAGTTAAAATGCGTTACAGATCAAATTTTACAAATCCATGTACAAGACCTTAGGAAGGGAAGTATTTGCGTTTCTAATTATATATATATATATATATATATATATATATGTAGCCGTTACCCACCAGCTTCACTGGGTATTTCACGATGTTCTATATATGTATACTGTTTACATATATATTAATTATTGATATCTAGCATTCAGAATTCTATTGCATTGAAAAATATATTTATAGCTGTAACTCTCACCTCTTGATATAAAAAGGACATAAATTATAATATCTAATTTCTACTTATATCTAAAATAGAAGTAGAAAGATTTTTTGCGCTCACTTAACCTAATAATCAAGTGGATTTCCACCAAAGCAACTTTCAGTGGATCTCTACTCCATAAAATTAACATGCGTGCTAAATTTCAAGTCTAAATCTAACAGAGCAAAAATGGAATTTTGATAATCAATATTTCGTTGACAGCATTCTTAGCGGATTCCAATTCAACAAAAAAAAAGCATACAAACCAAATTTTATTGTTATAGTCTTAGCAGTTCGAAAACGGGAATTTTGTCTATCAATACAACCCAATAACTAATCCTCGCTTCCCCTTGGGTTGATTTCCATAAAATCCATTCTTCGTGGAACTCTATTCAACAAAAGAAACGTGCTCAACAAATTTCAAGTAAATGAGTTAAATTCAAAAAAAGGAATTTTTCTATAACACGCCTTAATCCCCGCAACCCCACTCCTTTGTGGGTCCGTTTTCGCAAAACTCTTTGTAAAAGGAACTCTATTCGATGAACGGAACATACCTTCTAATTTTAAAGCAGGTGGGTCTATTAGTTGAAAAGCGAAAATATCTATCTATTACGCCCCTTAATCCCCCTCAGTACCCTTGGGGATCAATTTTCCACAAAACTATTTTGTACCGGATCTCTACACCATGAAAGAAATTCGCTTACCAAATTTTAAGACTGTACGTCTAATAGTTTAAAATGGAAATAATTATCTATAACGCCTTTAAGCCCCTGTAACGCCACTTAGGAAGCGATTTTCACAAAACCCATCTTATAGCGGATCTCGACTTAATGAATGGAATCATCTTACTCAATTTCAAGATTTTACGTTTAACAGTTTAAAAAAGGAGTTAATTGCCTATAACGCCCCTTAATTCTCCACAACGTCACTTAGGGTAGTTTTTCACAAAATCCATTTTGTAGCGGATCTGTACTGTATGAAGGGAATCCGCTTATCAAATTTCAAGACTGTACGTCTAATATTATAAAAATGGAAATAATTCTGCATCACGCCCCTTAAGCGCTCTCAACGCCCCTTGGAGGTCGATTTTCTCAAAAATCATTATGTAGGGAATCTTTAATTTATGAAAGAAATCTGTGTACCAAGTTTCAAGACTACATATAACAGTTTAATAATGGAAATAATTATCTATAACGCCCCTTAAACCCTCGTAACGCCCCTTGGGGTTCAAACTTTGTAAAATCCGATCTTAGCTGATGTCTGCTCCATAAATGGAACCTGCCTGCCAGATTTCAAATCTGTAGGTTTAATAGTTCCAGAGATATCGTGAATAGTCAGTGAGTTAGTGAGTGAGTCTCTTTTCTCCTTTATATACACTCAGGAACATTGAAAATAGCGACTCAAGAAGGAAACTAAGTACAATCGCGAAACTTTGCAAATAAGTACAGCGTAATGTGATATGCAAATGATCCAAGCTTTGTGCCAATACGCATGCTCATACACCCCGAGGTGAAGCTACAATCAGGAAGAGGGTGCTATATAAGCCAGCGCAAATTCGAAGATTCCTAA
This sequence comes from Trichonephila clavipes, assembly GCA_019973935.1. Classification (NCBI taxonomy): domain Eukaryota; kingdom Metazoa; phylum Arthropoda; class Arachnida; order Araneae; family Nephilidae; genus Trichonephila; species Trichonephila clavipes. The sequence goes on along the minus strand of BMAU01018052.1, from coordinate 836,284 downwards.
ACGTGATGATTACCCGCCGATTGCAGGAAGACTTTGGTAAGCGAAACATGTCAGGTAAAGGTGCTAGAAGATATTTCTCACAGTTAAGCGAATTTAATAGAGACCTGATCATTGGGATGAAAACTGCAGGCTGGTTGACGCGCCGTGTTGCTGCCAGGTGGATCGCTGGGAGTGTGCCGTTAGAAATTGTTGGGAGCAGTGGACTCGAGAAGATACCCGCGCGCGGAAACCCGGGTCTGGAGCGACCAGGAAGACCACGAGGAGAGAGGATCGAAGGATCGTGTGGCAAGCACTTGTGGACCTCACAGTGACTCGTTCAACGATACGAGTAGACGTAGGCGTAGCAATTGTTCCTCAAAGCATTTTCCAGACACCTTGCAGAAGCAAATCTTAAATCCAAGCGCCCTTTCCGTGCACTCCCTTTAACACCGGAACATCGGCAACTGCGTCTACAGTGGTGCCAAGCCAGATCAATGGGGAATGTCACAGATTGGCAAAAGGTTGTGTTTAGTGATGAATCCTGGTTTGTTTTGGGGACAGATGATAACCGTGTACGGGTGTGGAGGCGCCCTGGTGAGCGGTACAATTCCCCCTACACTGTTCTACGTCACACTACTCGCACAGCTGGTGTAATGGTCTAAGGGGGGCATAGCCTATGATAGCCGGTCCACTTTAATTGTGATGCGTGGAACCTTAACGGTCAAACGTTATGTTGCTGATATTCTTCTACCCCATGTAGGACCTTTTCTAAATGGTCTCCCAGAACAATTTTCCAGCAAGATAATGCTCGTCCGCATACAGCAAGAGTTGCTCAAGACTTCCTACGTCATTTTCAGACGCTTCCATGGCCGACCCGCTCCCCCGATTTGACCCCTGTAGAGCACGTGTGGGATCAGCTAAAACGGCAGATGCCATCGTGTCACTCTGTACATGATTTAGAGTTGGCTGTTCAAGATTTTTGGGCCCATCTGCCTCAGAAAAACATAAGGTGTCTAATCAACTCAATGCCGGACCGTGTGGCTGCATGTATTGCATCTGGAGGTGGTCCAACGCTCTATTGAAGTTGCCCAGTGTTTTCGTCGTTGCACACCCTGTATTCGTTTTATTGTCTTGTTTTTGAGATCAAGTAAATCTCTCATCTGTGTCATTTTATGTGTATTAAATTTCATTTCAATCCAATGCTTTCTTCTTGGGTCGCTATTTTCAATGTTCCAGAGTATATATATATATATATATATATATATATATATATATATATATATATATAATATATATATACAATATGGTATGCAGAACTTAAGCAACAATGTAAAAATTAAGCAAATAACCATGAAATTGCAGAAAAGGAGGTTTGGAGATCAGTACAGTGAACACGTAAGGCAGTAGAAACGTCATGCGTATGCAAGTATCAGGAACGAAACGTCAGAAGCGACGTGAGCGTACGCAAAACGCGTGATGTCTTCGAGTGCTGTTCAACAGTAAAATAAAATGAAGGACGCAGACGCAGACGCAATTCAACATATTTGCTACAAGTGCCAGTGAGTCGGTTCGTGAAATATGGCTAGAAGAAATCACCTGGACGACTTCACACGTGGAAGAATGATTTAGAAAGCTGGAGGAGAGGCGTACCATCACCCGTGTAGCTGCAGAGTTCGGAATCAACAAAAGTGTCGTTTTGCGCGCTTGGAAAGCGTCCCAAACCACAGGTACAGCTGTTAGAAAGGTTGGTGGTGGTCGCCCGAGGACGACAACTGCAGGGGATGACCGATATATCATACTGCAAGCGAAAAGAGGCCGATGGCAGTCAGCAAGCGTCATTGCTCAGCAACTCTCTACAGCAACGAGGCGACAAGTGTCGCGTTTTACAGTGGCCAGACGCCTTCACAAAGGAGGCCTATTCGCCCGCTGTCCTGAACGCTGCCTCCCGTTGAAAGTTTACCACCAACGCCACCTTTTGCAGTGGTGCAGAGAGCACGAAAACTGGACAAATGTCAATGGAGTCGTGTCCTCTTTACAGATGAGTGTCGGTTCAGTACCAGAAGCGATTCTCAACGCGTTTTGATTTGGAAAGAGATCGGGACACGGTTTTATACAAGTAACATCAAGGAAAGACATAATCACGGAGGTCCTTGATTTCTTGTCTGGGGAGGCATTATGCTGAACGGGCGAACTGAGCTCCACATTTTCGATAGAGGGTCGGTAATGGGGATCGCTATTGTAAGGAGGTACTTCTTCCCCGTGTGCGTCTGTTCCGAGGTGCCATTGGCCCAAATTTCACTTTTATGGATGACAATGCACGGCCACATCGGACTCTTGCTGTTGAGGAGCTGCTGTAAAGTGAAGATATCACTCGAATGGATTGGCCAGCGTACTCCCCAGATTTAAATCCCATCGAACATGTGTGGGATGCTTTGGGGAGACGTATTACAGCACGCTTACATCATCCGGAGAACACCCAACAACTCAAACAGATGCTGATTGAAGAATGGGCACTCCTACCGCAAGAAATGTTACACCATCTGGTTCTGAGTAAGCGTAGACGGTGCGAAGCAACCATTGCAGTGAAGGGAGGGCATATACCATATTAAGGAACATCTGCCTGTTGTTCTTCCTGTTGGATAGACCATCATGAGTCACGATACTATGCGTTCAATAAAGCTTGTTTTTGTTTGATTCCATACCATATGCATTGTATTCCTTTTTCAGCTCCGATGCTTTCGTCATCCTTTACGTACATAATACTCTCCCTCAATTCTGAATTTTATGTCTCTCAGATGATTTTTCGTGAAGTTATGGCAATAAACCCACCTGTTGCTTAAGTTTTGCACACCAGTGTATATGCATGATTATAATAAACCTGTATATCACAAATTAAAAGAAATCAACGCTAATAATGCACTTAAGCGAAATGTTTCGTTTAATAATTGTATCTTTAAAATGCTCCATAAAATGTTACTTAAAAATACTTTCTGAGTAAATTTCGAAACATTTATGAATAGATTTCAAATTTTTGTCACCAGCTGACTAAGTATTATTGGGATTAGCTCTGTGTCAACATTCACATTACTGCCACCACCAATGATGAAGCAAACTCCTTAGACCACCCAGACCTTACTTTAGACATAATTAATTAATATTTTTCTTTAAGAACAAAGTTTTCTATCAAATATATAAAAAAATATGAAACAAAATATCGAGAAGCAAGGGCATAGGAAAATCAAAAAATGACAAAAATTTTACGAATTTATTTGCCAAATTTCACTTAAAACAAACTATATTTTTAGAAATATCCCCATGTGTCCCGTCATTACCTTACTTAAGTTAATATATTTTTAAAAAAATCGATAAACCCCAAAAAAGTGTAAAAAAAGTATTAAACGCAAACACTTCCGGTTCGTTTTTGCTGCTCTCGCTTGACATAGAAACTGTTATAACTTCGTAAATAATTGAAGTATAAACAAAAGTAAGGTATTTTTAGAAAGCAGAAAATTCAACTATACAAAATTTAAAGTAAAAAAATTCATCATTTTCATCAAAATTGACATTTTTGCACTAGTCAGGCGCCTTAAGCAATTTAGACAACAAAACCTACAAAATTATTGATATTGGTTCGAATCAGTCTTTCTTTGTCAATTTTCTTTCTTGTTTTATTGATCAGAGTTAGCTTTTGAAAAAATAATTGCTTCTTAGTATGTATTTATTTTACTTTGATGTTTAAGTATTTCTAATATATAATTTACGATAAATCGTACACAATATCGTTAGAAATTTCAAAGTTTTTCTTTGAAGCGATATGGAAAAATAAATCGTGAAAAGGGCATTATATTCAAAAATTATGACTAGAATTAAAATGAGAAATACGCATGAGTGTGTAAAGTAATATCTAATGTGTTTCCTCAAGTTTTGAGAAATGTTCTGTAGGAAATTGTGAGGACCATATATATATATTTGCATTATAGGAACTTGTGATCACGCTGCTTTCCAAAAGTGTGGATTGATTACAACAAAACCGAACGTTTAGTCTGTGCTTTGATCATCCTCAAAATGGGTAGAAGCCTTTAACAAGTTAACTGGGGTGCTCCAGTTTGAGAACGCGATATTATGTGTGTCACGGAAATCGTGCGATGACAAGTATACTCGCCAATCTCAGAGTAAATGTCGCTGTTAAAATATCGAATCAAAAAGATGGGTTTATTTTATAAAATTGCCACATTTTTATAACTACTACTGATTGTACGAGGGGTCTAAGTACGAGGCTATTAATTAATTTAGCCTGGTCGTGGGCTGATAACGCCGACGGTCCTTCTGACCTTACGCTTTTATGGATATCTATGAATTTTAGTGACAGTCAAAACTCCCGGACTGAGAAACCTAAAAACACGCTGATTTACTTCTTTGTCTCACTGATAAAGTGTTTTCTACCTGTCTTGACCCTATGGAGGCTCTGGAGTAGGAGTTGTAGGGTTGCGCACAGTTATTTTACCAGAAAGCATCCTTGCTTCTCCCACCCCAATAAAATAACTATATTTCAGGCAGCACTTCGTTGGGCCATTATTCTAAAAAAAAAAAAATCGGTATTTACACCACTCAATAGCTATATACCGGGTGTCCCATAAGTCTGTAAATACTTTAAAAATGCCTAAAAATTTAAAGAATTGATGCATTCGAATACGGTTTGTGGAAAAATCATTCTAGTGAAGGGGATTTTTTGGGTGTTGAGAAAAAAGTTAGTTACATTTTTCTACTATAGATGACGCTGTAACGAAATAAGTACCAGATATCTACGAAAATTTATTTAAAGACAGCACATGCTTGAAATCATGCCACAACAATTTCGTACGTGTCGTATGTGTTTCCATCCCCACAAATAGCAATTTTCAAACGAGTGATAACACCATTCACTACAGCATGTAGCATTTCCGGTTGGATGCAGAAAAATTCATCGTAAATAGAATCCTTCAACTCTAACAAATAAGATGGGCTATTGCGATTAACTCAGGGCTTAACGTATCCTCAGAGCCAAAACTCATCAGGTGTTATATCCAGTGAGCGAGGTGGCCATTCATGTGTAAGGTGATAGCTGAGTATTCGTTCGTCTGTGAACGATTTTTCAAAAATTGCTTCGCTTCGGTCGTAATATGAGAAGGTGCACTGTCTTGCCTGAATATCACCTAGTCAAGGACGTTATGCTCCTACAAGCATGGAATCACTTACCTCATAGCATTACTAGGTAAAGTTTTCCATTAACTGCCTAATCTTGCCTAAGACTCTTCAAAGAAAAAGGGTCCCACAATAATTTCCGGCATTTTAAAGGACTCTGATTTGCAAATTTTCCGAGATTTTCTTGAGTACAGCGCCATCTGTCGTAGGACAATGCACTAATTTATTTTCTCTACCTCCCAAAAAGTCCCTCTTCACGAGAATTTATTTTTCTCTTTAAACCGTACTCACAAATACATCATTTCGTTAATTTTTTTATGCATTTTTAAAGTATTTACGGACGTATGGGACACTAAGTATATATATATACACGGTGATTCAAAATGTTTCGTTCAAATCTCGTGAGGAGATGGGGATAAACCAGTTTTATATAGGAAAGTATGTCCTGAAATGTACGCATGCGTATGTAGAGGGCACGGGGTATATCCTACCGGTATAAAGATCAGCCGATCACTCGCTATCATCAGTGTATGAGCTAACTTACTAGTGTTGAGATGAATCAATTTACGAATAAAGAACTAACGGATATGCATCTCGCATATGTGGGACAGTAGGCGAAAGTGTCCACTAAGCACAGGTAAGATTACAAAAGCCGATATCCTGACAGAAGAAAACCACAGCATCAAATGCTTACATGTCTGCATCGTAATTAGTGAACATGATTCACGTCGCAGTAACTTGCACAATGCGGGAAGAAGACGACTGACGCTGACTGTCAACATCGAAGAAAGATTCTTATAGTCTTTTTAAGATAACCCGAATACTAGAACGCGAGCTATTGCTCAGCAGCTTGGGGTTGGTCAGTCAGAAATTTGGCGGATTTTGCATGAGTAGGGTGAGCATCCTCCCTGTGGTGTCGCGAGCCCTTTGAATTACTTTGTAACATTGTAGCGTGGGGGGATCACACAGCTAATTACCCCAAAAGATATTTTATTATAGATTAAATAAATACAACATAAGATTCATTATTAATTGATAAAGTTCATAGCATTTTGAGTAGAAAAGTTCTCGTCCAAAAATCAGATCATTACAGACGTTCTACGTCGATTCAGGTACTCCGTCTTCCAAAATCCTGCTATGTTCATCTCCCTTGGTCCTTGATGTACGGCTGACCCTCAACCTCTACCGAACACGTTCGAAGAAAAACAAAATTCAAGATCGAAGTAATTCCATAAACCGTAGGAGATCCCGAGTACCTGTCAAGTTCTGAGGTGACCCTTTATACTTCCTGGTTGGGTCACTTTCACACCCCAATCACATGTCATTGGCGCATGTAACAGATCTATCTGTACATGGCTCTCTTCACTTTAGTCCTACTCCATTGATACATGGAGACATTAGGCCGACACGTCTGATCCCAACTCCGAGCGATATCTTGTTCATTATCTGGAGGCCTATAAACCCTTTATAAAACTCACTCTTTCTTATTTCCTAAAATGAAACAAATAGGAGAGGAAATCAATTAGAAAAGGAAAATGGAAAAAGGAATATGCTTACGAATTTAATTTTATTTATATTTAGTGTAGTACAAAAGTGTAATCAAACGTAATTAAATATTTATCTGGGGAATCAATGTCTTTTAGAATATATATATATATATATATATGTATAAGATACAACATTTTTCAACTTAAGAGATGTGCATACTTATTACAATATCTTAAATAATAATTATTCATGTCTAATAAATATTCTTTTCCTTAATAATTATAAATGAGTTTCTTATCATATATAAGGAAAAAAATAATTTAACAATAATTCAATATATGTATTATAAAAATAAAAAAAACAAAATAAAGCTTTAGTTTAACAGATTGTCTGAATGAAGAAAATACAGAAAATGCTTCCAATTTTTTTAAAAAAATAAATACTTTTTATTTTAATAACTTGAAACAGTTTTTTTTCATGTGTAAGTATTTTTATGTCCATATTTCTGAAAAAAAAAAAAACGTTTGTTATCCCTTACCTACGGTATTTTAAATAGATGGAAAAAGTAGATTTGTTTGTTCTACTTTTCAAAATAGGAGACAAAACATTTTTTATGTACCGACCAGTATAAATATTGGAATATGTTACAAGAACTTCTGTGACGTAAACTAAAGAAAAGCAACAATGTACGTAAAGTTCATTGTTGTTTTGATAATAAATGGCATTTCAAACAAATATAACACTTCCTTAACAATCAGAATTAAAATACATCAACAATGCGAATGAAGAACTGTTGTGTTTTTTTAGATTAAAGTTCATTTATTGTTTTGATCTTGACTATAAAGTTGTGATTTTAAGCGATTTCTATATTTAGAGAAATTTTACAAAGCGAAAGACATTTGTTTACGACAATGGCACTCTCTTTCATATTGGGAGATTGCTTTGCACTTGATGCATTGGGTCTTTTACTTTGCTTCCGGGCACGACATGCCATCACTTTTCGATATTCTTATTTTTGAAATGGGCATGGAAATCATAAAAGACTTCTACTTCAATCACAATTACATCTTTCAAATTGGAACTGAGAACCTGCTCCCTTTGGATGCCACAGTTGGGGCTATCGACAGTACAGCAAATCCTCAAGTGCGCTCAACTACCGTTTACGCTATCTGTCGAGCCCTGGATTTAAAGGCTGAACTTGTTCCTTTCCAAGATACTAACCAAGAACCGACAACAACTAAGCCCAAGAAAGCTCCATACAACTCAACTCCTCCTGATGTGTACTCGCTCACTGTTTTTAAGATATGTGAGGCGTTAGAATTACAAGCTAATCTCCGCCCACTAAATGAAAGACCGGTATTTAAAAATAAACACCTAGACCGGTTCCATCTGTTCACTCAATCACGGTCTTTCACATGTGTCAAGCCTTGAAACTTGACGTGGAATTAGCAAAAATTTAATACCTTAAACTTTATAGAGCCTGATGTTAAATATTCAATATAAAATCAAATTGTGACCAAATTCACAAATAGAAGAAATACAATAATCCTGTCTCCTGCAAAGAGGAATGATTTACATCAATCAAAGGATTATTCTGCCAAGTTATCAATCAGACGCAAAAAAATGTTTTAAATAAATTAAATGGTCAAAGTGTTAGTACAATTTCTCTTTAAAATTAGCCTCAAAACTTTTTTTTTGAAATATTTCTAAAGCGACAATAATTCTGGCATATAAAAAGGGCTAAATGCATGACATTCACCAGAGTCAAGCGTATCAAAAAGATTGAAGATCCATTTTTAACTGAAAGGATAAATGAAAAAAAATTAATAACAAAAAATAGAAAGAATCATCAACCTTCGAAACAGCGTTCAACTATGATAAAAGGAACCAAAGTCTTATTTACGGAAAGAGAAAGAATTGCATTCAACACAGATCATGGAAGCTGTTATTTATAATTTGAGAAACACCTTAATGTGTCAATAAAAAGGACGATTTTTATCGCCTTCAGAAAAAGAGAGAAATTCTTACTAATTTTCATCTGAGCTGGGATGATTCATTTTTTCTTTAATTGAAATATGGACGATTATTAATTATCGCCTTTCATTAAGAAAAGGGAACCTTCCACTTTAAATATCGGTAAATAATTTTGTGTTCAAAGGATGGTTGGACGTAGACATCTGGTGGGTAAAGAAGCATTTTCATCAACCGTGTGAATGCTGATATCAAATAAAAAGAAGGACGATTCATTTTCGCCTTTAAGTAGCAAAAGCAATGCCTTCGATGGACGATTAAGTTGAATTATTTCAAGAAAAAAGGACGATTGATAATACCTCGCCTTTCTGTGATAATAATAAACTCATGATTTAAACATTTTAGTAAGTGAAAGGACGATTATCCAAGGACGATTAGACAGTTCGGCTTGGTAATTGTGACTTCTATATTTTAGATTGTTGTGTCTTATATATCCAGAAAAAGGACGATCTTTATTATCGCTTTCCGGAAATATAAGGAACACTTTCATCTGTGCTATTAAGTACTCTTGTCTTACATAGCTACTTCAACAAAGAAACTATTCACTGGTTGATATTTCAATGACAATTATAATAACATTGAGCACATTTTCAAGAAGGTTTTTGACATATTTTGGATTTATTTTAGAAATAAAATTGAATAGACTATTATTATGCAGTTTTGAAGCTGAATAATATAATTTTAAGTTATTGTAAATAAAGTTTCTTGATAGGTGTTAAAACGTCTTATTTTATTTATGTGTATTTTTTTATCTTCGTTTCTTAATGAGATAAACCATTATTTTAACTAAGACACTGCTTTAGTTATATTAAGGATAAAAACATTTATTACGACCTTGAAGGAAAAATCTAATATGCCATGAAAATTGAAAATTCATAAAATAAGGTTAATCTGTTATTATCAATTTATGGGTTATACACTTTGGAAGTCAAACACTATTTTTATCTAAAGATTTAAAAGATTTTGGGCAAAAAATTAGGTTATAATACGCAAATATTAAGTTCAGGAAAAAGTATATTGCATTTCATGTGTTAACTTAATAGAAAAATAAGAACATTTCATACTAAAATAATTCATTATATTAAAGAAACTTACGTAGTTGCTACGTCAGGCTATGTAGCTAAATTCTATATTATATTTTGCTTAAATAATTTTGATTAACAGGATAAATTAAATAGAAAATGCAATGCTGTTTTTGAGAAAATTCGCAGATTTGTATTACTACACAACATTCATATCATAAGTATTTTAATTATAATTTACGAATAACTTAAGAAAATTTTGAAATAAAAAAATTCCTGCTTTTGAGTCAAATATTGTTCATTTTCCTGTAAGACTACTAAGAAAGGGAGGAATTAATATCGTTATCCCATTTTTAACTTCATTTACTTTTATAGTGGAGAATAATTCATCTTTTTTTTTTGGGGGGGGTAATTTACTTTAAATATAAGGGGAAAAAAGATCTCTTCTTTGAGTAACATTATTCCAGAAACGAAATTAATACCTAGCGGATGTAATCTGTTTTAATATTACGTACTCTACGAAATAAATTTATTCATGAAAGAAGCTTTTTGTTGGAGATTGACACAAGAATTTTCATTTAAAAAAGACAAATAACTGCATCGAATTTACGTAACAATATATCAACCATTCACTAACTCAACGTTTAAGTTTTTATACATTAATATTAAAAGATATTGAATTGGGTTTATTTGGAGTTCAATCTTAATAAGAAGAAAATTAAAGCGCTATGTATCGGTAATAAAACCAACTAGGTATAGAAGTTTAGGTTGGCATTACTTTCCAAGATGGTGACCGATTTAACAGCTGTAGAGTGATTTATTCTCAGTTTGGTTTGGCAATTCATCAAAACGATCATCAAGCAAGGCACAGATTCGTCGAATGGGCCCAAAACGAAATTGCCGTTGTTCCCGATTTTCATAAGCGAATTTTGTTTAGCGATGAAGCGCACTTCTGGTTGAATGGCTACGTCAACATACAAAACTGCCGCATTTGGAGTGAAGCTAATCCGCAAGTGTGTGTCGAAACACCGTTACATCCAGAAAAACTGACTGTTTAGTGCACTTTATGGGCTGGTGGAATCCTTCTTCAAAAACGATGAAGGCTACAACGTTACAGTCAGTGGTGATCGGTATAGAGCCATGATTACTAACTTTTTCATTCCTGAATTGAACAATCATGCTGTCCAGGAGCTGTGGTTCCAACAAGACGGCGCAACATGTCACACAGCTCGTGCCACAATCGATTTATTGAAAGACACGTTTGGTGACTGCCTAATTTCACGTTTTGGACCTGTGAATTGGCCTCCAAGATCTTGTGATTTAACACCGCTAGACTATTTTCTGTGGGGCTATGTAAAGTCATTGGTCTATGCGGATAAGCCACAAACGCTTGACTATTTCGAAGACAACATTCGACGTGTTATTGCCGATATACGGACACAAATGTTGGAAAAAGTCATCGAAAATTGGACGTCCAGATTGGACTACATCCGAGCCAGCTGTGGCAGTCATATGCCAGATATATTTAAAATGTAATACCACAAGATTACCTTTCGAATAAAAAAAACTTCATGTAAATCGAATTATACATCGTTGTTTTATTGCAATATAAAGTTCTATACCTCTAAAAAACACACCTTTATTTATAATGAGCAATTATTGCGAATAATAAAGACACATTAATACAGTAAATGGTACTCACTTATAAACTGAAGAATGCTAAGTATTTTGGTGAGAATATTAGTGTGAAAGTAATATATCAATATAATCCCTTTATTGATCTTTCAATAATCAAAATAAATCATGGTATTTATATAGTACTAGATGGTATTTCCATTCTTCACACGGGAATTGAAAAATTAATCAATACAGATTTAAGGATAAGAAAATTTTTAATGAGTTAACGTGAATTGCAAATTAAACACAAAAAAAGACGCTTCTTGCATATCTCAGCTGTGAAAATAAACAATATTTGTTAAATTTTAAGTCAGTAGATCTAATAGCTGATAAAAAAGGGATTTTATTTTAAATTTATTACACCCCGTAACTCTTTTGAAAAAAAAACCCGTTATTTGTTAAATTTTATATCTGTAGATTTAAACTGATAAAAAAATATTTTTTTTTTATATTTAACAACCCTTAACTCTCTTGCGGGTCGATTTTAAAAAAGACCTTCCTAAGATTACTTCACTGAGCACCTAGCTCAGTAAAGTAACAAATTGTTATATATAAATTTTGTGTAATGGAAGCTTAAAATAGTGTAAATAGTTTATATCTGTATGTGTAAAGCGTTAATATTATTTTCTGTTGTACTTATTTTATGTTAAAATTGCAATATTCGTAAGCAACACCGTTCCTTACATTATAATGGCGATTCAATGGAGACATAGCGAATTGTTGGCGAAAGAGCCAAGTTGACATAATTTTGTTCGACCCCGTTGCTACTTGGCGATTGATTGAACGGTGCTCAAGTTGATAAGCCGTAGCGCTTACCGGTGGGTAGCGGCAACAAAGATGATAGCACAAAAAGTGTTTCCAGAAAAAAAATATACACGACAATTTTCATAGTGATCGGTTGAAAGATGTTGAAGTGAAACGAGGTCATATATACAAACATCCATTTTTATATATGTACATTATCAAATACTAAATTGCTAGCAGTTTTTTAAAGCAAAAATGTATGATTATAGTAATTTAGGCTGATCACTATAGAATTCAGAATAATAAACAATTCTCATTTAAGATGCTATTATGTCGCATTATTGCCCATTTCCATAACGCAATATTTCTTCTCAAATTTCCTCTTTCAGATATTGAGTTTCTCAAGAGAAAAATGAATTCTCCTTCGTCCCTATTATTGATTTGAAAGAAATGCGTTTGCTTCAAATATTAAATCCTCTTTTTCAAGCATTTAATAAAAAAGATTTGCGAATGATGGATGTGATTTTGATGGAACACTTATTCAAATGAAATATTGCAATGAGAAACCCCATTTCTATTGCATATAACTTTACACTTCAAGCCTTACTGCGCCAAATCATTTTAATCATTTCTTCGTCTCCTTTCACCTAATCTTAGTATAAAACAATAAATGGTGACTGGAGCTTTTTCGGTTTAAAAAGTGATTTTCCACATATGTAAAGAATATGCATACGAGAGCCTTGATAAATAGGTGACAAGTCAAACTTTTTGAGCTATAAGAAAAAAAAACAGATAAACGAATAATGTTTCAAATATTTTTTGAAAACTCTTTTAACCGTAATCTATCAATAATTTTCTCTTAGGAACTTATTTTATGCGCAGAACGTTTTGGCATAGAATATATAGATTATGATTCGGTAAATACTTTCTCAATATAAATAACTATTTCAAAGCTTTTATTAATGTGTCTTGATGCGAGTTTTATTTGAAGTTCCTTTCATATTAAGTATAGTCATGCCAATAAATTAGGGATATTGCATTGTTCGGGCGAAGACAGAGTCAGAAGGAAAGCAAATGTGTCTTATTTATAAAGCATTTTTATTAAACAAAAGATAAAGAGCAAAAAAGATGCTATACGTTTGATATCATTAATAAAAATTACGTTTTTTGCTCTGTGGAGCAAATTACAAAATAAATGAATAAATAAATATACCTTTTTATAAAAACAAATGTTACATGCTTGGTATGATGAATTTTACATAGTATGTCTCCTAAACGATGTAATGAATCCCGTACAATGCCCAGGCATGCTGAGTATCAAATTAGCAAACTGATCTAGAGGGATATTACACCGCTCATCAAGGAATCCTCTTTGATGTTCCGCTAGATTTATAAGACGTGGTTGACGGGCTGAAACTCGTCGGTCAAGCATGACCCACACATGCTCTATTGGATTCAAGTCCGATGAGAAAGCTGGACAATCCAAACCAGTGATATTCTCCAATTAAAGGCATTTGGTTAGGATGTTTGCACGGTGCAGATGGACGTCATAATTTATAAACACAAATTCTGCACCCTTGGCGCCCCGAAACAAACGCACATGTTGTTCCAGAATGACGTTCCAAAAGATTTGACCTGACATGGTTCAAACTTGAACATGCAGGAGATTTCTGGATCCCAGAATAATCCCCCACTAAATGAACAGTCCCGCACTACCAAAATGGTTTCATTCAATGATGTTGTCTTGGTTGTAACGGGTACGTGGCGCTCTTCATATGAATGTCTGGCTAGAATCAGACTGCAAGCTAAACCTTGACTTGTCGGAAAACATCACATAAAACTGGTGTACACAATGGAAGCTCCCTACTCCAGGCTATCCGCAATGAACAGTGAGTTTCAGGAAGTAGAACACATCTGACAGGTCAACGAGTAAGACCAATCTGCCTTAAGTATTTGCACACGGTCTTCCTTTTAACTTTGCTACCTGAGGCTGAAGAGACTTGATGAGACCGGTCTGATGCTGTGTTCTGCCTATTTCTTTTTGCAGTAACTGAAAAATACCGGTCCTTATTAGGAGTTGCAACTCGGTTTCTATTCATACCTATGGTTTTAAGATTTATTTACTCCATAGATATAGAAGACATGTTTAAGATTCTTAAAATAGCCTATAGCCAATAGTTTTTGAATAAGATAATAAAATATTATAAATATATTTCTATTATTTAACTAGAATTAAATAAAACTCATATTTTCGATAATAACTCTTTTTATCAGCAAATGAAATGGCTACCAGAAGGTTGGACTGCTATTTATCTGTTTAGCCAATAGTTATTTGCACTTACAGTCCCTGGCCAAATTATTAGACACACTGTTAGATTTTATGAAAAATATTAATTATCAGGTGATACTATACAGGTTTTTTGTATTTATCAGATACAATGTATGTTTTTTGGTTGGCCATTTAATAATCTATTATTACCACAAATAAAACTTCATCATTAAAGAAAAAAGTATGTTTTTATTGACTCTTGAAAGAAAACAGGAACAAATATAATTAAATATAAATATTTTGTGCCATCTTTAGCCCGTATGAGAGCTTCAATTCTGCGCGCCATGCTATCAATACAAGACTGTACTATCTCCTGCATTTGGGGATGATGATTCCATGCGTGAATTATTCTTTCTAAGAGCTGCGTTTTATTTGTAATTACATCTTTAGCCACTTTTCTTTTCATTAACTCCAAAACGTTTTCGACTGTGTTCATATCAGGGCTATTACTCGGCCAATCCAATAGAGGGATATTTTGTTCTACTAAAACAGCTTTGATAGACCGAGCTGTATGGCAGGGAGCTCCATCTTGCATAAAAATGTACGGTTCTCCATTCTTCCAGCTGTGAAATCAAGCGATTTTTCAAGACATCTTTGTACTGGTCTTGCCGCATCATACCTTTAACCACGTACAGACGTCCAGTACGCTTGCCGCTGATGACTGACCAAATCATTATTTTTGTAGGGTGTTTTACAGTCTGAACAACACAGTCAGAATGAAACTTTTCTCCACGACGACAACGTATAAACTGAGTTTATTCTGTAAAATTTCAAATATGATTTCATCACTGAAGCAGACCTTTCAAAAATAAAAAAAATAATAAATAAACATCTTTGCTGTTCCTTCTGTAATCATAGAAAATGGTTAAACATTTTGTTTGTAAATGAATTATAACTACACTGGTGTGCAAAAATTAAGGACGAAGTCGAAAAATTAGCATATCAGCTGAATGAAGAGGCAGAGCGGGCAGAAAGACCAATCAGGAGATTAAGTAAGGTGATGTACGGTAGCACATGCGCAGATATGCAGGTAGACGTAATGGGGGAGTGTCTGAGTAGTATAAAGCATGTTGTCGGTGTAAGATCAGTATTTCTGGCAAAGAGATTGCACGCCGTATAGCAGTTAAAATCACACCGAGTTGCTGCCTCAGCGAGAAATGGCGAATAATCAATCTGTTAGACGACATCTGGATGCTTTTACCCGAGGTCGAATCATTGGGAAGTTGGAGGAAGGCCGCAGTGTGACAAGTGTGGCTGCAGAGTTCGGAATTGCTCACAGCATTGTTTCACGACTTTGGAGACAATTTCAAACTACAGGAACAGCCATCCGGGGGTTCAGTAGTGGTCGTCCACGAGGAACCACACCCGCAGATGACCGGTACATTGTCTTACAGGCCAGAAGAAACAGGCGGCAGACAGCGGGAGAAATCGCTAGACACACGACACAGGCGACTGGACGACCGATATCGCGTTTTACCGTGGCCAGAAGACTGCATGGTGGTGGTTTGTTTGCACGACGCCCTGTACGGTGTGTACCCTTAACGCCTGCCCATCGGAGAAGGCGTTCTCTGTGGTGCCGGGAACACCGGAATTGGAGAGACAATGAATGGGGACGAGTACTCTTTACAGATGAGAGCAGATTCAGTTTGAGTAGCGATTCTCATCGCATACTCATCTGGAGAGAGCGGGGAAGCCGCAATCATCCCTCGAACATCATTGAAAGGGACAGGTATGGAGATCACGGTGTTCTCGTTTGGGGAGGCATCATGCTTGGTAGTCGTACAGACCTTCACATCTTCGACGCAGGTTCAGTCAACGGGATCCGTTATTGTAACGAGATTCTTCTTCCATATGTGCGTCTTTTTAGAGGCGCTATGGGTCTGCAGTTCCTTTTCATGGACGACAATGCATCATGTCATCACACAGTAGCTGCCGATCAGCTCTTAGAGAGTGATGATATTGAACGTATGGATTGGCCGGCACGATCTCCGGATCTCAATCCCATCGAGCATATATGGGATTTTCTAGGCAGACGCTTGGCAGCTCGAACCTTACCACCAGTAACGATTCGGGAGCTTCTATTGGCGCTGCAAGACGAATGGGCAGTAATGCCTCAACAACTCATTGACACCCTCATTCTCAGCATGGGCAGACGCTGTGAAACCTGCCTAGCAGTCAAGGAAGATCATATCCCCTACTAAAGACCGGATGTTTCTTGCTGAACACCCATCACAGGGATGTTTCGGCCTTCAGTCGCATTGCGCTCCATGCTACTTTTCAATCAAGCTTCTTTTTTATCCCTCTGATTTCTCTTTTAGTAAGTGTTACTTACATTACACATGTCCTTACGTATTGGTGATCTTACGGTATTAAATGTGTTGATTTGGAAAGCTTTTGAACAAAGTTATATTGAAAAAACCGTCTCGTCCTTAACTTTTGCACACCAGTGTACATTCAGATCTCCAGAAGTCCACATCTTTATCTCGCCACTGTTTGGCCCAATACAGACGCTTTGCTTTCATTGCAGGCGTTAACTTGCGCTTCCTGGAGGGGCGGCAGGTCTTAAAATTTAAATGTTTTAATTTTCTTCGAACAGTGCGTTTAGGAGCATTCACATTAATATCTTGGAGTTGCGATTTTATCACTTTTGTGGTAGCAAATCTGTTTTCAAAGCAAATTTTCTTTAAAGATCTTTCTGACCTTGAGGTGTAAAAAGGCTTTCTGCCGCATTTTTTCTTTCTTTTTGGGCTCAATTCTTCCCCTGACTCACACTAGCTTCAGAAACTTTCAACCTTCGTGATATTTCACGGTTTGAATACAATTTTGCATTCACAAGGGCCTTTACTTCTGCTTTCTTGCATGGTGAAATATCGCCTCTTTTACCCATGCTGAAAGTGTACAAACTGATTATTTAAACGCCTCACACGAAATAAACAAATAACTGCGTAATATAAAATGCTAAATTAACAAACAAAGCGCATTAATCCACAAAAACACGCCCGCAACTGAAGCATGCGCGAACGCGACTCGAGCAGATTTAGACTTGTTTACGTTCGTGTGAGAATTTATTAACCTTGTGTGTTGCCATGTGAGAGAAATAAATACAAATACAAAATATATAATTAATTTCCTCATTAAAAATCCATTGGGTCTATGTTTAAATGTGCAAGAATTGCATATAAACTTATATAAAACAATTAATTATTAAAAGACAGGAGTGCGTCTAATAATTTGGCCAGGGACTGTATATGTAAATTATAGTATTAGTTTTACGAATCTTGTTACTTTTTTAAATATATATATGATCTAATCTTTTTTAGTAATATAGTAGATTTCGTTCCTAGCATTAGATATTACCTTAGTATTTCAAATTATTAAAAACTAATTACAATAATGAATCAGGTAACGTTTTGGAACTTCAATTAAATATTAAGGATAATTTGCTAATAAGTAATATTTTTGATAAAAGAGATACTTTTTATGTAAACATTTTAAAAATGTCATTCTGAAGTAGTAACCTATCACACACACAATAATTAGAAATTTAAAATGGAATCAATTCAATCTGGTGATTGACGAAGAACCTTTAAATAATGCGTGCCACGTGTGGTTGCGCATTATCCTTTTGAAATATGGCTGTGGCCAAGCCCTGAAGGTAAGGAAGGACAACTGGCTTCAATACCTCGGAGATGTAACGCTGTCTGTTTAAAGTGTCGGAAATGCGTACTAGAGAAGTGCGAGAGTGATATCCAATACCGCCCTATACCATAGTACCCGGTGCAGGAACAGTGTTGCGGTGCATAACGCAGCTGTTCAGCATCCTTTCTCCACGCTGTCTCCAGACTCGAATCCCACCATTGTGGTGTTCCATACAGATGTGGGAATCGTCAGTTAAAACAACTTCATTCCATTCTTCTGCCCATATCCTTCTTTCATCGCACCATTGTCGGTGGAGACGTCTGTGGTTCTGCGTCAAGGGTAGACCAAGAAATGGATGTCTTGCGGACAGACCACTCTGCTGCGAACGGCGTCGAATGGTACGCGCAGACATTGAATGAAACGTTACAGACTCAATATGCTGTGCTACGTTTTGAGATGTGACTAAGCAATCTGTCACTGCCATGCGCACAGTTTGCCTGTCCTCACGTGAAGTGTTGCACTAAGGTAGATGCGATCGACCACGTCGGTCCGTCCTACCCTCCTGCATCCAACGGTCACATATCTGCATTATAGTTGTTTGGTTTAGTCCAACACGACTACCTATTTTCCTGAAACATAATACACAGTCTCGGTAGGCCACTATGCTTCCTCTGTCGAACTTGGATACTTGATCAAAAGCTGATCGCTGTTTTCTACGAGACATAACTGATCGTTTTTTCAAAAAAAGCACAAGTTTTCGAAAGCACACACACAAAACCGAACTATATTCTAGAAATTCAATTGCAGGTGCATCTACGAGATGCTGAGTAACTTTGGTCAAAATAAGACTAGACGTCTTTCAAAAAAATTATTAGTTTATTCTACTGAGGACGGCACATTATGATACATAAAAAATAAACGTTCGGCAACCGCTGAGAATGCAACAAGTTCTCTGAATATATTCGTCATGTCGCAGACTGACGTTACAAACCAACACCGCCTAGCGGTCCTTTTATTTCGCTTCATTTTACAACAACAGGAAAAACACGATTGCCGAACTTGAAATCGTCGAAATCTCCAAGCCTTAAATAGCGCTTTGAGGTCGCGCTACAGGCATGCGTGATGTGAGTCTGCGCTGAAATTCTAATCATTTGCATATCTCACCTCCGCTAATGCTTGTTTTAAATTTCATGTTATTTGCATGCTTCTTTCAGCGTGTTGCTTCTACGGTGGCCTTCAGGTATATATATATATATATATATATATATATATATATATATATATATTGGGAGTTTGAAGGTTCACTTATATTATGCACTAAATTGTTTTTAAATTTTAATATTGCAATATCTTTCGGAATGTGATGGCGAATAGTTTTTATTTTTCAAGTATAATGATTTAATTTTAACTTTTTAATTTAAAGTATAATGGTTTAATTTTAACTTTTAATTTTTAATTTTTAATTTTTTCCTTCTGAATGTGAAAATTTTTCCAATTAACTTACAAGTTGCAATAGGGGGAGGTCGGCGCCATCAAACTAGTTTAACCCACTTATCGGTCCTAAGTCCGAGATTGCACTTGGATATTTTATAAATTTTTATTTTATTTTATAATTTTTTAATTTTGTTTGAAAATGATGGAACATTATCTTTTATATTCGCCATTGATATTCTGAAGTGTTTTGGTATTTTAGGATTCATATATTTCAATTTTTAAATTGATAATTGTGATTGTTTTTATATATTTAAATATATATATATATATATATATATATATATATATATATATATATATATATATATATATATATATATATATATACATATATTATGTAGCGAAAAAAACATTGTTCACTTCGGTTGCCATGGACACAGACTGACACACCCAGTCACGAGCGACTTGTCAAAAATAACTTCTTTTGTTTTTTCGGAATTAAATTTAACTTTTGAGTCATGCTCTTATTTTTATAATTAATTGAAATTCCTTCTTACTTTTATTGGTTTTGTATTCATAAATTTAACTGTAATTATAATTATGGAGAGTCATGGAACTTTCAATGGGTATCGTTACGTAGATCCGGGTTCAAGGGTTTTATGCAAAACAGTCAGAAAGAAAATTAACAGTTCTTAGAGAGCGAGGCGAAATAATTAACGGAAATTCAATTCATTAAATACAGGATTCAGCAGCAATATTCACAGAGTAAATCTCCGAAGGTCTTCACACCTTTAAAAGCAATCAAACACAAATATCAGTGTTTAAAATACACGTATTTTAAAGATTATTTACAAGCACAGGGGAGCTAATCAAAACATTGCTCCCTACTCGCTGGTTTGAATCGAGACCGACTGGTTGCGGCTAGCACCGCCCGTTTATAGACCCGACCGAAACACCCAGATAGCGTCATAGAGCGTTAAATTGACAGAGCAATCCACTAATTTCTAGAAGATTCTAGAGGGTCCAAACTCACCAACATGGTTGCTAATGACACCAAAATGGTCGCCAAAAATGATGCCAACTTGGAACCCTTGCCAAGATTTTACCAACTTCTCATTGTATCGCCAGTATAGCGTAAGAGACGGCTTGCTTGTGAGTATTACAATTTTAACATGAAATGAATATAACATAGAGTAATATAAATGCATTACACATCCAAATATAAATTATTTACACTATTTACACAAAATTCGTAACACTATATACAAGGAAAGGAAATATACAGTTTGTGGAATAAAGTCTTGAGTTGTGTCTAGCCAGAGTTGTCATTTTATCTGAGTATCGAAATCTGTATTAATTTTAATCTACGCGACAATATATATATATATATATATATATATATATATATATATATATATATATATATATATGTGTGTGTGTGTGTGTGTGTGTGTGTGTGTGTGTGTGTGTACAGAGAGAGAGAGAGATCGCATAAATCAAAGTATAGCTATGAATAAAAAATGCTGGAGCAAAACTTACACGAGTACATTACAAAAAAATTAACCATCAGAATTCTTTAAAGTTTCATAGTTTTTATATCCTTTTTATATAGATAATAGTAGAGGAAACTATAAATATTTTTGGATTCAGTAATTATTTTCACTTTGAAAATTTACTATTTGTACTTTGAAATTGATTTTTTTAACTCCACACACAATAAATACATTTTCTGAGAGAAAAGCGTTTCAAAAACCATTTGATTTTAAATTTGAAAATGTATTTTTCAGTTGTTTAATGAATTGAAATATTTGGAATAAACATGGTCATATCAAGATGTTCATTTAATTAAAATAACAAAATGTGAATTTTTGTTTCTGCTTCACAAATTGTTTTCTCTTCAGTCAATAACACAAAGTGTTGGAAATATTTAGAAAATTTATTAAATTTGTCACTTTTTTATTAATCTTATATTAGATAGATAAAGATTTCCCCAAAGAAGAATATCTCCAGGCATTCAAAGAACACATTAACATATAACAGAACAAATACATTTTAGACAAATTTAAACGGCTCATATTTGATGAAAAATGAATATTTGATTGAAAGACGTTACTTGATTCTTTTGAGACAGTTCCACAAGAAATCTTAGTTCAGATTCCTTTGAGGAATACAGATACAAAAATGGTGGAAAAACATGATTTCAATAAATGAAATTGGAATTAACTAAATTCACGTATTACACAAAACTTTGATTTAATATGTAAGCTTCTCCATAATACACATATCAAGCACGTTGTTCAAAATTGTGTATTTAAAGACACGTGAGCAATGCACTAATAAAAAAAATTGTTATTCACTTCCTTCATCATCTGTTATATTGATACATAAGTACAGAAAATAGAAATACACTTTTGAGTACCTTATTATATATTCAGCATTAAAGCAAGTACACAATGAAATATTTAAACAGATAATAACAATTCATAAAATGAATTTATTCCAGCATCAAACAAAAGCAGGTCATGTATGTTTGAGGAATGATATAAAATATTCAGTATGTAAAACTTCTTAACTCTGATATATCACAGAGTTCTACACGGTGTATCAGTGTTGCTTCGGTTCTTTCAT
This sequence comes from Trichonephila clavipes, assembly GCA_019973935.1. Classification (NCBI taxonomy): domain Eukaryota; kingdom Metazoa; phylum Arthropoda; class Arachnida; order Araneae; family Nephilidae; genus Trichonephila; species Trichonephila clavipes. The sequence goes on along the minus strand of BMAU01018052.1, from coordinate 814,132 downwards.
AAGCTTTCCTTCATATGTGAATACGAATAGAATAGGAAAATTCTATTTCTTATAGTGTCGTTTGTTGGAGAAGGTGAATAGCTTTAAATTTGTAATCTGATTTTGTCAAACATTGAAGAAAGGATTAATCCTTAGGAAATAGCTTGCTTCGAAAAGAAACTGCTGCTTACGCCGGGATTCGTTTTTCTTATCAAAGATTGACAATGGGTCGTTGGATTTATTTACTGTTTCTTACGACCACACTCTGAAGTAACAGGAGAACTATTACTGACGAACTTTTAAATTTTCTACCACGACAAGGACAACACCGCAGCTGACACTCAACTCTACGTACTTGTTTAGACAATGAGAAAATGATAATGTGCTGTTCACCTTCTGAGAAGGGATGACTTTTACGATTCAAAAATGAATAAAAAAGAAATGCTATACCCCTTTCGTCTGAAAACAAAAGTGTACGGCTTAGTGTTTAAAATGTATAGGTTTTGATTGACTGTGGGGAATTCAGAGGACAATTAGGATGGAAAGGGAATCTTGGTACAAATTTTTTAACGAAAACAGGCTATTACGAGTCTATTTCTTTCAGCCTTCATGTCGTATCAACTGTCCTATAAATGTAAATAAATGTTTTTTACTTTTGAAATATGCCTATGTCATTTCAGTGAGAAAATGTACGTTTATTTCAAATGGTTTATAAATGTAAAGGCTAATAAATGTGGGCGTGTGTGCTTTTTACTTTTGAAATAAATATACATTTTTTCACTGAAATGACAGGTATTAATTTTTAAAGAAACGAATTAATAATATCGCGATTGATTTCTTTGTGTACTTCATTCCTCTCTTATAACTGGGTTTAATTTTAAACTTCATAAAAGTCTTTTCTTAAGTTCCCGAGCGATGAAATTAGAATTGATCCCCTAACGTTAAAAGAGTTAAAAAAAAAGAAAGATATATTTCCCCATAAATGTTCTTCTAAAGATATTCTTAAGGTTTTTTTATATTCCTAAAATGTGTTTTGAATGCCTATATATATATATATATATAATATTAAATACAAATTCCACGAAATTTTCTTCCATATTTCAAAAAGTATTTAATTCTGAAATTGAGATTCGCGTGAAATTTTTTTTCATGCAGACTTAAGACATCATTTTGAATCTTAATCAAGACGAGAGTCACAACTGATATTTCCCTTATTTACCTTTCACTATATATAACTTCTAGACCATGATGTTTATTTCAATTAAAGGGTCTTCTTATTATTCTACCTGATTTTCTTTCGTGAAATCATGATAAGAATTGAAAAATTTTCATAATATAATGATTCCTCTGTGTGTGTGTATTAGCTTTTCGAAAGTAGATAGTACATTTCTCAAGTATTAAGTTTTTTTCACATTAGGACATAATCGTACTAGGTAGTTTTCAATCGTATGTTTAATCCACATACTGGGATGTCTTAAAACAGAGGCCAACTGGGGTCGAGCCTAGGACCTCACCTTCGGTGGGGGCCTCGTTTCGTTCTCCACTCAGTCTTAATAACATCATGATCTGGATAATTGTGATCGTCAAAATTTGTTCCTGTACATATTCCACGATAAACAGAGAATTTGAAACTGCATGTGATATGGCAAAAGTGATAAGACTGTATTCTTATGTGATGACCGTTGCCCCTGCCTATGCCTTGGCGTAATACCATAAACAATCATTCACGTAATTTAGTCGAAATACGGCCATTGGTTGAACTGGTTTGTGTCTAGGTTTTTGAGATGGTGTTTCATGCACATTTATTTGTTTCAAATTACCATTTGAATGAATGTTTAACAATGCATACTATATACCAGGGTTGGCGAACCTTCATGGATCAACGTGTCATTTTTTTTCTAAAGAAGTGCGTAATGATTTATAGACGTGCCTTCAAATATTTTTGACTTGTGATTTTGGAAAAATAATAAAACTATACACACTAACAACTCAAAACTCTTTATTTACTACAAAAAATACCTTTTACACTGCATAGTTGTAAATGTTTTAGTTTTTCATATAATTCAAATTAAAGTAGCATTAGTGTGACTTCTGTTGTTGCAGATTATGTGTGGATGACAATAACTTATATTATGATTATAAGATGTTACTTTTGGTAGAATGCATGCTGAATTGGAGTCATGTGCCAAATGGTTTCTAAGCAATTAATTATTTTTGCTGAGGTTCACTTTTTTGACAAGAGGATTGGTGATTTGTCTCAAAGTGTCATTTTACAGACGATGTTCTGCATACCACTGTTCCCTAACGTAAAACACATACCGCTTTGTCACCTTTACTAATCATGACATATTTCTATAGATCAAAAAATAACAGTTAAAAATCGTTAATATAGAATACAAATAAACTTTAAAATACAGTTGTGCCGACGAATTTGACTATGCTATGCGTAGACAAATTTTGCATCATAAGCAACTGTAGTCATAGCTAAGGCAATTACTAAGATACAATAACAAGCCACTGTGCTCCTCGCCGCTCCGTGGCTGATAACTCGCGTTTGTTCGTAATATTTCATAGTGATTTTTTTTTATTTTGAAATAAAATGCAAACCATTTTGACCGATAGCTTACCCAAAATATTGTGTTGCGTGCCATTGATGGTACGCGTGCCACTGGTTCGCCCTCCCTGCTATATGTTGTCTACTTTTAAAGATCTTAGGTAAAGCCCATTTTTTCATAAGGACCCAGATTCACGAAAAATCTTCTCAAGGCCCATGGCCTCATAGAGTCTTGAGACGTCTTAGTCAAAAATGCAAATCCACACCAAATTAATTTGGAATTCATTCTATTTTAGTTATTTCATTCCTTGCTAATTCAGCAGTTTTTACTTTTTTGAATGACCTAAAGCATTTCGGGCTATGACAGTAAAAAAAATTAAATAGATTTAGAATTTTAAGGTTTACTAAGAGGATCTTACGCTCAACATTATGATGTATAGCAGGGATGGACAGACTTTTCCAGAGTACGGACTACTTCTAATTTTTTCAAGGTGATGCAGTCCACCCAATGTTAATGGCACACTCAAGGGGTCCATGGGTCCCGAACCTTCCTCATAGCACTTGATTCCCCCCACGTTTGATTATAATCCCATGTAAAAAGAACGTACAATGTAATTTAATATTTATTTGTATTTTTTATTAATTAATGTTGATTATTTATTTAATAATTTATTTTTTGCTTTTTTTTGTTCTCGACAATCGACAAAATCAAAAAAAAATATATTTGGCTACGTATTAGGGTATGATAGGAGAATGGTAGACCTTCGACCCCCTCTTGAAAAATTCTTGTGTGCACCACTGTCAGTGTCATAGGTTTGGTGATGTATGGAAAAAAGGTTATTATTATAACTTAATAATAATAACGGAATATGCACTTACCTTTTGTAACAACTCTTTTAAAACCGCGTTTAAACCAAAACGCAAGATACACAAACATAATAACAATAGCCGAAATATAATAATATAAAATGATGCATTTATCATGAAACAATTCAAAATACATTAAAAAATAAAACATTTTTATCTAAAGTTAGCTTTCATTGTTATAATCAGTAGAAGACTTAGTCTGCGCACTGTCAGCCAATCATGAATTTTCCTTATATAATTACTAACAGCTAAAATCTTCAGGCGGTCCCCCCCAAATGTCTTGAGGGTTCACCGAACAAACGCGATCGACGTAATGCCTACCCCGGATGCATGGTATATGAAAAGAAATATTACATTGGATGCATTTTGATTGCTATTTAATTATATTATTAGATATACGTGGATAGATAGCTTAGATTGATATCACCGGATGCGTCAACAAATGAAATGATATATGACGTCTATAGTATAATGCGTTACGTCACCAATCTAATGTATTTTATCTAGAGATGTGAGACATCAGATATCAACATTACTATTTGTATTTATTACTCTATATATATCGTTATTCATTAATATTTTGTTTTCCTTTTAATAAGAGGATCCATTTTTTTTAAATAAATTTCATCGCTTGTTAAAATCTATTAACATAACATAACATTTTATAATCTTCAGTGTTAATAAGACAACAATAATTAATTTTAAATTTTGAAAAACTTCCTGATATCTTACATATTTGTAATTATTCTTATTTCTCTCTCTGTGAAAATTTTGCCTTTCACGAAATTTTTAACAAGTAAGAATTAAATTCTCCTTAGATCCAAATCTTGTTATAAAAATGCGAAAGTAATGTACTTCATTTCATTAATTGTGATATAATGATTCGAAACTTAATAGAAAACTTTGATATCCCGCAGTGTAATACAGTCACAGTTTGTTGCAAATAGAAAAATGTTTAAAACTTACAATTAATATTGCAAAGTAAATCATCTTAGTGACTATTGTTGAGCTTAAAGTACAATACGAAACTAACATTTTATTTAAAAAACAATCAAATCGAAAGTACCAATAAATGAGCGTTTGTAAATTCTGACACACAAGCAGAATTTTCTAACATTTTTCTGCTGCTCTGTCAATAATATTAAATAAAAGAACACAAAAACTTTCTTTAGATACAATAAACATGTCTTTCAGCTATTTGTTCTTTAAATGATATTATTTAAAATAACGAAACGAAACTACATTCTTACCAATGCTTGAATGAGAAATTTGATTAACGAGACAAAAATATTTTTCTCCGTCATTAGGAGTCAACATTTCAGATTCTTCGTAACTATGTGACTGTCTCTTGAATAGCTCTGATTTCATATTTTTTTTATAAATAATTCCTAAGGTCCAGAAAAAAAACTGAATATAAATCGTAAGATTCGTCTAATTTTGCTATCGTTTCCGATTACATATGATACTGTTTGTGTAAAATATAGCAATTTATTTTAGTATTTTGATTTGATTTCATCTTTTAATTTATGCATCGTTTTTTTTATTAAGAGGAAAATCTAAAATTTTAAATTTATAACGAAAAGGTTGCTGAAATATCTGGACAAAAACTTTGTATTCAATGAAAAGAGGATGATTTTCCTTTTTTCCTTATGTTAATAGCTAAAAATTGCAGAAATTATCTACCTTAATAAACTCTTTAAATAGAATCCGAAATTCTTAACTTAATTTTACTGATTACATTTTAAAGCAGAAACTGAAATGCATATCGGTTTATTTTTATATTAATAAGGCATTTAATCAGAATACCTCAAAGATTGATAATGGTGATAGTTGTATCATTTTTAATCTTTTAGTAAATTTTTAATAGAAATTCTCGATACAAATGTGCTTTATCTAAAACCAACATGACGAGAATGCCAACATCCAACCATATATTTTATAATTAGTTTTGTCATGCTTTTTTACAGTGTTATTAAAGAATTTTTTAAAAAATATTTAAATACATAAGAAAAGCTTTTAATTGATCATTAACTCGAGATGATTATATTTCACAGTGTTCGGCTTTTTTTTTTCGAAAGTTCCTTTGCTTCATTTTTATAGAAAGTTTCTTTAGTATGTTGAAAGAAATTCCAGTATGTTCAGATCTTAACCGAGGGCCACTAAAAATACTAAGATGATTTTTAAACATAACAAAATAACCAATAATGTCATAAAAGCTTAACAACATGAGCTCAATTATCGCCATCTGTAAATAATGAGAAGGCAATTAGTTTCTTAAAGAATGAAAAAAAAATATCTTTCTTAATTATGATCTAAAAAATTAGTAATCGTTACAAAAATTACTCTTTAACAGTACTTTTGGTAATTTTTAAAAATACTTTGCTTATGACTACTCTTAAACAAAGTTTTTAGAGTGTTTTAAAAATTGTTTGCTTAAAACTAATTCCTTCTCACTGTTGTCACGTTCTGAGGTTAGCTCTTTATTTTTAGCACATCTGATATTTCAAGCTGGAACGTTCAAAAGTAAAGCAACAAAATAATTATAAGTACTACATTTTTTATTCCAGGAAACCTTTTTTATTTACTTTTTTATATACTAGTCTATTTAAAGTGTAATTGAAAAGGGCTTAATTTCAATGAGATAGTTAAACAACTCTTATTTTTATACAATTTTCATGGATAAAAAGATAGATGCAAGTGTTATTGTTTTCATGAGTCGTGCAGTTTTTGAATTAAACGTACTTAAATTTTAACGTTCCAGTGCATACAATGTTAGTCAAGCATTTAATGTTTCAACGTTCAAGTTTGTCACCCAACCGGTATAGTGGTTAGCGACGCTGACTACGATGCCGTAGGGACTGGGTTCGAATCCCGGAGAAGACATGGATGTTTGTAAATGTATAGTGTCTTTGCGGCAGGGGGTACTCTAAAAAGCCGTCAAGCCGCAAGTCCTCTCGTGTGGTTGGTGGAAGGGGAAGAAAGGAGGGACGCACCTGAACACACTCAGGGTTTTTTTCCTCAAAATTGGGGTGTAATCAAGCAAACACGTACTGTCCCCTGCATGATGCTCAATACTAAGACTAACGACAGGCGTAAATTCTAGCCCTTAACCACGATGAATTTCGCGGGCCTCGACCTGACTCCGTGAGGAAAGTGACATTAGTCACGACAACACACAACAAGTTCAAGTTCTATAAGTATAAAAATGAACGAAACACTTAATTTAAATTAAATGGGAATTTCTTTAGATGGTTACATATTTAAACAAACCATGTCCCGATCACCACTTCGGCAGAAGCAATTGACCTATGAAGGGGTGTTTATTTAAGCCACCAACCTACAGGTCTGCAGCCGTTCCCGTGCAGGCATTAAACCAGCACTCTCCAGCGTTTTTATCCCCTCGGACCGATCAACATTTGATAATTTTACCACGGCCTGCTGACATGGAACGTTTATTGTTTATATTTTAGATTTTTTGGATTTAATAATTTAATTTAACTGCATTTAAACATGTCTTCAGAACAAAATAAGTTTAACAAAAAAATAAATATAAAGAGATTTCCATAAAAAATAGTACAAACCCGAGTGAAATATACCACAGGGAATACAATCTAAGTAATTTAATGTTCCTTCTGTGGCCTGGCACTATTTAATCAACGGACCGGTGCTAGCCCATGGCTCTTAATTTGGAGACTATTTAGTAGACTTGGACGAAAATGAACCCTTATTCGGGCCAGTCGTAAGCGCTTTTATGCTTATTTTTGTCCTTTTTTGACATTTGCGGAAGTACAGGTTGCTGCATCAAATTTAAAATCAAGGAATTACTTAATTGTTTTTAATTGTAATTTTATAATAATTCTCCTAACTAGCATAATCTTAAAAATGAATCGTCTGATCCTCATATTTAAAGAATCCATGTTCGGGGAAAACTGTTACGCGTAAACACATAACTTATACCTCAAAAAGTGAATTTTAAGCAAAAGTATCAATAATTGGCCATCTAGTAAATCTTAAATCTAATACTTAAGCATGTGTTTTAATCGTGCTTATACATTACAAAGTATTATTTATAAGAAATGAAATATTACTAAATTCTTCGGTAACGTTTTCTTCATTATACTAATTCTGTATATAAAACGAATTCCTGCTAAAACTAATACATAAGCTATGTATAAGCTTCGATTTCCACATAATTTTTAATAACAAAAAGTAAAGAATAAATGTTAAAATATTTTATTCATTTAACTGAGATTAAATTTATTTAATTTTAAACAAATGTCATTCTTTATGAATTTTAGGAAATATTTATTCAAAACTGTAGTTTTTTTAATTGAGAAGTTTCAGTGTTACTGGAAAAATAAGCGTTAAAAAACGCTTAAATATTATCCTCGCCCATTGAATTTAGAATTTGTAACGAAATAATTTTAGTAATACATATTTTTTGAAAAATATACATCATGTAGATCTATATCTTAAAAGAGAGTAGGTGTATAAATTAATAATTCAGTGAAAATAAATCATTCTGTATATACAGTGCTTTGACACACTTCCTCACAAAAACAAAAATTATTTTAACAATTAGGAAAATACCAAATAAAATAGGACAAAACTTGGAAAAATTTCTTAGGAGACTTATAAGGAAATTCTAGTTTGACCCAAAATGACTCATCGTTGCTTGCAAGTCTAATACAATATATATTGAGAAAATGTATCTTTTTCTATCCGATAATGCAAATAATAAAATATATTACACAAAGGATGGAATATGCATTAAAACGATACATTTGATAGTAAAGCATAAAAATGACAAAACATTAAAGAAAACTTCTGTCTTGTCATTTTTTAAAAGTTTTTGCTCAAATAGTGCAACTGGTGAGTTGGAACTTATTTGGACAAACAAGGAATACATTGTCAATTATCTTTTATTGTCATATATTTATCTCATTCTCTCTCTATGCTCATACATTAAATGATATCTTTTTTCACAGAGGAATGTAGATTCTACAAAACAAATGAATACTGTATATTTTTATGCACACAAAACACAATATACATAAATAAATTTTCTCAAAAAATTCAATAAAAACTTAATATTCCAGACATTGGAATTTTCAGTGGTTTCTAAGTGATGAAAGAAATAAAATATTTTACCATATAATATTTTTCAGTTATCACTAATATTAAAATGCATTACATAAATTAAAAATAGTTGAATACTATACTCATGTCCATAAATTAAGAATAATTCAGAATCACACAGAAATTGTACTCTAAAATAAAAATTTCCCCTGTAGAATTATCACACACATCTTGAAGAAGAATATGCAAATTACAGGAAACCACTAGATAGCGCAGATAGTACATCACAATGACGAGAGTATAAGAGAGGGGTATATAAGGAATGATGACAAAGAAGTAAAATTGTTCACAAACGCTTTAAAAGCCTTTCAGTGCAATAACCGCATAGTTATTGCACAAAAGAAGCATTTGGATGATTTTTTACGAGGTAGAATTATTGGACGACTGGAATTTGGACGTACCCAGCTGGAAGTATCCGAAGAACTTGGAATCGCCCAGAATGTCCTCTCCGGGCTTTGGCAACGATTCCAAGATGATGGTAATGGGAGTAGATGTTACAGCACAGGTCTCTCCCGAGTCACAACGCCGAATGAGGACCGGTATATTTGGAAGTTACTGCCAAAAGAAACAGACAGAGCACAACATCAGACCTGTCTCGTCAGCTCTCTTCAGCTACCGGTACGACAGTTTCATGGCAGACCGTATACAGACGCTTAGGTCACATTGGTCTATATGCTCGTAGTCCTGTCAGATGAGTTGCACTTACCGCAACTCATTGTCGCCTGCGATTAACCTGGAGTAGAGAGCATGCATTGTGGACACCACAACAGTTGTCTTGTGTGATGCTTTCCGATGAGTCCACGTTTAGTTTGCAGTCTGATTTTCGCCGGACTTTAATATGGAGTGTGCCAGGTACCCATTACCTCCAAGAAAACGCCATTGAACGACACCGTTACGTTGGTGTAGGATGGCTAGTTTGGGGAGGAATTATTATTGGTTCCAGAACAGACCTGAATGTTGAGAGTGTAACAATGACAGGCCACATCTATCGGGATGTCATTCTGGAACAACATGTCCTTTTGTTTAGGAGAGCCATGGGTGCTGAATTTCTGTTTATGGATGTCAACGCCCGTCCTCACCGTGCATTCATTGAAGACGAATACCTTCAATCGGAGGATATCACCCGTATGGATTGGCCAGCATACTCACCGGACTTGAATCCAATATAGCATGTGTGGGATATGCTTGGCCGACGAATTGTAGCCCGTCAACCCCCTCCCACTTGTCTACCGGAACTTCGGAGGGTATTGCTTGATGAATGGTGTAATATTCCCCAAGATCAGATTGATAATTTGAAACACAGCATGCCTAGCCGTTGTAAGGCCTGTATTGCATCGTTCGGGAGACATACTCCGTATTAACCATCATACTAACCATGTTATACTGTTTTTTGTAAATAGGTTCTTTTTTGAAATTTGCTCCAGGGAGTAAAAATCGCAATTTTTATTCATTATGTCAAACATATAGCATCTTTTTTGCTCTTTACCTTTTGTTTAATAAATATACTTTACAAATAAGTGAAATTTGTTTTGTTTCTGTCTCTTTCCTTGCCTGAACTTCATTATCCTTAATTTATTTACATGAGTGCATTAGCTCTGATTATCATTTTCATATATCCATAGATGAATATAAATTTCATTTGAATTTTCAATATTTTCGCAATACATGGTTTTAATTTATGCTGTATATTATTATATTATGCATATGTTTCATATTCTGCCTATTGTACATATTATATATAATTTATATAAAGCCTATTCATTCAGCTGTCAATCATTTTCGTTTTATCCCTTCCCTTAATTAGAAAAAAAGGGGAACAAAAGCAATAATTGTATGTTTCAGTTTTCGATTATTGAATATAATCTACTTTCTGTGTGGTATCTGCATAAGTTTTTACTTAAAAATATTAATCTATTTTTTTGTTTAGTTTTCTGCAAAATATATTTCGAATAATTGACTTAAAGAATTCGACTTGCAAACTCATATATACATAGATTTTTTTAAACATTTTCTTGCTGCAATTTCGAAATTTACCGCGAATGACTTACTTTCTCCAGAGAATCGAGCTCACTCAAATGGTTTAGAGCTGCAACTGACCCTCTGAGAAGTATTTTAATTTCAAATTTAAAAAAAACATGTACAAAAAGGTCCCGAATGTGAGGGACCCTTCCCCAAAATTCTTGAGAACCGGGGGAAGTATACAGCAAAAACGCTTTAAAATTACAATGCAAATACAAAAAAAAACACACACAAACACAAACACAGACACGAACACACATAGGTGCTACTTTCTAAGGAGAAGGAAAGACCCTGAAACAGAACTAGGACACGAGGTGGTAAAAAGAGAAATACAGGAAAAAAATAATAAAAAAATGTTTTTTGAGCCATAATTCCAGTTGGCGCTGACACTTTCTGTTGATATTATTTCCCCCGTTAATGATTATTTAGTTTTTTTAAATAAACACTGGAAAAATGACTTTTTTTTGGCATCCTCCTCCAATTATATTTTAAAGACACGAAAAGAAAGAATGCAGATGCGTAAAATAAACAAAAAAGATCAAGAGACAAAAAGCCGGGAAACAGAGAAATTATTGCAAACGACAGTTAACTTTAAAAAATCTAATTTATTAAAATCCAGACATCATAATCTTGCTGTTGTTGTTACTAATGCTACCTGATCGACATGCGCGAGATCGAGGTCCGCCAAATTCATCATGGCAAAAGTTCTGGATTTTACATCTGTCTTTAGCCGACAGGGTAAAATCTAGTCCTTTTGAAACCGACACTCTAAAACCTTGAGTGCCATGCAGGGGACAGCACTATTCAGCTCGTTTCCACCCCAATTTTGAGAGAGAGCGCCCGCAGAGTGATCAGGTGCCTACCACCTTTCTTTCCCTTCGACAAACTAATGAGAGGACTTGTGGCTCGATGGTTATTTAACAACATTTAAAGTACATTCACCGTCGATCTGGTGACACAACTGATAGGCAATATTACGAAACAACTATTACCGGTTTTCCTAGTCTCACTTCTCAGGAACCTCTCTAATGCCAAAATATTCGACATTAAAACTTTAAGTTACCTAACCATAATAGTGGAAGGATTTGACCGCAAAGGGGTGACCCAATGCTTCAAGTGCAACTAATTCAACCATACCGCAGACAATTAACATCTCACTCCGATATGTTTAAAATGTGGAAATGCTCACCAGACACGTGAATGCCAGATCAAAAAGGACGATTCACTATTCTGCATCAACTGTCAAACTTACGGCCACTTGGCCAATTACTCGAAATGTCTCCTTTCCCTCAAGCTCCGCAAAGGTCAAAACATTAAAACTAATTATTCTAACATTGTAAACAGTATTGTAAGACCCAGTACCTCATATGCACAAATCACACAAACAACTTCTCACTTCGCGATCCCCCGAACAGATGGCACCACACATCATACCTGTTCCTACTACCTATCAACTGACTGCTCAAAATACAGTTATCCCAATCCCCACTACACTTTCAGGTAACAATAGCCCAAATGAATGTAGAAATATCATCTCTCAGGTTCTCCAGCAAATGATCCAAGCCCTATCTCTGCTTGTTCAACAAAACAGTCTAGTTAATATTTCAGCTCCCCCCCTCCTCTAACATTAAAAGTAAATCTGACAAAAAGAAGGCAATCCTACCACTTTTCGAGGAATATCTCGACGAAAAGGAAAATATGAAGTTATTTTCCTAGTCATTCGCCACTTGGTGAATGTGACTCATTTATTCTAAATTTCATTTATTTCTCTACTTAACTTTCTCGCATTACCCCCAGTCCAACAAACAAACTCCCCTTCCTAAATTTACCCAACCCATGCCCAACCAATAGATAGGATTCCATGCCAAGAACCAATGCCGTTGCTTCCTCACCACAAAGCCAGTCTCAACTGCCAGGCATCATCCATCACCAGCCTGACAGCTCCGAAATGACAGTCACCATCATCCCCTTCTACCTCATCAATCACTCCTGACAGCTACGGTTTGAAGAACCAGGTCTCACATCCCTCACATCCCTCGACACGCGCCGGCCAACAGACGACCTGTCAGTCAAGAAATGACTACCCAATTGGCTTCTACCAGAAGGCGCTTGCGTCATTTCACGAACGGCGTATCTTAAGTGACTTTTACCCACAGACATCTACATTTCAGAACTCTCATACTTGTTAGATATGGACAGAGGTCTTTTTAAAAGCCCAGTTTCCCAGTGACACGCAGCGTACTTGTGAAGGCACTGTGCATTTGCGAACATTCATGCCTTTTCTGGGATTCGAACCCAGGCCCTACGGCACCGCAGTCAGCGTTCCTAACCGCTATACCGAATGGGCGACAGAAGTTAAATTTAAGTGTAAGCTAAAAGTGAAAGAAAAGTATTTTATTTTCAAACAACAATTAAAAATTACTATATGCTTTTGATTTTAAGCTGCTTACAGAGTATTTCATCTTTCCAGTGTTAATTTAAAATTAATCTGCAAATATAAACTATTGATAAAGGAGAGAAAAAGACGCTAACCAAATAACACATGGGATCCCATTTCTTTCGTAAATTACATTTAAGCTGTGGTTTCTAGTCTTTGTTTTTTCTCTCTCTTTTTGGATATCCTTTATATAGAAGTGGGATTTATCCTATTTTCTAGTTTATTGCAATCGGAGATTCCGTTTTGACTATTTTTATGAAATAGAAAAATTTCTGCTCAATGAAGATTTTCTATGTGATAAGAACAAATATAATTAAATTTATAAACGCAGTTCACTCAAATAAAGCTTTTGTTTAAGTGACTTATTAGAATTACTATTGCACAAGAATAATTTCTGTTTGTTGTGTGGGTGTTAGGGCATTTTAACCCTTAAATACTGATTTAGTTTAAAGGGGGAAAAGCAAATAAAACCTAACAAAATTAAATTTTACTTTAAAAAAAACGTAATTATTTTTGTAATCGAAGTTAGAATATTGTCTTTTCACATTTCAATCAGACCGATGCCCAATTTTAATAGCTTTACAAAAGAAAGGTTAAATATTTTATAGATTTTAACATTTATCTAACAATATATGCTAAATCATTTTTTAAAGGATAACAGTGCTATTCTTAATCTTCGGCTTAGAATTAGAACATAACACAAATTAAGGATTTCAAATAAAGGTGAAAATAAACACTACTTTCTAAAATTTTATTTATCCACATCTTGGGATTATGTTTAAATATAAAAATTTATGTTTGCATATATGAAATCGCATCCCTCCAACACCGTTCAACCGATTACTATGCAAACTGGCATCTATACGTATTTTTCGTGGAGAAAGCATTTGTGCTATTCTCTTTGTTGCAGCTCTCCACTAGGTGGCGCTAAAGCATATCAACTTATCCACCGTTTAATCAATCGCCAAGTTGCCAACATGATCGCCACAAATATAATGTCAACTGAGCTCTATCGCCAGCATTTAGCTATGTTTCTATGGAATCGCCATTATAATGCAAGGAATGGCGGTGCTCTTAACTATAAGAAGTTTAACGTAAAATAAATACAACAGAAAGTAATATTAATGTATTACACATCCAGATTTAAATTATTTACACTATTTTAAGCGTTCATTACACATAATGTGTAACAATGCGTTACTTTTACTGAGCAGAAATCAGCTTAGGAAGGTGTTTTCAAAGAGTTACGGGGCGTTATAAATAAAAAAAATCATTTCTATCAGTTATTAAATCTACAAACAAAAGAAATTGACAAATAATGAGTTTTTCTTCAATTGAAATATGCAAAAGGCTTTTTTTGTTTAATTTGCAATTCAAGTAAATTTAACTCATTGAAAACTTCTCTTTATCTTTAAATCTGTATAGCTTAATTTCTTAATTCCCCCGTGTGAAGAACGGATATACCAGCTAGTTCAAATAAAATTATGTAGGAAAAGGACGTTTTCTTTTAAAATGCTTTCAAAAATAGTTGCACTTCAAACATTAGGAAAGGAACAGACTTATTTTATCTTATAACAATTATATATGAAATGTTTTGTAAATCATACTTTTCATATAAATGCTTCTCGCACAAAATTGTGCGTTCATGCTAAATACTATATAAGAGCTATGCAAACCAAGAAACTTCACAACATAATAAGAACGCAGTGTTTCCACGAGTAAGTTAAGAAGAGCACAGGTGGGCGTGCAAATTATCCGTATGAATAAAAATTCCTCCGAAGATAACGAAAATTATTACATCATTCAAAGAATACCGATAGATGATGCTGGTTCTCCAGTAAAATGACTAAATCTCAGAAGATTGCGTTGATGGAAACGTAGTCTGTTTTTGAAATAAGACGTGTAACACGGTTTTGTATGCTTAACCCTTTATCTACCGACGGTACTTATAAGTACTACCCACTTTAAAATTACATAAAACAACCCTTTTTCGAATACTCTGACGATGCTTAGCAGGAATATTCTTTTAAATCTACTCTTCCAAGATTATTGTAGCACGGGGGTTCTATGATGAACATTTAGGCGGGGAAGGGAAATAGTTTATTCGCCTTCAGCTGACGGCGTTGCGAAGAATATTGTTTTGATCCCGAAAGAATAGTTAATGTCAAAATTTTAGTGTATTATTTTATTTGTATGCTAATGAAGACTGTAGAAAATGATTTGACTATTTATTTTAAGTGGACATAATTAATTTTACAGTTGAATATTTTTAAAATAATTAACTGGCTCTTACGGATTAAATTTCGTAAAGTTGAGTATTTTGTTTATGTATATTCCTTAATTTCCAATGCTGTGATCCAAAAAAAAAATAGCTCATGGTAAAAACTGCAGTAAATCATAGTACGGTGGATAAAGGGTTAAAGAAAAAACTTTACCCAGCTAAAATTCATCGATAATTAGTAGTATCGTACACATACTATAAAATGAAGGAAGATATGGCTTTGGTGAACGGAATTTGACAAAGGTATAACAGATGTGAGAGATGAAGAAAGATCATTTTAGAGGTAAGGTTATGAACCACCCTTCTTACATTTTCAACCTCGTACCAAGCAATATCCATATCTTCGGACATTTAAAGAAACACATGGGAGAAAAGCATTTCCGAATCAATATTGAGGTCTAGCAAACCGTCTTGAAGTAGTGGCCCAACTTGGACGCTGATTTCTACAATACCGTTGCATTTTAACACAAAATACAATTGTACTGAAGAACGAAATGTTGTATTCAAGTTGAAGTACAGCAAAATAAAAAATGAAGTAGAAGTTTGGTAAAATAAAATTTGGGTGTTCTCTGTAATTCCATAATACAAAGTAAAAAACCTTGAAGTAGACAAAGTTGCCCAGAAATGCATGGACATAAACCGACCGTCTTCTGATTACACTGTCAAGATTAGAGTTTAAAAAAATTGCGATGATTCGTGGTAGAACAAAAACATCGTGCAAAAAAGTATATTGGGCAGCCGTGCTATTTCAAAATCGTATAGAAAAAAAAAAGTTGGTTGTATACATTGGAGTTCAGAGTTAAACATGTGTGTGTGCATTTTCAGAGAATAAACAAGTAATATAGGAAAACATTTAAGTAAATTCTTACTTATGTCAACAAAGAAAATTTTTGTTTCAGTTACTTTTTATTAAATAGTTACAATTACTATAATTATGAATATACATACGGCAGAATTACAATATTAAGTGACAAAATAGAAAGCAATTTTCCATTCTCTTTTCTACATATGATGTTGGACTATTTTATTTTGTTTGTTTCTTCTTATTCATTAAGTAAATTTAATTTTCTAATAAAATAGTATAGTAAAAAAGAAAGCACATTCTCAGAAATTAGGCCATTCCATGTGGGAACCCAAACCCTGACCTTTGGATTAGAAGTCCAACGCTCTACCATATGCGCTGCAGGGACACATCAAAATAATTTACTTTCTATATATCTTTAGGGGGGTCCGGACTCCAGGAACCCCCCTCTCCTGTGTGCGCCACTGTATCCATGCCAAATATTCAAAACAATTTTAACATTTGGAAATGTATCATGTATTAAACTTTTTGAGTATACACAAATATTGCCTGCTGTGAGATGTGGTGCATGGTTTTGAAAGTATGTTTTTGCACACCTGTAGACTATTTTTGAAAATTTAAATATCACTGAAGCTGATCATATAACTGAAAATCAGCCTTATTTTAGTGTGTGCTGGTATCAAAATAAAACACTTTACTATTAAATATATAAATATATCTTACTGCAGTCAAAAATATTCATAATAAGTAAATATTCTATTCCTCCACCTTTTTCAGTACATTTTAAAGCTGTAGCTGAAAGCAATTTTTATATTTATAAACGAGGCATAAAAACTCACACAGTCGTAAAAATGTCTTTATCATTTTTAAATATACTACTATAAAACGTACATGGATTGTAAGATCAGTTCTAAAATCCTAAAATTTTTTAGAGGAGCAAAAAAAACATGCAATTTTGGATAGATCAAAATTTTAATATAATACGCAAATATACATGTTATTAAGAAAATACATTTGAAAAATTCAAAGTTCCTTCTGAAATAAACGTAATTGAAAAAAAAAATGTTTAATTTCGAATGAGTGGAGATACATGTTAATATATGAGTGTTACACATGTTAATCTCTATCCCCAAAGTGAGACAATCCTCAAACTTAAAACTCAAACTCAGTGGCACAACAACCCATGAGGTCCAAAAACTACTACACCCATCCCAATATACGTGACCATTGGCCGCTGAGGTGCATGAACAGATGTCCCGATTCGGTGGTCTGAGTGTTTCAGTGTTTCAATGTCTTCAATGACCCCAAGCAAATTTAGTACTCATTTATCGACCCAATGAAGTGGGGAGGAAATGCAGAGTCGACCCCTTGCCCAGCCCGTTAATAGAACCAAGACCTGTGGTGTGGAAGCACGATATACTACCACTCGACCCTATTCGATGAAAAATAAAACTTAATGTTGGAATATTATATAATTCCCTAACGAATAAGGGAGTCCAAACTTTTTTTCATGTAAACTGTTTGGACGGAAATGGTTAAATATGAACATTGCACAAGTTGCATAAATTAAAATTAACATTATAGTTTACATAAATTTTTAAGAGTGCAAAATGTGTATTTTGGCTTCCCGAATTACTTTTAAAATGAATACGGTTACGAAAATTAGTACAAATCGATCTAAAGTAGTGTTGGCTACCTTAGATATTGTCAAACACAACAATGTATCGGAAGCCAATTCCACAATTCGTTGTTATAAAAATGTACGGAAAATTACTAGACTTATTTCTACATTTGTAATTTTTATATTTTTTTTCTGAAAACTTTAAAAGGTAAAGCGGCATCCATCAAAACCGCGCGTCCCTCTGTTTTCCCAGATCACCCCTGCCTAATCCGGCTCTGCCATAGTAAGTGAATATGCCGTATTTTGTTTATCAAGATCATTTTATGGCAGACTGCATTTTTCATGTATTTTAGAGATGGTCGCTTTATATTTTCTACATCAATATCTTCATTTAAAATTACATAAAAATTCTTGGCATTCGCATCAATGACCATTATAATTTTTATTAGTATACGAAAGCGTCGTCAAACGATTACATGACTATTATTAACATATATTCTTTTAACCATTTAATTAATATTAAGCATAACATAACGAAAAAAATTTTCTGAACTTTAAAATAAATATTTCGAAAACTACTTCTGATATACTCATAATTTTGCATTCCAACGATTAAGCTTCTCAGCTTTTCTTCTATGTAAAAATTTATTGTATATTCATCAATTTTTTAGGATTTTATTTTGCTCTTAACATGCAGTTTTCAACCGAACTGTATGAAATTTTCGAAATATATTAAAAAATAATAAAGATGCTATATAATAAAATTTGAAATTTATATTATACTCAAAGCGTTGCTAGAACTTATGGTAAATAATTTTTAGCAGTGCGATAAATTTTTTTTTAGAAATTTTAATTGAATTTTCTAACATAAAATTTCTAGCTTTATACGGTCGAGATTTCAAAAAATATTCAGATTTTAATTACTTACTCAGTTATCCTTTAAAAAGAGATAAATGTTGAGGTATTTTCCGTAAATAGATATTTTTGAATAATAAATTCAATGATTTTGAATAGCACGAATTTAAAATTGATCTTAATGTTTATTTATATGCATAAATGTATAGTGTATATGTCTTCGTATATTTTTGATTACCATTTATTCAAACATTCAAGTTATAAAAAAAATGTTGGAAAATCTTCAGTTATGTTCTCTTTGATGCAAACTGAAGTTCAAGCACTTAAAATTCAAATATAATTCGGTGTATTTTAACAATATATAACTAGGTACTGTACGTAATCTTCCCTGAACACCTGGCTTTAAAATCTAAAAAAAAATTTTGATCTGAATTAGTTTATTTTTTTCTCGTTATTATTTTTATCAAAGTATAAGAATGTTTCAAATTATTTGATGAAGTTTAAATTTATTCATTTTAAGTAGCTAGAAAGTTTAAAATGTTTCAAATTTTAAAGTGTTCGGTGTTTTATTATTTTTTTGACATCTTATGGAATAATAATGTTTCAAAAACTGAAAGCATTGATTAGGATAAGAAAAATGAAGCGAAAGAATATACTTAAAATGGTAATTTGTCTAAGTATATAAAATAGCAGACTGACCTGACACACCTTCAACTTGTTACAGTTTAAAATTAATATGAAACCAAAAGGGAATTATAACATATTTTACTTATGGGTTAGGACTTTTCAAAACTTTTAAAATACAAGCTAACAAACAAACACTTCCTGGGGTCTAAAGAAATTCTTCCCCGATTTTTTACGATTGCTCCAGGGTCAAAAAACGGGGCTCCCTGCGAGCCATAAAACTTCCTATCAGTTTCCTGCTGTGTGGTTTCCACCGTCCCTAATTATCTTTCAAGATGTTAAACCTATAATAGGGGGAAAGGATTTCAGAAAAGTACGGCTCAACCGCTTTTGAGAATGTTACTTTAAGGCAAAAAAAACACGTGCAGTGCATTTTCGAAGCATCTTTACAATGACAGGATTTGACGTGCAGAACGCTTAAAGGGTTAAGAACAATGTATTAACAATTTGGTGGACAATTCTTTGACAAGAAATCAAATATATCGAATTTTCTTTTTTTCTGTTGATGTCGTACGGCTGCGAATTGATATTCATTTTCTGTTTGTAACGATTAAGATTAGGATAATAGACAGCAGTGGCGACAATTTTATCGTTGGAACTGATTTTTAGCAACCTTTTATACTTTACAAGCGAAAATTTTCGAGGGATTTGGAGGTTGACTGTTTTGCAGTGAAAAACAAACATGGATCCATACTTGTTTGATTTTTCGCGAAAGTGCTGTATTTAAAAAATACCAATAAGCAGGAATCTTTCAATGACACTTTTTCTCCAAGATCTCTTTCAAGCAGTGATAAATGGGTTTTATTGAATATTATTTGAAACAACAGCATAATGTTTTCTCAGTGGTAATGTCACAGCAGTAACAAAAAAAATCATATGAAACCATTTACTTATGCAAAAATTGAGAAGGAGTGTTTCTTAAATTCTTTTATTTACGTGTTAGTGACAAAAAATCAGAAACACAAAAATAGAAATTTAAAAAAGCAAAACAGGATTTATAATATTTTGATCAAATTTCCAAATATTAAATCTACAATGAAATCTAAAATGTTAGCATTTATCCCCCCTTTCAAATTCATGTTGCGGCCCGCGTGAAATAGCTAACATATGTGTGTGGCCTAACAGAAAAAAGGGTTGAAAACCCCTATTTTTCAATATATGAGAATCTGTTTCTGTGTCATATTTTCGTATGCGATTTAATTTGTTACGATTTTATCTGAGCAATATTTTTTTAT
Organism: Trichonephila clavipes; assembly: GCA_019973935.1. NCBI lineage: Eukaryota > Metazoa > Arthropoda > Arachnida > Araneae > Nephilidae > Trichonephila > Trichonephila clavipes. The sequence continues at coordinate 793,659 of BMAU01018052.1, read as the reverse complement.
GTGGAATATGAATTTCGATGGCTTTGGCGCCACTGTAAAGTTTTCTTTCATTGTACATATATATATACTTCAAGACGCTCTGTTCATTGTTATAAACAGTCTCTAGACAATGCATGATCAATTGCCTTCTCTCAACGCACTAACAGCAAAGACTTGATTAAAGACGAAACTTTCAATGACAATGACACTATCAATAATTTGATTGAATACGAAGACGGGTAAGAAGAACCGGATTCTCTCTTTGAGAGCGAAAAAAATATATGCAGAGATTGAGCTCTCCAACAAATTAGAAAATCATTTTCTTAAAATAGATACCAATTCTGTAAGGAGTCTGGAAATCCAAAAAGAGCTTCAATCATGTATATCTGGTTATCGTGATACTCACAAGCAAATGACTAAACAATCGTCGTCATAAAAACTTCACTCTTATTTTATGATACCAAAAATAAATCAATTGAAATTGTACCTTTAGGTGACAAAAGTGATTTTGAACTAATTCACAACAGGAAAATGTAGGCTTTGGATTCTGACCGTAGCAATGAATTATGTATGTGCATTTTGAAAATTTCTCAATGAACAACAGAGTTCACGATAAATAGCACTGGAAGCTTAGTTCCTTTTAAAGGCGTAATGATATATTTCAAATTCTAAGAATACATGCAGCATACATGCAATATAATTGCTCCATCCGTGAAACATTTGATGGAACAAGTCAACATGATTTGTCTTCTTGTCAAATACGATATTGGTCCAGACTTTTAAGCAGGAAAATAAAGTAAAAGTGCTTATTTGGCCAGGTAATTACACCAGACCTAAATCCCACTGAGAATTTATGACATATTCTTAAGAATTGTTTAACTAAGATGATTCGCACGATCAAAGAACAAATGTTAAAAAGTCCTATACAAATGTGGTTCTACGATGATGAAGATAAGAATATGTGCGTTGTACAAATGGAGTCATTACCAAGATGAGTTGAAAAGATCATTTCTGCTATAGGAGGACATACCTCGTACTAATATAGATATTTTTCTGTCTTTTTAAGGTATGTAAGGATGAAAAGTTACGGGTTTTTTTTAAAAAAATAGTTTTTTTACCATTTGTCCCAATTAATTTGAACAGTATAGTATTTGTGAAATTTTTTCACATATTTTTTTGTTCAGTTCCTTTTCATGCGGTCGCTATTTACTCCACAGAAAAAAGAAAGTTTCACTGAATAAAAAAAAGACAGAAAATGGGAAAACAATCAAGAATTAAAGCTCATTTTGGACTTGTTTAATAATTAGGATAATCCTACAAGCTGTGTGCAACTGTCCATCCAAGAGCACCAAGAATATATAATTCAGAGTTAATGTATAAGTATATGATATATAGATAATACTTTTTCTGGTGAAAATATTCACTTCACAGAAATTTGTCGGTTAGAGTATTTTTATGTGGATGACTATTGTCATGAATAAGAACAAAATTCGGGACAAAGTGAATCCAGATAAGATTGTTTTCTCTCCATTTCACCTAATACCTGAAAAGAAAACCTCTGTCTTAGTCATACAGGTCAGTGCGTCCGTCCGTCCACCATAACACTTTACCAGAACATCAAAACCTCCATTGACATACTGGTTTACTTTTCGGCTGTTGAAGAATGCATGAAATCCATGGTGAAGGTCAGAGTGTTAAACTGATTTCGAACTCAATAGTGCATAGAAAAGTCTGTAACTGTAACCTCTGAGCTCTATAGTATCTCTTCCTTGAATGCTACGAAACTAGATTTTCTATGTTCAGAAAGAGTATGAAAACTAACACCATGTCTTACAAACAGAACTGCCTATTTGCTTTCAAAAAATAGTTGACTCTGAACCTTGGATCCCTATGACCATAGAAAATTCACAGTATACTTGAAAAGATGTTTTAATTCTATTATGACTTGGTGTATTGGACAGCTATTGATCTTCGCTGGTAGCCATGACGCTTCTATGACTTTCGTCAGATGCCTTTTCACTACCGGTATCGTTATTTACCTTCATTATTGCTCAGCATGCTATTAAAGTCTAATAATCTATACTTGACCTGCTTTAAGTATTCAAATGATTGAGATCACGCAATTTTTTTATACAAATGTTGATCGTTATTTATTGTTAGAGCTTGCTTTGAATTTGGCCGTTGATTGTAAAAAGTATGAAAGATTTCTGCTAACCAAAGTAACGCAAAAATTAATATGCTTTCAAAGTATTATACTTAATAACACACTTAAATAACAGGTATAAAATACTGTTTACTTTGAAAATATTAGTTTCATCCGTATGTCTTCTTGTACTTTTCAAGAAATTTGACTAAATGTACACATTTTCAGATTTTTAGATTCCGATGGGTTTTTTTCTGAAAGAATGTCCTAACTATATTAAGATGTAATTGATGAATATGTCAAAAGAGATCTATCAGAAAAATAATTGGGTTTTTTTTTGAGAAAGAAAACAGAAGTATATTATAAAGTTGTGACAGGCTTTCAGCGCGATTTCCATCAATGTCCTCTTGGGGTTCCGTGGGGCCAGAATGGCAACTCTTTCCAAACAACTCGAGAAGAAGAACGTGAGAATGAAAATTAAGAATCTTATATATATTAGAAATTTAGCGTTCGTGGTGTGGCTATGTGAAGTTGCTATATGAGGTCTATTTTATGATTAGAAGAGCTTAAGTAAAGTTAGAGAAAATTCCAAATTCAAGAATTAACCTACCCGTACCTAAGATACCTAAAGGTGAATGCCATTCAACAAGGACTTAAGCCACATCAGTTAGGACGAAGAGAATAGCTGTCACCTAGGATATAGCGGTAAGTGTTTTAAATTAAGACATAAGGAAACTGCGTGTATTAATGAGATTAGAGGTAATCTGTTACGTTAGACATAGTGGTCTTTTACGTGATTATTTGGTAATACTAATTGTGTCTTCTCACTCCAGATTTACTTAATGTGATTATTTTTGTATATAGTGATTAAGTTAAGATCTTAATAAACAAATATTAAGATGACAGATTTGCGTGATTCTTTGTTCTTTCCTACAGATACAGGTCTAGTAGATAATGTAAAAATGGGACACCCACGAGTAGATGCCTCACAAAAGGTTAAAATTCGAACTTAATAGACTGTGCAGAATTTTACTAACAACCAACGAGTAACTCACGAATTTGAATATAAATTTCTGCAAATATATTTTGATATATTTGTACTGAAGCTTAAGAGTTGCTTGATCCATCTTATAGAAAAATTGTTATTTTGCTTATGTGAAGTGTACTTGTCAAGTTTCTTTAAGCAGAAAATAAGGGGTCTCAGGGGTGGTAAATTTCTCTAGAGGTCTGAAAATATAAGCAATTTTCAAACAGGTAAAATTCCTTTAAATTTAAATTAAATAATTCGAATCTTTTACACATTATTTATAAAGAATGGGTCTTCAGAAAAGTATAAAATGTTTAAAATATAATGATAATTTCAAAAATTATAAGCATATGAAAATAAGAAACTTTTCTATAAGAAATATTTATTAAGTTTTACGTCACGCATTCTATTTTTTAAAGGAGTAGGTTTAATTACTAGCTATATAAGTTGATTTATAAAGACAAATGTATTCTTATTACTTTGCTGCTCCTTTTATATAAATAGAATAATAACTTACATATTTTAATAAATAAAAAAATACATTTTTAAAAAATAGTTAAAAAATTGCAATAGTTTGCAAATATTTTGAAATGCAAAAGATATATAATACTAAAATTAGGTAGGGTTTCAAGAGTATGATGTATTGTAGAGTTCTATAAAGTTTTATACACATCAGAGGCTAATATTTTAGAAAATAGCGTGCGCAAAGCAAAAAATACTTAATATTTATTATAGAATTTTCATATTCTTATGACTTTTAAAATTATTATTATATTTTTTCCATTCCCTATTTATCCTTAATACAAAAAGTTCTTGGTAGTATGGATAAATCGTATTAATTAGAAGAAACAAGTTATAAATCTATAAATATCTTCAATAAAAGGAAATACCAAAATTAAGACCTACATCAAGTAAAAAATATCATATGCAAAAACGATTGTTGTAATTTTCTTTTGATTCAATTCACACGAAGGAAAACAATTTACTCATCATGCTAATTAAAAATTGTTAGTAATAAATGATGGATTGATTAACAATCAGAAGCACACACAACAAGTAATATAAAAAAATAAAGTCAATTCCTACTAAGATCAACAATAAGAAAAATGTTAGTTACTTTTTATTAAAAAATTACAATTAATATAAATATGTATATACATATGATAGGATCACAATATTAAAGAGTAAAAAAAAGCGATTTTGCTTGCAATTTTCCATTTTTTTCTATATACGGTGTTGGATTATTTTTGTTTCAATTTAATTGATAAGTTAATATTTGGGAATAAAACTTCAAGTGTCATCCACTACAAGTTTAAAAAAATGTATTTGAACTTGAATGGAAGAGTTCTTTATTAACGATTGAAATTTGAACAAGAAAATATATATATAAGGGGGAGTGAACTCTTATAGAAGGAATTAAGAAAGAGGCTTATTGGTGAATCCCCTTTTAATTTTGCACCATCTCAAAAGACGGAAGTGACATCTGAACCGGCCCTCTCATTGAAAATCTCCACACCAAACATAAATAATTTGAGTCTTCACCGATTTTACATGAATCAGTCATGGTTTTAAAAAATCAGGGCCCAAACCCTTAACTTGATGGGAAAACGCTGGTCACAAACTCTCGAACCTGACCGCTAAGCTACGCGGCTAGGGCTAAGGTAGCCCAGGGGTCAAGGTATCTTTACTTACTTACTTACTCCAGAGAATCGAGCTCACCCAAAGGGTTTAGAGCTGCATCCGACCCTCCGAGAAGTATTTTATTATCAAATTAAACGAAAACATGTACAAAGTCCCTTCCCAAAATTCTTGAGAATTGGGGGAATACAGAAAAACGCTTAACAATTACAAATTACAATGCAAATACATAAAAAAAACACTTAACAAACACAGACAAGAATGGCGCCAACACTTCCTGTTGTCGTTAGATTTTTTTTTTTTTGAAAAAGCACAGAAAAGATGATTTTTTTTTTTTTTTTTTTTACATTTCCTCCTCCAATTATATTTTTAAGACACTAAAAAGAGAAAGAGGGGAGAAAGGGGGGGGAAACAGATAAGTTATTGAATTTTATTAAAGAAACCATTTTTGCTAAAAGAGAAAAAAAAAACAAACAAGAAATTAATCATAAAGTAGACCCAGAATGATGACTAAGAACTTGATTTAATTTAATGTTGACGGACACAGTGTGGTCTGTTTTCATGCGAAAGTTGCAAATGATATTCCGATTATAACAAACAATTGCACAATTGAGAGAATTGGAAAAGAATTGAGAGGAACCAAGTGGGGAATTTAAGGGAAGATTAAAGTTAGGGTAAGGATCCTGGAGGAGAAGTAAATCGAAACCCATCTCCACTGCAACCGAGTGAGCTTGAAGATGGGCAGACCGGGAGTGATTCGCATTTAGTTGTAAAATTCTAAGAAGATCTGCCAGAATTAAAGGAGTGGTTATAACTGTGCAATGGATAAGCAAGAATTGAAAGCATAAAATAATTAAAGATAGAGATAGTAGTATATGAAAATTAAAATAAAAGTAATAAAAGGAATTAAAATATCAAAACAAATACAATACAAATATAATATTATAAAAATCAATAAAAATACAATACTAGTATAAATACTTAAAAATGAAATACAATAAACGGAATGCATGAAAGATACATAAAAAATAATGTACGTGAGTAATAATAACTAAGATAAAAAAATTATTGGCCAAAATCTGCCTTGCAAAAAATTTTGAATAAGGAAACGAATCGAAAACAAATAAAATCGAATAATAAAAAATAATTAGGTGAATATAATAACACGCAAAAAATGTGCCTTGATTACATAAAAATAAGAGGTGAATCAGAACAATTTACGAACAAATATAAACAGAATATATCAAAATAATAATAAAAATATATGTACATAAAGTTGAGAAGGTACTACAAAATAAATATTAAATATAAATATTAAATATTAAAGCACAAGGTACACACATAATATACAAAAATGAAGGGAAAAAATAAAGAATAAAATGCAGCTCAACAAAATAAACATGTAATTTCAAAATGAAGTTAAACATGTAATTTCAATATGCTGATAAATAAAAATAAATGGAATAATTAATTATAAAAATGATAAAACAGGTTGCGAAAGTGAAGAAGTTAGAAAGTAAGTGAAAGAAATCAGCGTCCGTAATCAGTGTGATCCATTGTACGTTTTTTAAATTGGATTAATACTGGGCAGTGTTTATCACGGCATCCGTGATTTTCTGAAAAACCTGATCTAAACCTGACATTATGATTTGTACAGTTTATGCATCGAGGTTCGCAGGAGGTTCGATCATGGTCGTCCGTGGAACTACAACTGAAGCAAGCTTGAGCATTGGAGCAATGATTCCTTGTGTGGCCCAAAGTACCACAAGTAGAGCATTGCATGACAGATATAAATGTTTCAATTCTAATTCTCTCAAAATTTAGATAAAGATAACCGTGATCTTTGATAACGGGGGGTAGAGATCAGGAATTACAGATATGACCCAATTATTGGAAGATTTCGATTTTATAGAGAAATTGACCTCAAAACCACCATCCTTGAAGATTTCATTTTTTAGAAGTAATGCTTTGGTAATGGAGTCTTTGTTGTATGATGAATCCACACCAAATAATATAAACTGTGGCTTACGTCGGACTGGCTTGGATATTGAGAAACTTGCAAAGTCAGCATTATTGGAGAGTTCTTGGCTTAGTTTGCTTACATCCTCGTCGGTGGTCAAACAGATTGAAATTCCACCATTATTGATATTTTTAATTCTGGTTATTCTAAAGGGTAGATTTTTGCTCAGCAGAAAGGAAGTTATTTTGTTACGGGTGGTGGAAGAACCGGCATTAGGTTCCAGAGGTCTGACCAGAAGGACCTGTTCACTCGGAGGCGGAGGAATGGTAAAGGAGGAAACAGCTGCTGGTGAAGAAGCGACCTGTGCGTAGCTAGGCTTGGCGATGATGGCTGGAAGGGAGGCGAGAGTATCAGTGTTATGCTCCATGGAGGATTTAAGATCGCTTACACAGGAAACGGTTGATTCAATGTGTGAAGCCAGGCTAGAAACGACCGAGTCGAAACAGCGCTGAGATTCCTGTAATTTTCCTTCGGATAGAGCCACTTGCTTTTCCAAATCTCGGATGTGTTGATAGGCGTTATCCAGGGCCTCATGAGTGGGAGCGTCGGAACGGTCTTCAGTTGGAGGGCCAGAAGGGGAGACGCTCGAAGATGGAAGCTTCTTGACTACGAGGCCACTAAAGATATGGAAGATGGGAATGAGGAATTCCATAAGCATAGGAGATGAACCCTTGAGACGTTTTGCGTCGGCTGTCTGGAGGAAATTTTCAAAAGCTGAAAGAGTAGCCTCCATTTTAAGGTATTCATCAGTTCCTGCAGCTCCCGGGAAGGACTGAAGAAGGCTAGTAATAATGCCTTCATCCTTGTCTTTACTTTCTTTGTTTTTCTTAATCTTGGAGCCCATGTCTTTTTCAAAAGTATCTTTAGACATGATGGAAATTATGGGAGTTATAAATAAAACGAAAAACGATGGAAATTATTAAAACGTAAATTGAACATGATAGTTATATGTACAAGCGGAAAAGCAAAACACCACCAAAACGAGAAAAAAAATACCAAAATGCTTGCTAAAGGAGAAAGAGCCTACTCGCTGGTTGATGAACGGCAAAGAGGGAAGCGAAGGCTGCGGCAAGGGGAAAAACTGAATTTCCGGTGCCGTAAAGCTCGAGAAACACGACCTCTCTACGTGGAGGCAGAACCGGAACTGGGGGGTCAAGGTATCGGATCAAGGCATGTCATGAGTTCGAGCCCAGTACTACTTAAGACCCTCCGTGTAGGGTAGAGATGTACGTTAAATCTGTCGAGAGCTGAAACGTCCTCCCCTTGATGTGGCGTGGTAGTTAGGAGAGAGAGGTGCCAGCCTCAGGTTTCGCCCACGTCACTTAACGATGGTTCAAAATTACGTGGTCCGTCGCCAAAAGCCCTCGTGTAGCTAAACACTCACACGCAATGCGACGTTAACACTCACTCACAACAGCTACGCGGCTACTCAGCACACATTACGTAATCCAATCCACAAAAAGAAAAATACATAATTCAAAATTGGAAAATTCATTGTATGTTTATAGCTAAAATATTATGAGAACTTAAAAACGCATTCACATCAAGGCAGTTCATGTACAGTGCTTAATACAAGGGATATTCGGAAACTAAGGTCCGTTTACTTATAAAACATAAAACATTACAGATTTTTTCAAAACACTTTATATTTTAAATTCCTTACATGTGTCTCTATTTTTCTACATACTTTCCATGTTTGTTTAAACATTTGTCATAACGTTCTACGAGCTTCTGTCTGCTTACTTCGTAGACGTCTGCCGCCTGTGAGGATAACCAGTCTTGAACTTCTTCTTTCACCTCGTCAGCTGTGTCGAAGCGCTTGCCGCCGAGAAACTCTTTTAGGTAGCGGAATAAGCGAAAATCACTCTGAGCCATGTCTGGACTGTACGGTGGGTGGTCAATCTGTTCTTATCCAAAAGATCTTATCAGATTTTGTGTGTTAATGGCAGAATCCATCCTTGAAAGCTCTCACCCACTTATGCACTTTGCTGCTACACATCGCATTTAGGCCATACACGTCGCTTATCTGTCTATGAATTTCCGCTGCTAAAACGTTCTTTGCTGTCAAAAACCGAATCACTGACCGTATTTCACAGTCGGCGGGCTGATCGATTGTTTTAAACATTTTGAAGTAGCACTGTACTTACCACACTGCAACAATACCAATGCAAATGGCGTCGTTTGACGAGCAAGGTATGCCGGGAGTTGGTACGCATGCGCATTTCAATGTTCGCGCGACATTCGATTAGCTACGACGATTCGGACCTTAGTTTCCGAATATCCCTCGTATATAGTCCATCCATGCCCTTTGCTTGACGGCACAAAAGCATATAAATTGTTGCATCGGCATTCTTTGTTACTGCTTAAAAACCACAAAAGCCCAATAGTCTTAGCCAGCGCTGATTCTGTCGACTGATGGCTTTGATTCCTAGTAGCTGAAAGGCACCAACATGTAAAAAGAGGCTAGATCACATTAAATCCGTCGTAGTTCAGAATTTTTCACGTTATCAAGGTGTGGAAACTTGAGGAATAAGGCTACAGTTCAGGTGTCCCCATCTGCATTTGATAGACATACAAATTTCAGAAGTATGTTGGCAACAACCCTCGTGAAGCTAAAAAGTCATAATAAAGAAATAAAATCAAATCGTTATTACGAATAAGTGTTATATGAGCTGATACACACATGGTACACAAATGAAGTAGGTCTCAAATTCCTTAACTCGTATGATAGAGGGAAATGAAGTACATGTTCATGTATTGACATCGCGACTTGAATATTATATATAACTACGAATTTCAGTACCAAGAATCCTTGTTTAGAGTTTGAACACTATCATTTAAAAATAAATGTGACAAAATGGATATTTGACTGGCTGTGTTAAACTAAGATTTATGTAAATGTACTTTAAGAGGCTATTGGAGAGTGATCTTATAATTTAGTACTGAAATCAGATGACGACAATGATTATTTTAAAGGTAGTTCTTTCATAACCATTCCGTAATGCCACATAAAAGATTCGGGTTTCATAACCATTTTTTAGCATCTTTAAATTATCTTTCGTTTAATCAAATTAGACGTACCCCGTACTTTAGCGCTGTGCGTCGGCTATTGTAGATAAACTTTATAATTTTGAACCTCGACTCACAATGACGACATTTGAACTGACATTTTACTTTGCAAAATTCCCACATCCTACCACAACGAGGATGGGATGTGCAGTAGCTTCCCTTACATGGCAGATCCATAATGGCAACAACACTCAAACTTACTATTCGACAATACTGGCCATGAGTTTGTGACCACAGCGATTAAGCTACTACTGCCACTTTATTTAATTATAATTCCACTATTACTTACATAGCTAAACTTGGAGGCTTACGACTATGAACACTACATTTCTGTGGTCATTGAACTTCAATAATTTCTGAGACGTTACTTTTTAAACTTATTGTGGCAACAGTAATTTACTCTTGAAATGTATTTATACAGAAGGTTAAATATTACACAATGCACTTTTTGAAGACGGAATTATTTGTTGGAAACAGAAAAATTATGCCATTTCACATTTCAGAGCATCTTTTTGCACTTGATTTAATTGACTTGGTCATGAAACGTCGATCTGATGAATCTCTGATGAGAGAGCAATCATTGCCTTTGACTCCGGAGATTCGAAGGTTTGTTTATTCATTCTTGGACAAAGAAGAAATGAGAATTAATGAAATTTTCACTTCAGTGCAGGAAAATCAGATTATTAACAATGATACATTTCCTGTCTTAGTCCGTGCCTTTAGGCCTTATTCCTTTGATTTCATTAATGCGGTTGATGATATGTTGACATATTGTATCATAATGTGCCAGATTACTCTCTTGGTTTACAAAAATGGTGGTCTACTGGCCCCTTCTATTGCTTTGGAAGAAATTTCGGACTTTGTTAAAAAATATATTTCTGCTGGATTGCAATCGGAAAATTCGGATTTTTTCGGATTTTTTCGGATGAGATTGGGTATAAAATCACAGTTGTCCATTGAACAGCCTACCACATTTTCTGCAGATGAAGCGACAGCTGATATACAATCCGTAAAAAGAGACAAGCTTCAGAAGTTGTATAATCATCTTAAGAAGCAATTTTAGATTTGCAATTGTTAAAATCTGCTGTTAACGGCTGTAACAATTTCAATGGAAATAAATATTTTTCTGTGACCAAGATTCGTGAACCATAGGGAGATATAATAACTGGACAAAAATAAAGGATTTTAAGAACGTCAGCAGCAAACTAGCCACCTAGATCATAATGTTTCATCAAAATCAAGTCAAAACGACCATCTTCGTTTCAACATTAATAACATTAAGTGTATATCATTTGGACATTTAATTATATATTTGGAATTTTCATTAGAGAAGCTTAATATCTTATATATTTCATTAGTATTTTTAATGTTCCTTTCAGTAATAGTTTTCATAATTAAAAGTAGCTGACATGAAAATGTAACCAAAGCTCGTATAATTATAAATTTTTAAAGAAAAACGACAAAGATTTTTGTATATATTTTTTAATTCTAAAGGAAGCAATGTTTTAAAATCAATAATTTGATATTACTCTTTTACGCAATTTATGTTGCCTAGCTACTCAAGCCTTGTTGACTTCCAAATGATTACATTTATTTTATTCCTTTTATTGTTTTGTTCTTAATTATCAGATGTAAAATTTAAATGATAAAAATTATAATTTTTTTAATATTAGCATGTATCTGTATTCACTTATTTTCAGTAATTTCTTTAAGATGTCATCGACTTCTTGATCATCCTCTAGGTTAATGACTGAAATTATTGGATTTAATAAATTATAAAATCCACGCGTGTAAGATAAATTATCAAACTACTTTTATAATCATTTTGGTCTTGAAGCTACGCATTTTTTCAATCAGCAGTTGCAAGTTTTGCTTATTTCGCGCCATAACTCTACGATAAGGTAACACTGAATTTTTTTTTTTTTTTAGCCATTTTGGTACTTTTGTCTGTTAAAAAAATTGTAACGTTTATCATTTCTAGTTACAGTGGGTTTAGTATGCTAACATTGCTTTTCCTGGGGTAACTCTGTTGATTTGAAGCGGTTATTTTTAATTTTTAAATATTCGGATATTACGCTATATCAAAAAGTTTGGTGTAATGCTATACGTAACTCATTTTTTTAAAATATATATTTAGCTTTTGCATTTAATTTGAATTGTGAATATTGGAGCAACTTTCGGTGAGTACCAAAGTCTTTTTCTTTCTTTCTTTGCAGAATTTGAGGAGTTTGCTTAAATACGAGGAGCAAAAAGATTACCCAAGTAGTCACTTTTAAAAAAATTTGCTTATTAAACCTGATTAATTTAGTTAAGATTTCGCTTACTTCAATTGATATTACATTTTCTAAATTGGGGGTGGGGGATAGCCTTAGAATATCTATTAACTCGTCAAAATTATTTAGGTTTTTAGTAAATTCAAGTTTTTTAAAGAAATTTAAGACTAATTAATGTAAAACAATTTACCGAGGGCTTGATAAGTTATTAATATATTTTGTAACTATTTTATCATTTATACATGGAAACTACGCTAATTTCAAAGAAACTTGGGATTTTAAAATTGTTTAGTTAAAAACTAGTACATTAAAATTTATCTATTTATATTTTTAAAGTAACATTAAAACGGATATATTTCTTAAAGTGAAACTTTTTTTTGAGTTGATCGATTATCTGCAAATATGGACAAATTAAAAAAAATAGGGAAACATTTTAAATATTTACCTATTGGACATTTTGGAACACTTTTGATATTGGAGTGGCCATGGTAGCCTAGTGGTCAAGGTAATGGACTTGGGGCTGGTGTGTCATGAGTTCGAGTCCAGTACCTCTGAAAACCCGCTGTGTAGAGGAGCGATGCGCGTTAAATCTGTCCAGAGCTCAAACATCCTCTCGTTGATGTGGTGTGGTAGTTAGGAGAGGGTTCCATCTCGAGTGTTGTCTTCGTCACATGACCATGGTTAAAAATTATGAGGTCTGTCACTAAACGCCCTCCTGTAGCTGAACAGTGGGACGTTAATATTCACTCACTCACTCACTTTATATCGGAGTGCTACGCACCAAGCAGCTCTTGTTGTCGAATGACATGGGTATAAGATGGTGGGCCAGCTGTAACAAATTGTCCGGAAAAGAATTTAAAATGAGCGGTTTTCAACTACATATTTCAAATAAAGAATACAAGAATAGATAGAAAATAACCAATATCAATTTATATTAATATAATAATGATACTATGTAATACATGATAATCGTGTAATAATATGCAATAATTGCAATATTTAGTATATTATGCATGAAATTATATATCAAAGTACATCTAGGTTCACTCCTAGCAGAGACCGCACCCTTGGCGCGAATTACTTTGGTTGGCGATAATTGTGCCATCTTGGTAACCCTACTTTTTTAAACACTACATATGGCAACCCTAACTATTTCTAGCATTTTCGTATAATGTGGGCGTGCATTTCGAATTTCATTTTGTTGTTGGGCTCCGGGCTGGCTGCGTGTGTGTGGGAATATACGTTAGAATTTTTTACTTTGTTGAATGCGAAAGGTAAAGAATTGATTGAATGGTGTATGAAGGAAGGATTGATTGCTTCAAGTTATGAATGTCCTAGTAATGATCGGCATGATGTAACATGGTCGGCAATAAAACGCTTTCTTCGAAATTGTACCAGCCACCCCGAATGTATGTTTGACCATTACCTCGCAGTATAAATATGGAGGCGCTCACACGATCATTCGCTTAGCGATGAGACCTTTAAAAGTTTTAAAAATCTGTTGTTACGCTGTTCCTCCACTTGGAAAAGATCAGCAGTAAGAAAGTAAGTGTTGTTTTTATATTTTTTATCTTAAATGTTTAATTTCTGTATTGTTTACATACATTTTCATTAGGCATCCACCTTTTCCCGCTATATTCCTTTGCCGCCATTGTCGGCTTTGCTTGGCGCCATCTTGTTCTGGCTTGGCGCTTTTTTCGGTTTGTCGCCAAGGGTGTGGGCTCTCCTAGGATGTTACCTAAATCTATAATGGATATCAATAATTGCTGGTAACTTGAAATATTCCAAAACCTGCCAGTTCCTGGAACGTTTAAAAATGCATTACTGAAAGGTAAAATAGAACAGAAATTGCAGGAATAATTGAAAGCACATGCCTCGCATTATTTAAAAAAATTCCTAGAATTCATCACTAATATTAGAAATATCCACATTTGAAAATATCAAAAATACAACGGAAGACTGAAACCGTAGCTTGAAAAACAATTGCACAGTGAAAATAGTTAAATTTATAAAGAGATCGAACTAATTTGTGTGAAATTAATAAGACTACCGAGGAAAAGCAATTAAAATTAACTAATATACGTCATCCCATGACATCCCGTTACGACATGATAAAAATTGTTAATTATATCGTAAAGTTTTCATCCATCTGGGTGAACACAAATTCGTTATCAAATTATGCACTAACAAAATTGTATCAATTTCCAATATCATACTCTGTGGAGTGAGTGTGGGGTTTATTGGCGCAAGAGCCGATTTCGGCTATACTACACCACAAACATTTGTTTTATATACTATAGAAGTTTTAAAAAAAATACTCAAAATATTAAAATGTGATAAGAATAATGTGTATATATAAGAGTAGTTCATTAAAATCACATTTAAAACACGTATGAATATTATCTTATATTTTAAAACTTATTATAAAGTGAGGATGAAACTTGGAAAATTATGTAGACAATGACGTTAAATCTGAACAATTTTTAAGCAAGACAAAAAAAAAAGTTATATTTACTTTATTTCTTCCGGTTCTTTTTCGATCTCGTGTTATGCGTAAAAACCCAATTTAGCATTCCAATTCATTAATAACTCATCATTTATATCGTAGAAAACCATGTCCTCTTCTTCCGAGGTGTAATGTGTGGCCGCGACAACAGAGTGGTATAGGTATCGGATCGTTGCTTGCCTTGTCACGAGTTTGAGCCCATTATCATTAAAGACCCGCCATGTAGGGCAACGATGCACGTTAAATCTATCGAGAGCTGAAACGTCCTCCTGTTGGTGTAGGGTGGTAGTTACGAGAGGGGGCAGCTCAGGTGTCGAGATTCCATTGTGTCGAAAGCTGATTTTAATTCTTTGCAGCTATCAACACTGCGGAATCTCGACTATTAGATGTAGAATTTAGACTATTGACAGAGAAAGTAGAAATAAGAGTAGGTGGCTGAGATTCACAAGGTACGGTAGTTACATCTGTAGTTGTAGAAGGAAGTAGATGTGCTTGAGTTGATTAAGATGTGGTGACTTTAGTTATTGAAGACGAAGCAGTTGGCATATGCTTGAAAGAAGAGTTTTTATTATTTTTCTTGTAACCCTTAAAATACTACTTTTGATTATCATCTCTTTGACCTTTAAACTTACTGGTATGTTTAACTCCGTCTCCTTTTCTTTTAGGAAAATTGTAAATAATATTTTTCTGTTGGCTTTTCCCCCATGTAAATGAGTTTTGTGATATATGGATAAGCATAGAGCACTTTGAACGATTATTTGGCCAAAATGTATTTTTATGAGTAATATGAAACATATAATGCATAATAAAAAACGTTTTGCACAATTATTTTTTAGAACTGACTTCGATGTTTTTGTATAGAATACATTTTTTACATGGGAGCGGTCGCATGAGGCGCTGAATCACTCCAAATTCTGGTAAAACTGTTTATTCGTTAACAGTTACCTTGACAGTATCCTCCGATATGACAGTCTTAATGGAAACTAAAATCAATTTGTCCCATGTATGCCTCTTTTTTGAGAGTGGCAAACTGTTTTTTTTCAATCAAGGTACTTGTTTTGATCGAGTTTCCTGCACGACCACTTTTGTTCAAATATATTTTCTATGAATATGTTATACTTTTCCCTATGATTAACTTTGTGGTGAATTGCTGCGTTGTACGACTTATTATGGTTTATAAATGTAAATGCGCAGAATATATAAAAAAAAGTGCACATCTGTGATCTCTCTATTGAAGGAAGATGAAACTCTGATCAAGCAATTGAAGAACCTGATGACATATCAATCGTGATAGCGAAAGTAAATATGACAAAAGCGATTGAAAAGAAACGTTTGAGTTGAATGGAAATTTTCAAATGCTGCTTAAAGAACTCTATCAAGAAAACTAAGAAGCCATAAGTGTAACACTTCACCTTGTGAAAAAGGCCAAAGCAATAAAAGGTTCAACACATGCTATTTGTAGATCATAAAAAAAACAGCAAAATTATAATAACGTGAGCAAAATATGACAGTTTTGATTGCAAATAACGTTCTTGTATTGTTAGTAAAAAGTGTCGGTGATTTACACTGGTGTGCAAAAATTAAGGACGAGACTGTTTTTTCAATATAACTTTGTACAAAAGCTTTCCAAATCAACACATTTAATATCGTAAGATCCCCAATACGTTAGGACATGTGTAATGTAAGCAACACTTACTAAAAGAGAAATCAGAGGGATAAAAAGAAGCTTGATTGAAAAAGTAGCATGGAGCGCAATGCGACTGAAGGCCGAAACATCCCTGTGATGGGTGTCCAGCAAGAAACATCCGGTCTTTAGTAGGGGATATGATCTCCCCTGACTGCTAGGCAGGTTTCACAGCGTCTGCCCATGTTGAGAATGAGGGTGTCAATGAGTTGTTGAGGCATTGTTACCCATTCGTCTTGCAGCACCAATCGAAGCTCCCGAATCGTTACTGGTGGTAAGGAACGAGCTGCCAAGCGTCTGCCTAGAAAATCCCATACATGCTCGATGGGATTGAGATCCGGAGATCGTGCCGGCCAATCCATACGTTCAATATCCTCACTCTCTAAGAGCTGTTCGGCAGCTACTGTGCGATGACATGGTGCATTGTCGTCCATGAAAAGGAACTGCAGACCCATAGAGCCTCTAAAAAGACGCACATATGGAAGAAGAATCTCGTTATAATAACGGGTTCCGTTGACTGAACCTGCGTCGAAGATGTGAAGGTCTGTACGACTACCAAGCATGATGCCTCCCCAAACGAGAACACCGCGACCTCCATACATGTCCCTTTCAATGATGTTCGAGGGATGATTGCGGCTTCCCCGCTCTTTCCAGATGAGTATGCGATGAGAATCGCTACTGTAGTTTGAAGTTGTCTCCAAAGTCGTGAAACGATGTTGTGAGCAATTCCGAACTCTGCAGTCACACTTTGGCCTTCCTACAACTTTCCAATGATTCGACCTCGGGTAAAAGCCTCCAGATGTCGTCTAACAGATTGATTATTCGCCATTTCTCGCTGAGGCAGCAACTCGGTGTAATTTTAACTGCTATACGGCGGGCAATCTCTTTGCCAGAAATACTGAGCTTACACCGACAACATGCTTTATACTACTCAGACACTCCCCCATTACGTCTACCTGCATATCTGCGCATGTGCTACCGTATATCACCTTACTTAATCTCCTGATTGGTCTTTCTGTCCGCTCTGCCTCTTCGTTCAGCTGATATGCTAATTTTTCGACTTCGTTCTTAATTTTTGCACACCAGTGTATGTTCTTTATTAAGGTCACATACATTTGAAACAGTTTCTTTTAGTTTTATTGGATTTTTTCTCAAATCTTCAAAGAAAAATTAAAAAGTCCTTGAAAGTAGGTAAGTATATTTTTTCTTATTTAAATTATTCACTGGAATTCTGATTTTTATCACGCATAGTAAAAATAATTATAAAAAAAATGGATTGGGATGACTTATTCACACCGCGCGACCATTAACGTTAGTGTGGAGTGGGCGCCTGCTCCCGGGTTAAAACATTTTGAAGGTTCCTCGCTTTAAAAATTAAAAATAACATAATTATTCTTTATTGGAATTTTACATTCGTTTTCCTTATTTAATATTAATTCTAAATGCTAATTCTGTGAGGCTTAAAATTACAGTTCGTTTTAAACTATTTATAATAGGAGCATTCATTTAAAAAATCATTTTATAATTGTGTATGCATTGTTGTGCACTTGGTTTTACTCTCCTTCCTATTAAGCTAAGAATAATGTATTATTTTTTAAAAAAATAATCGCAGCCAGTGTACTTATAAATGTATCAGTACTGCACAATGTATTTTATAACTAATTTATTAATACTAATTTAAGAACAAGTTTAATTATTATTAGTGTCTTCCATGGGCTTGTCTTGCAGAGCAAAGGTTTTCAAATGAAGGCTTAATATTAGAAATTGACAATTTGGGTTCTTTTTCTATATTTAGCTGAGATCTATATTTTGTCTTCAAAGCAGCCACCGGAGAAAATCCGGTTTCACAAAAGTACGATGTTGAAAATGGTAATAATATGCGAAATGCTTTTGTTTTCAGTGCAGAAAATTCATCTACTTCTGCCCAAAATTAAAAGAGTTTTTATTACAAAATTGTCTTTTAATTTCGCCAATGGATGGGAAATCTATGAAATTTTCTTCTTCGGTAGTTGAGTGCCCTTCTGGGGTATTTAGAAATAAATTTCCTACCCATTCATAACTTGCTATCAAGTTGTCCTCAGCAAAAAAAAAAATTTTTAAAAATTTTTTGCTAACATAGCTAAATGATATTCAATAGTTTTATAAACAACTTCCACATGTTGTTCTTCAGTTTTGTAAGTTTTTACACATTTATCCGCATTTCTAGGTTTTTTTTTGCTTTAAATTTCGTCTCCATAATTCTAATATTCTACAAAAAGCATTAATTTTATCACTCGTGTTAAACATATGTACATTTGATCCTTGAAGTTGAAGATTCAATATATTTAGTTTCTCAAATATATCGACTATGTAGCTCAACTTCATTAGAAATAAACTATCTCGAAATTTCTCAGCTTTCTGTAGGTTTTCCTCTTCTAGAAAAATAGTAATTTTATTTCTTAATTCATAAACACGTTACAAAAATTTGCCGCGTGATAACCATCTTGCTTTGAAATAAAATAGCAACGATGAATGCACTGCGCCCATGTCTTTGCAAAGTCCAGAAAAGATTCTTGATTTTAGGGGTCTCATTTTTATGTAATATACTACAGTCACAACTGACATTAGCACAATATTTAGATCAGTGAGTGAGTTAATATTAATGTCGCACTGTTCAGCTACACGAGGGCTTTTGGCGACGGACCACGTAATTTTGAACCATGGTCAAGTGACGTGGACGACACCTGAGCTGGCACCCCCTCTCCTAACTACCACACCATACCTTCGGGAGGACGTTTCAGCTCTCGACAGATTTAACGTGCATCGCTGTCCTACACGGCGGGTCTTTAGTGGTACTGGGATCGAACTCATGACATGCCTGCCATGGTTGGATACCTTAACCACTGGGCTACCGCAGCCCCTAATATTCAGATCAGGGCTCATTTCTTTGGAAGCCAGAGCTTCTCTGTGGATCATGCAATGTGTCCAGATGCACAGTGGAGATTTTTGTTTCAAAAGTGCTTGTATACATTTAAATCTTCCTGACATTGTACGAGCACCATCGATGCATATTCCGACACAATTTTTCCACTCTATATTTGCCTCGTTTATAAAATTATTTAAAATATCAAATAATGCTATTGCTCTTGCTTTAAATTTTATTGGTTTACAAAAATGTAGTTCCTCTACCTCTGACATACCATCCCAAAATCGAACATGCGCAATGAAATGAGCATCTTTATTGCTATCTGTTGCCTCGTCAAGCTGAATTGAAAACAATTTATCACGCAACTTACCGAAAAGCTGTTGCTCTACATCTTCAGATATCATCAATTCGACGGGAAACAGTATCATTTGATAGGGCTATGGACTGCAACTCTTTGGTAAAATTGTCTCCAAACATAGTTTCTACGATCTCAATTGCTGCAGGTAAAATAAGCTCTTAGGCAATAGTGCGAGCCTTTTTACATCTGGCTATTTTATGTGATACTTTGTAAGAAGTAAGTAAAGCTTTTTCATTCACTGACAAAGTTTTTTTAAAAATGTTTTTTTGTGTTTCATGTGATTTTAATTTCGATTCAAAGAACTCTCGAGGTTTGTTAATGTACTCACCATGAAGCGTTTCGAAATGTCTTTTAAATTTATTAGGTTTCTTACTGTCTGCTGCCAATATTTTTGAGCAAATAACACAAGGGCTTTTCTTCTCCATTTGCTTCGTGGCCGCGGTAGCCGATTGGTATAGGTATCGGACCGTGGCTTGCTTTGTCACGGGTTCGAGCCCAGTACCACTAAAGACCCGCCGTGTAGGGCAGCGATGCACGTTAAATCTGTCGAGAGCTGAAACGTCCTCCCATTGGTGTGGTGTGGTAGTTAGGAGAGAGAGGTGCCAGCTCAGGTGTCGTCCACGTCACTTGACCATGGTTCAAAATTACGTGGTCCGTCGCCAAAAGCCCTCGTGTAGCTGAACAGTGCGACGTTAATATTCAATCAATCAATCTCCATTTGCTTCAGTAATGGTAAATCCAAAATTCAAGTATTCTTAAGAATATTTCCTTGATTTCCTTTAAAATTTTTAAAATTTTCCTCGTCTGTGCACTTGTTGATGATTTATTATCGTCGAATGTTCCTTACGACTTAAAAATTTATCCAAGATTTTTTTTGTTCCAATCTTCTGCAGTAATACTTAATAGCGTGAATTACAACTAACGCGCAAATTATAAAATGTGCATTCAAGATAGATTCGGTAGCTATAGAAACATCGAATTGACCTAGACTGACTGGAATTGTACGAGGTTCAGCATTATTACATATTTTGCGCAGGCGTCCGATAGTTTAGCCAGACTCACGCAGAATGCCAGTTGTGATGGATATGATAGAGCGCAACATAAAGTAGACTATTTTTTCAATTTCTACTATCAGTTCACTCTCTCATATATATCTTGTTCAAATTTTCAATCGTTGATAAAATACTTTCTATTCATTCATTCAAGTTCAAATACATTTTTTAAAACTTGTAGTGGGTGACACTTCATGTTAATACAGTTCTTTCAAATTTTGATTCATTAATTAAATTAAAAAATGAATGAATAGTAACAAACAAAAATTATAGTCCAAAAGCATTTATAGAAGGGAAAACTTTTCGTGTTGTCCCCTGTAACACAATGGATAGCCCGGATGGCTTCTAATCTGAAGGACGGTAGTTCGAATTCCATCCGAGATGGCCTTATTTCTGAGAATGTGTATGATTTCTTCTTTACTATACACTATTTTCTTACACTAATTAAATTTAATTAATGAATAAATAGTTACAAAAAAAAAGAATAGTCCAATACCCCATATATAGAAAGAAAAATGGAAAATCGATTTCTCTTTTGTCGCTTAACATTGTGATTCCTGTCATATGTATTACATATTTGTATTAACTGTAACTATTTAATAAAAAATAACTAAAATAAGTTTTTCTTTGTTGGCCTAGGTAGGAATTGATTTAAAAATTTATTTTTTATACTGCTTGTTCTAATGACATTTGTACTTTCAGAAATGCATGATGGAGGAAATAAATCTTTAACTAAATGTCATTTTCCAATCTGTTCCAATTTAAAAAATAAGAAAAAGGAAAAATAACAGCATTATAACTATTACTTAAAAGTAATTTGCTTAAAATATATATTAAAAGTAACGTATACACAAAATTTAATACTTATTAAAAGTAATTTGCTTAAAATATATATTAAAAGTAACGTATACACAAAATTTAATACTTAAAGTGCATTATTATTGCGTTGAATAAATTATTATTTGGGGGGCGATGAAAATTATGAGTGAAAATTGGGTCGCCTGTAGTGAAAGTTTGAGAAGCATTGGTATAGATACATAAAATGTTACTATTTTGGTAAAAAAACCCTTTTATACCAATTTAAGTATTCAGAATAATTGCTCCCTTTTAATGAATAATGAAGGCAAGCAATTTATGAAAAACCGAATCACCTCACCATAGTGGTAGGAATTTTTGCACGTAAAAGTGCTAAATTAACAATTAGCATTCCATAAATGAACCATACTTTTTATACTGGTTACGGATCTTGCTCACTTGTGATATGATTTATTTAAATCATGTGCTTTTGAAAAAAAATACCTTACGTATAATATTTTTAAATAAAACCATTTTTTATTGCCATGATGCTTGTTTAGTGTTTCTTTTCTTATTTTAATATTCTGTAGACCTTACATATTATGATGATGTTAATTGCATAAGGTATTCACATGACTTAAATTGAACAATAATACAAACATTTTTTTCATTCTGTTAAAAAAAAGAAGCTTCCTTGATGTATATGTTAACGCAAATGCTAAAAAAGAACTTATAATAGCTTCAAAGCAGTGTTTCTCAAACTTTTAATGTTTGATACAATATTCAATCACAATTTTCATCGCGCCCCCCTTCCATACGATTACAATGTATTGAATTCAATTACACTAGACTTTGACTGTAAAGCTACAACACGACTTCAACCTCAAGTGCCACCAACGTATATAAACGTCTCACTCAGCCAAAACGATAATTACCCCGGGCGTGTATATACGTCTTTCTGAAGTAAGATCTTTTCTGTGCACTGTTATCCATAAAATCATTCCGAAGGCCTTGTAATACAAAGGACATTGACGGTGTTTGCGAAGGATTTACTTATTTCATGGGATTTGCTTATTTATTCCCTTTCTCTTCCTTCCCCCATATAGCACATACGCGCGTCTACTTGGAAACCGGGCGATTAGGGAAAGATTAGAGTAACTTTTAACCGGCAGTTCAGGGATTCATTCAAAACCATACAAATAAAGTGTTAATTTTTTTATTTAATTTTTTGCATGTCAAACCCATGGGGGGTCACAGGTAATTCTTAAACTTGTTCTTAACTTAGTATTCTTAAATTTATTATAAAATACATAGTATAAATATGTTTTATACACTATGTATGTGTATACATAGTGCATAAAATACACTATGTAGAGTGTACACATACATTTATAAGTGTATTTTATCAGTGTAAATGTGTATTTCTTTTATTATGTCAATGTATTTTGTGTGTTCACTCTCCATAAATTAATAATTTTTTAAATAATCTTTTGTTTTCGACTTTTCAATATGCTCGCGCCCCCCTCGTAGAGTTATCACGCCCCTCTAAGGGAGGGGCGTGCCCCACAGTTTGAGAATTGATTGATTGAAGATTAACATCGCACTGTTCAGCGAGGCTTTTGGCGACGGACCACATAATTTTGAACCAAGATCAAGTGACGTGGACGACACCTGAGCAGGCACCCCCTCTCCTAACTACCACACCATACCAACGAGAGGACGTTTCAGCTTTCGACAGATTTAACGTGCATCACTGCCCTACACGGCGGGTCTTTAGAGGTACTGGGCTCGAACTCGTGACAAGGCAAGCCTCGGTTCGATACCTGTACCACTCGGCTACCGCGGCCACCACAGTTTGAGAAACGCTGGCTTCAAAGTAACAATTACCCTGAATTATCATAAATAAGCTATGCACTAAATACCTTTTTGACTACCATGCTGTATCATATTTAAAATAAAGGTGTATTGGAATAATGCTTAAAATTTTTTTTAAACCTCTAGTTATTTTTTTTCATATTATTTTTAAAGATTGAATCTATCAGATAAATAGAACACCTCACATAACGTGATACAGCTTCAGTAAGATTTCAAACATTTTTATAATTATCTATCTATTATTTATATCCTATACTTAAATAATTTTAATAAATTCCTGTATTTAATACACATACACATATAATTCATTTATAACTTACAACTCATGAATCAGATTTTTTTAGCATTTAAGGATGTCCCAAAAATAGCATCCAAACTCTGCCCATCCAGATTCCTCGTTAGGGGAAATAAAAAAAAAAAATGCTTAAGAACTGTACTTGCACTATCTATACTTTACGTGAAAAATACGTTAAATGATGCATGATGGTTCATGAAGGAGCTCTCGCACATTTCCTTGCTCCTTTACGCTTTTGCTTTGGTATGGCATATTTTTGTAGCTGGATTAGATGAGGGACTCCAGTTCTTTGACCTCCACGTTTGCCAGATATTGCATCGTTGACTTTTTTTCTTACTAGGCAATTTCAAGGATTTAATTGGTCGAGACGTAGAAACAACGCATATTGACTTAGTTGCTCGTCTACAGGCTGCTTGTACTTCGGTGGATACCGCGCTTGATTTTCCACGAACAGCTCAAGCTAGCCTGGATATGAAAAGTGGAAATTTTGAACATCTCCCTTTATAAACGTTTGCAAATACTGTTGTTGATGTGTCCAGTTTGGCTATGGCTTACTGCTTTGTTTTTCGTATTTTTCTCGCGTAAACAGTTGTTCAATTAGAGTTCTATAAAGTTAAATTGTTGTTCTCCCAACGAGGAATCTAGCCGTACAAAGTTTAATCGCTATTTTGGACACTCTGCATAGATAAAGGACTAACAGCCGTGACCTTATATAGGGTGTTTTTTAGAGGTATAGAACTTTAAATTGCAATAAAACAACGATGTATTATTCGATTGACATGAATTTTTTTTTATTCGAAAGATAATCTTGTGGCTTTACATTTTAAATATGATCAAGCAAGGCGTAGATTCGTCGAATGGGCCCAAAACGAGATTGCCGTTGTTCCCGATTTTCATAAGCGAATTTTGTTTAGTGATGAAGCGCACTTCTGGTTGAATGGCTACGTCAACAAACAAAACTGCCGCATTTGGAGTGAAGCTAATCCACAAGTGTATGTCGAAACACCGTTACATCCAGATAAACTGACTGTTTGGTGCGCTTTATGGTCTGGTGGAATCCTTCTTCAAAAACGATGAAGGCCACAACGTTACAGTCAATGGTGATCGGTATAGAGCCATGATTACTAACTTTTTCATTCCTGAATTGAACAATCCTGATGTCCAGGAGCTGTGGTTCCAACAAGACGGCGCAACATGTCACACAGCTCATGCCACACTCGATTTATTGAAAGACACGTTTGGTGACCACCTAATTTCACGTTTTGGACCTGTGAATTGGCCTCCAAGATCTTGTGATTTAACACCGCTAGACTATTTTCTGTGGGGCTATGTAAAGTCATTGGTCTATGCGGATAAGCCACAAACGCTTGACCATTTGGAAGACAACATTCGCCGTGTTATTGCCGATATACGGCCCCAAATGTTGGAAAAAGTCATCGAAAATTGGACGTACAGATTGGACTACATCCGAGCCAGCCGTGGCAGTCATATGTCAGAAATCATATTTGAAATGTAAGGCCACAAGATTATCTTTCGAATAAAAAAAATCATGTCAATCGAATAATACATCGTTGTTTTATTGCAATTTAAAGTTCTATACCTCTAAAAAACACCCTTTATTAGTTTTGATTCATCTTGTGTCTTATTTTGAAAAAAAGTGGTACTTTTAGAAAAAGTTATCTGAATATAAAGAATTTTTGTAAGCAAATGTATTTTACGAGACTGATTCAAATTTGTAGCTTATGAATTCGTAGACTAATGCTCCATACATCAAAAATGAAACTCTGCCAGGTGTGAAAAATATCCAAACATAACTTATTTTCCAATTTTATTCTGCCAATATACTTCAAATTCCAATATGAGTCTAACAACATTTGAAAACAGGTAATATATTCGGCTAAAAAGATCAAATGGAAGGATAGTATGACGTTTAAATTGGAGCGACTTCATCAATTTTGAATAGATAGATCGATCCTTAAAATACATGGTATCAGGAAGCACAGTTAATCAACGTAGAGTAATGACAGAAAGTATAGGGTATTCCTCAGAGTGATTCAGACAGCACCGGGTTTATCATTATCCACAATCCACCAAGTAACCAGGAATCAGTGACAGTGTGCTGGATTACTCATCAGATGGAATAGGCAATTGTCTATGGGTCCAACGCTTTTTAGGGCCCCAAAAAATTTGGAAAACCAAATATTGAGCTATTTCTTATTGCAAGAGTTGGTTTTTTTTATTACAGATTCTAATAAGCAATTATTGTTTAGTCATATATTTAATTTGCAGATCATTTGTTATTTTACTTGTGCAATGAAATATATATTTCTACATTATTGTGTAATAAAATTATTAGGCCACATGGCCCCGAGAATTTGACTGCCTAGGGGTGTTCATGCTATTTAATCCAACACTGATCCGAAACCGCAAATATTTCTGATAGGCTACACAGAGAAAACGGTCTGAATACCCTACGCAACATATTCTTACTAACTTTACTTGGAATCGTTCTGACTGGAGTAAAATTTTCAGTGACGATAGCTGAATTATATAAATCTATAAGCTCTGAACAACGAGAGACGTGTCTGACGATGTCTAACATGTCAGTGTGGTTCATTAAACTGTCATCCTTTATACGATCCGATAACTAGAAGCTATGGTTTGGAATTTCATTTAATTAAATACACGGTATTGTTCGGATATTATGCGTGTTATTACTATTAAATGAAATTACGTAGAAGTAATTTTGTGCTTTGTTGGGCATTTTTGATGATATCCAGGAGTTACAGTTTTACTAGATAGTAAATGCCGATACACGTGATACACAAGATTTATTTCTAGATATTGCCGTCGTTTTTTTTTGTGGGTTCGGTAAAAGCCAAAATCAAAAGAAAATTTGAAAATTGATTAACAGGGAACTCATGATATTCTGTGATTTCACAAATTAATGTGCAAAATAGAATAATACTGAACTAAAAACCCATCACAAAGGTGAAAATCCGCCAATCCATCAATCAATGTTAAGACACGTAACCACATGTATGGAAGTTAAAACCTAAATTATTAATGGGAAATATATAAAAGTAACTCTTTAACTATATATATATATAGTTATATATATATATATATATATAGTTATATATATATATACATATAGTTATATATATATACATATAGTTATATATATAGTTATATATATATATATAGTATATATATATAGTTATATATATATAGTATATATATATATATATATATATATATATATATATATATATATATATATATATATATATATATAATACTAATTTTACTGTATTTACAATTTTTTTTTACCTATAAGTAATGCATCTGCCAACTATCATCCGGTGGAAATACGACATTCTTTATCGCTCTTTTACAAATAAAGTAATACTATAAACTTACGCGATACATGGGACTGCCTTGATAACCACGTAAATAAAATTCGTATATGCCACATGTTATGATTTTGCATATAAATACATAAAATTTATTTTTATTTGGGACCAGAGGATGGGGATGTCCGGACCCCCAGGACCCCCCTTGTTTGCGCCACTGGTTGTAATATATAAGTACACCAATTAGTTAAATATCACATTAAATTATATGAGAGGAAAATTTGATTAATAATACATTTTCAAAATAAAGAAAATTTATTTCGTGTTTCAGTATTAAAAATGCGAACCAATATAGCATAAAAAAGCTGCAAAAATGTAGAAATTTGAAGAAAAAGGATTATGCAAATTATTAATTTTAATTTTTTAAAAGTAATTAATTCTGGATAACTACAAGATGAGAGGTTTATTTTCATAAACAGAAAATATCTAAGGGACGATAAGAAAGATAATATTGAAAAACAAAGCCATAATAATAATAATAATAATCCGTAATGAAAATGAAATAAAATATAAACTTAGACAAAGCATGCATAACTCTTTTAAATTTACAAATTGCGCTAAGTAATTAAAAAATTTTGTTTTAAATTTAAAAAATCACTCACATTTCGAAGAAACTACTGGTTATTTGCATTCCAGAAGCAGGCTATTTATAACATTTCGACTTATTGTTTTTTATTTATTGCTAAATATTCATTAACTATGCATTTAATGACAATTGAAATAACAAAAAAATCGATGCTTTCAAAAGTCATTCTTAAATAAACTGTTATTAATTATATTTTAAAACATAGATATTTTGATCAAACGAGATAAAGGTATACTCTTCAGAACTATCAGAACAAAATAGAAAATAAGTTCCAAAGACTGCATAAACCACAGTATTAAAAAGAGTTTTAATTTAAGCTCAAATGAAATATAGATGAACAAATATAATTTTATAACATTCAAGGAAGTAAATTCCTTCTAATTATTGCAACATAAAAATAAAAGAAATAAAAAAATAATTCAATGAAATGAATTAACGTCAAAAGATAATAACCTCTTAAGAAACCAAGAAATTGTTCCAGTTTCTATCTTAACCGCAATAGCACTATAAATCACTTAAATATAATCCATTCCATTTTCTAGTTAACAAAATGGAAAAAAAAAAATAAATAGAAACCTGAAAGGGGCCTCAGCTGTTACAATAATTTCCATCTTATCACCAGTTTTCAAAAAGTATTTCAGAGTTTATCCTAGCGTTCTTTTGAGAGAAATTTACGCATATTTAAAGGCTAATTTCTCAAAAAGAATAATACCTTACTTGTTCAATATTTATTTGAGATGTAAATTAATTTTCGACAAAATGAAACACAGTTATTTTTCAGAAACAATGAGCTCTTAAGTAAACAAAGCATTAATTTTACAAACTTATAGCAAAAAAAAAGGTTTTCTATAGATCTATTTCCTTTTGAAAATTAAAATAATAGAAACAGTAACGAGAAAATTAAATAGATTAAATATTGCTGTATTATTCTTGACAATTAATTAGCGTACAATGGTTTCAAGTTAATTAAATTTCGGAACATTAGAAGGAAAATTAAAATGTTTTCATATATGCTTGAAATAAATCCAAAAGATAACCCAGGGCTAAGTTAATTTAAAGCTTTTTTATTTTGGAATACATATATAGAGAGAATTAATATGCTCACACAGTTTTAAATTCGAATTATTTTAAGATATAATTTTAATGTTTAATTTTTGAAAATAAAACAGAATTTTTCTGGGTTTTTTCAAACATTAATCATTAAAATTATATCTTAACATAATTTGAATGACAAAGCATTTTAATTACATTTAAAATGGATATTACAATTTAAAAATTGTCTTAAAATAGTAGAATCATTTAAAATATTTCAGGAAAAGTAAAATTTATATATATGTATTCCTATATTGATTTTTATGTTCATCTATGTATAGAAGGTATACTAACAATTTTGATATAAGTTTATTAATATACTTTGATTGGTATTCTTTGTTTTTTTAGTTATTAAGCCTTATGAACACAGCTTTATACTGCGGTTTTATACTCTCATACCCCGAAGCAACGCGATGATTATTGTCAAAAGGACCTCATAATTATAAAACACGGCCAAATGAAGAGGACGATACCTCAGTTGGTACTCCTTTTTCCAAACTTCCACACCATGCCATTTGCATGATTTTATGAACACAAACAAACAATTTGTCGTAACATAGAAACACTATGTTTGTTTAAACTTTCTAAAGCCTAAATATCCGATTTAATTGATATTCTTATGCATTATAATCTAATATATATTATAAATGCGAAAGTTTGTGTGAAAATCTTTGTTAGTCTCTCTTTCACGCAAAAACTACTGAATGGATTTTAATGAAACTTTACAGTAATATAGCTTATACATCAGAATAGCACATAGGCTATAATTTATAGCATAAACTATAATTTATAAAGATATTGTATGAAGTGTCCAAAATATAACGATATTTGTCAAGTAAGTAGGAAAAAATTCTGTGATCTGCTAGCAATTCTGGCATGTGCTGCAAAAAAAAAAACACGTCTGCATATATCTATCTTTTGTTTGTGAAAAACCATTTTTGTTTTGGCTACGCAAGGTGCTCGCTTCTAATTATAATTCCTCTGATATAATGCCTATTTTTTATTTCAGAATCAAACTAAGTTTTGAAAGGAGAGGTTGTTATAAATCTCTCTTTATTTTAATGTTTTTTTTTACATTTTATTATGCACATTTGGTAGTAAGAAATTGATCTTTTTTCCAAATAAATGCTTTTATCAGTTCTGATTCTTAAAGTAAATAAACTTTCTCTTTCACACTGCATCATTTGGACAAATTTTCAAAATTTGTTTGTGGTTAGTAGTTAATTATAAAACTATAATTTTAATTGAATAGAGGCAGATATTACATTTTTAAGTATAAAAATAATTAAAACTACTGTACTGTATCTTTTGGAACGAGGGAATATTAAAGTAACACTGTTCAGCTACATGAGAACTTTTGGCAACGTACCACGTAATTTTGAACCATGGTCAAGTGACGTGGGCGACACCTGATCTGGCACCCTCTTCTCCTAACTACCACACCAACTTAGAAGGAATATTCTACCAATACTTAGCAGGAATATTCTTTGAAATCCACTCTTCCAAGATATATAGCAGTACGGGTTCCATGATGAGTATTTTAGCGGAAAAAATAGTTTGTCAAAATTTCAGTGTCTTATTTTTTGTATGTTAATGAAGACCTTAGAAAATTATTTGACTACTTATTTTAAGTGAACGGTATATATAATTAATTTTACAGTGGAATATCTTTAATTAAATTATTAGCTCTAACGGATTAAATTTTCCAAAGTGGAGTATTTTGTTTATGTATATCCCTTAATTTTAAATGTAGTGATCCAAAAAAATATTTTATGAAAAGTGCAGTAAATCATAATGCGGTTGGATAAAGTATTAACGTGCATCGCACCCCAACAGGGTGGGTCTTACAAAGCTCTAAAAAAGCGCGAGTTATGAAAGTAGCTAGGCATTTGCCAACTTTACTCTATCGTTAACATTTCGCTGTTTTTTATTGAATCGTCATTATAATTTAATAAACGGCGTTGCTTGCGAATATTACAATTTTAACATAAAATAAATACTACAGAAAGTAATATTAATGTATTATACTTTCAGACAAAAAATATTTACACTATTTTAAGCGTTCATTACACAAAACTTTTAACAATGTGTTTCTTTTGCTGAGCAGAGATCAGCTTAGGATGATATTTTCAAAAATCGACCATCAAGAGTGTTAGGGGAGTTATAAATAAAAAAAAATATCCTTTTTATCAGCTATTAGATCTACTTACTTAAAATTTAACAAAGGTGTTTTATTTCTCTCTTTTTTTTTGCTGAGCTACGCAAAAAAAGCTTTTTTTGTTTAATTTGCAATTCACGTAAAATTAACTCATTATAAACTTCTTTATCCTTCAATCTGTGTTGTTTAGTTTTTCAGTTCACCCGTGCGAAGAACGGGTATACCAGCTAGTGTTTAATAATGATATAAAAGTAATGTACACCTAGTACAAAATTAATTTACTCTGAAATATGTTTCACGAGAAAACGCTTAAGACGAAATGTCGTTTAACATGAAATAATAGAGCGGTCCCGAAAACTAATATATATTTTTACGATTTATTTTTCTTAAAATGAAACGAACACATCACTTAAAACGAAAAAACTTTCTTAAATGAATATTTCCTGAAATATTTGAAAGTTTTTTCATTATTGGGCTGTCCTACTGAATCATCGGAATAATCATTTACAGTAAATGATGATGTGTTTGGGGCCCAATCATGACTGACAAGGTCAATTTTCGGAGATTTTACAAAGCTCAAAAAGTATCATCAATGCTGATTCCGACGACGAAAATGAAATTAATATGCAGCTCCTATTATCAAGTCATCCGAAGTGAGGAACATCATGAAAAGTATGCCCAGTAATTTAGACTCAGATTTCAATGGTGAAATTGATAACAAAATGAACGATTATTTTCAAAACACTCACTAAATCAGTACTTCTCAAACTTTCACTATTGGCGACCCAATTTTCAATCATAATTTTTATCGCGCCCCCCTTATACAATAATAATGCGCTTTGGCGCTAAAGTTGGCCGCGGTAGCCTAGTGGTATGGTTATTGGATCGTGGCTTGCCTTGTCACGAGTTCGAGCCCAGTACCACTAAAGACCCGCCGTGTAGGGTAGCGATGCACGTTAAATCTTTCGAGAGCTGAAACGTCCTCCCGGTGGTGTGGTGTGGTAGTTAGGAGAGTTGGGTGCCAGCTCAGGTGTCGTCCACGTCATTTGACCATGGTTCAAAATTAAGTGATCCGTCGCCAAAAGCCCTCGTGCAGCTGAACAGTGCGACGGTAATATTCAATCAATCAATCAATTAGCTCTAAAGTTACAATACGATCTTAATTATAAACTGTAAAAATTAACAAGATGTGTATTAAATTTTGTATTTGATATTTTTAAGTAATGTTTATTTTAAGTAAATTACTTTTAAGTAACTGGATAATTATTGTTACTTTTCTTTGCTCTAATATATACATTAGAACAGATTGCAAAATGGTATTTAATTAAAAATTTATTTCCTTCATCACCCATTTCTAAAAGTATAAATATCATTAGAATAAAAATTCTAGTCCATGTTGCTCTCTATCATATCCATCACATTTGGCATTAATATTTAAAGCGAGAAGACTTTAAAATGTTTTAACCCAGGAAAGCAGGCCCACACTCAAAACTAACGTTAATAGTCGTGATAGGTAATTGAGTCACGTCAATGTTTTTTTACAAGCTTTTATTTAACTTGCAATGTGAAATGTTCGGGTGGATTCTTGCTACTCAATTTTGAAAGTCATGTCTTCAACCGATAAAGCTGAAATTTTGTATACACGTTTAGTTTAGATGACAATCCATATTTTGACAACTTATATTCCGATATAGCGCAATTAGTTAAAAAGATATTAATTAAAGTAGTTTGTTCAGGTGGAATCTTGCAGCTCAATTTTGAAGCTTATGTCTTCCTGCGATTGGGCAGAAATTTTGTATACACATTTAGTTTGGATGACAATGCATATTTGACCATTTTTGTTCTAATATCGCAATTATTTAGAAAGATTTTAATTAAAGCAATTTGTTCGGGAAGAATATCTTGCAACTCAATTTTGAAGGTCAAGTCTTCACCTGATTAAGCTGAAATTTTGTATACACGTTTAATTTGGATGGCAATGCATGTTTTGATTATTTATATTCCGATATCTCTCTCTCAATTAGTTAAAAAGATATTAATTAAAGTAGTTTGTTCATGTGGAATCTTGCAGCTCAATTTTGAAGCTCATGTCTTCCTGCGATTGCGCAGAAATTTTGTATACACATTTAGTTTGGATGACAATGCATATTTGACCATTTTTGTTCTAATATCGCAATTATTTAGAAAGGATTTAATTAAAGCAATTTGTTCGGGGGGAATCTTGGAACTCAATTTTGAAAAGGTCAAGTCTTCACCCGATTAAGCTGAAATTTTGTATACACGTTTAATTTGGATGACAATGCATGTTTTGATTATTTATATTCCAATATCGCAATTAGTTAAAAAGATATTAATTAAAAAATTCTTTCCCATATTATAAGCTTACTTTAGCTGTTTCAACTATCCCTCGTGGCTTTGTGTCTAGAGTAGCTGACTTCAAATTAATTCACCTGGGTTCGATTCCCGGGAACTCGCAGTTTTTAAATTTGCTTTAAATCACTTTATTTTTTTTTCGTAATTATTTTCTCTTCGTCAAATTCAAATTTCTACGTTCGTTCTTATTTTACAAGTTTTTATTGAACTTGCAATATAAATTTTGGGGGGGAATCTTGCAACTCAATTTTGAAGCACATGTCTTCAACCGATTAAGCTGAAATTTTGCATACACGTTTAGTTTGGATGACAATGCATGTATTGATTATTTATATTCCAATATCGCAAATAGTTAAAAAGATATTAATTGAAAATCATTTTTCCTTATTGGCTTTTTATTCTGGCTAGCATTTTATCGGATTGAGCTTAAAGAAGTTCCGAATTTTTGACCTTTTTTAAGAAATCCGTCTTATTCTTTCTCTATCAAACTGAGACAAAAAATAGTTACATAATTTGAAAGATCTATTTCGTCGTCCTTAAATTGTTTAATTCTTTTTAAAAAATAATGATATTTTCTATTTTTTACGATTTTTCTAAAATGCAGTTTCATGAAAATTATTTCCTAATCGTTCCGTATGATTTTTTTGTTTGTTTTAATGAATCGATATTCTGCACTAAAAAAGTGAAAGCTTTTCTCTTTTAGAATCAGTCATTGAAAAAATTAAATACCAAAAACATTTTTTTCTACTATTTTTCAAAAATTACTCAAATTTTTTTATAAAATATTTAAAAACTTCGTTATTTTTAGAGCTATTTAACGAAAAAAAATTTTCATTTATAGAATAGTATTATCCAAATTTTGCATGAAGATTTAAAAAATTGGTTTAAAATTACGGATTTAAAAAAAAATTGTTTTTCGTTTTTAGTATGGTATTATAGTAAATGCAGAGAAAAGAATGAGTTTTCATATTTTGATTAATTTTGCTTTGTCCAATGTTGTTTTGGTCTTACAGTGTTTATCCTCCCCTCTCCATTATCCTCTTGTCGCGTCCCGAGCGAAATATCTATCATATGTAAGTGGCCCGGTGGGAAAAAAGATTAAGTACCCCTGAGCTAGCCCCAGTTTAAAGTTAACCGGCAACAATGATGCGTTGAATGAGATTAACAGACTAAGAAACCTGTCCAGCGATAATTAAAAAGTAAAAAAAAATAAATTAAAATTAAAAAAAACTTTTTAAAAACAAGTTTTTATATAAATGCTCTAAAAAGAATAAAATAAACATTTGTTTTAAAATTTTTTTTGCTATCGACTTATAACATCATTACACAATTTATGATATAAAAGCTTGTCGCGAGATTTACCTGCGTAGATAAACAAGCAAATTAAATAAATTGATCTGATTGATTTAAATTTTTAAAATTTTCAAACGAAGTAAATGCGTGTACATAAATCTCGCGACAAGCTTTTATATCATAAATTGTGTAATGACGTTATAAGTCGATAGCAAAAAATTTTTTAAAACAAATGTTTATTTTATTCTTTTTAGAGCATTTATATAAAAAACAAATGTTTATTTTATTCTTTTTAGAGCATTTATATAAAAGCTTGTTTTTAAAAATTTTTTTTTTACTTTTAATTTATTTACAATTATTTTTATTCTGTGCACGATAAAAATCACAATTCCAGTGAATAACTTAACTAAGAGAAAATATATTTACCTACTTTCAAGGACTTTTCCTTTTTTCTTTCATAATTTGAGGAAAAATCCATTAAAACTGAGCTAAAATGTTTCAAAGGTACGTAACCTTAATAAAGGACACAATTCACAGAATGATACAGGAGTTACAAGAATGGTAACACACAATTAAAGGAATGATATTTGCAAGCAAAACCGTCATATTTTGTTCAAATTATAGTAGTTTAGTTGTCCTTTGACTTTGAGCCCCGTGCGATCACTCTCGTGTTAAAAGTATATTCAATATAAATATATGAATGTTAGTCCAAAAAAAACGTATTGTATAAAACTTGTATTTCATCATGTTTTACAGGTTTCCGAATACCCATAAAAATAAATCTTAGCGAAATAATCCTTCAAGGACAGAACTAATCATACCAATAAATTCTAAAGTCAAACGATGATAACTGACACAAAACTGCGTTCTGGGTGAAAAGTAAATAAGTTTTTCTTTTCTTTCTACAGCTAATGTGCAACATTTCAATAAAAATAACAGGGGAGAATTTTTTATCTTCCTAGAATTTTTCTCTGGGTATGAGTTTTTTTTCTTTTTTTTTGTGAAATATGTTATTTTTTTTATTTAAGGTTTAAAGAGAAAAAGTTTAAAAAAAAATCTCTCATCATGTCATTACAGTAAATCAAACAAAATGCTTTTTTATTTAGTTTGGGATCAGATAGTTAATGAACGTATGAAAGTGGAAACTTTTATTTTTGATGAAGTAATATCGCAGCTGATATATATAAATTATATCAGTGTAAATGCGTACTTTTTTATATGTCAGAAAGTATTTTGTTTACTTGGTTCCTATAAATTAATTTTTAAACCTTTTATTTCCAATATGCTCACGCCCCCCCCCTTTAGAGTTATCACGCCCCCTAGGGGGGCACGTGCAACAGTTTGAGGAACGCTGCACTAAATGTTTCATTTTTCAAAAAACTTCAAAATTTTGCATTTAGTTTTCTTTAGTTCTTGTGAATATTTTTGTTTCTTAGATTTTTAATAAATTGATGCATGTATACTTATTTATGTAAATAAAACGTACTCTAACAATTTTCATTTTGTTGAATATAAGGTTTTTTTGCAATATTCTTTAACAAGAAATTCTTTTACATGAATAAATATACAAGCCCCTTCAGTTTTGTGTTAAACTATTTTCACTGTATTTTGAAATAATGCAATGAAGTACAATAAAAAATGAAAAGTGAGATTAATTT
Source organism: Trichonephila clavipes (assembly GCA_019973935.1). Lineage (NCBI taxonomy): Eukaryota > Metazoa > Arthropoda > Arachnida > Araneae > Nephilidae > Trichonephila > Trichonephila clavipes. The sequence goes on along the minus strand of BMAU01018052.1, from coordinate 757,464 downwards.
GTAATGTAGGAATAAGGAAAGAAAAAAAATATATATTTAACACAAAATGTTGCAGTCACTCAGACTGACAACACAAATAATTGGATTTTGTATATTATTACGGCAACTTTCACCTACATGTGTCTAATTTCTTTTACATGTTCATGCACTTAACATAGGAGCATTATGTATAAGTTACAAGAACATATGTATTAATTATAGTGCAATTTTTATTTCTTTGCCTCTGCATGTGATGCATTGCTCTCTCTCTTTTTTTTTATAAAAGTAGTTTTTTAGAGAAGATTTGTTTTGCTTGATAATAATCTTACAGTTCTAAATAAGAATGGAATCAATCTTCTATTTTGTAGATGGGATTTCATAAGAGATATAATGCTAAATTTTTCTACATGTAGTATTTATGTTATGTAGAGAGTGTTTATATTAAAGCCGCATTGTAAATCAATGAAAAGGCTATTGGCGACAAACCTCGTAATTTTGAAGTTCCGTCGGAATAATTATGTCGTTTCTGACAAAATTAAGTTCTGTGATTTTCTATGGGAAAGAAATTAATTAGAACTTTGAATTACTTTTTTCTTAGCACCCGTTTCATTAAAAATGAATATAAATCGCGTGCATCATAAACTGAAATACTAGTACGTTTTTCTATGAAAAGTCATAATAGAATTTATACGACAATTTAAAATGTATATAAAATTGTGGGTCAGACATGTGTGGTGAACTGTGACATAGTCTATTGTCGTGAATTCCCATCTTTCGATAAATGTTATGGTTTTACAAGCTGGTCAAGGACAAGTGCCTCACCCATCGATTGTCCCTGAATTTTTTACAATCAACCAGCTGTGGAATGACCGGTGCTCGTGGCCATGGGGCCATTGTTTATTGTCTGCACTCAGGGAGTGGAGATAGCAGACGGGTCGGCATAATAGACTTAAGAGTTCGGCGCCCCATTGACAATAGGCGAAGCCTATCTTAAAAATAACCATGTTGTCTTTTTCTAGTGTTGTATGAGGGGATACTAGAAACAGGTGGCGTGATGGGCCAGTGTGTCCAGATGTGGACGAGGAACTATGGCGCCTTGGACCAGACAGCTCGGGTGTGTTTTGGCGTGTTATGCGCCAATAGGAAGAAGGAGGAGGTCAAGAGAGACTTTGGTCCTGCGAATAAGAAGAAGCGAGGGGCGTGTTGTGAACACACCCCTGGTGTTTAAAAGGGTTGTTTTTGAGGACACGAGAAGAAAAAGACGGAAAAAAAACCCGGAGAGAGAAGGAAAAAAAGAGAAGAAAAAAGATCCCGAGAGAGAGAGAAAGAGACCCCGAGAGAGAGAGAGCGCGAAGCCCGCCTTGAATGGAGAAAAAGGGCTGAGTCCGGAAATTGGAGTGAAAAGGACAATGAACGCCGGTGGCGTTGAGCATGAGTATATGAACTGATTACACCGGCTTGGCAAAATTACTTCAAAAAGAATTGTTTATCAAATAAACAATATTTTTTTATTTCTATATTAAGCTGTAAAGATTTTTTTTTATTGATGGATAGCTACTCACGACGTTACAGCTAATATAAATATATGAAATTGGTGGCAGCGGTGTTGATCCGGCATTTAAGTAAACAGATGCCCGAATCCTTTATTTTATTTGAAGAAAAAAAATGCCAGCCGTGTGCGATTGTGATGAAGCGAGTTTAATGACCCCTAATTCCTGGATTTCCCAGCTGTGAGAAGTGCTGGATGCAAGTGTCTCCCGTTCCTGCTTGTGAAGAGTGCCCGTGAAGTGCCTGCCTTCCGTTTTTTCCCGGAGAAGGATAAGGAAGAGGTTTCCAGTGTTTCCACCTGCAATGTTAAGGTCAGTCTTTTTCTTTGAGTATCGTATCGGGGCAGCAATACATTATTTCTAGTTAATGTAAAATTTTGTAAGGAAAATAATGCTAGATAAAGTTAAAAGTATAGACTGAGAGACTACAGAAATTATTAAGTTTGTTTGCAGTGTATTGATTTGCTATGTTTGTATGTGTGTTTGTTTATTGAGTTAGGTCGTAGTATACAGTAGTATATTTGCTTCGTTAGCACAGTTTTTGCGTAGTGTATTGTCACGTTACTCTGAGTATTTTTATTATTTTGTGAAGTATAATTAAAGTCTAGGTTTATTGTACGGTTAGTTACGTTTGGTAGTTGTATAAGTTTGTGGAGTACAACGGAGTATAGTGTAGTGTTGATTTATGTTGGATATTTGATTTGTTTTAGAGACAATTGAGATTGGATTTAGTGTTGTATTTATTAAAGCACGATGGCGTTTCTTTTAAAGCAAACAAAAGAGGTATTGTTAGAGGTTGCGATAGATTTGGGAGTCGAAGTCAATAGTACTCTAACCAAATTAGAAATTAAGAATAGAATTTGTCAGAGTGAAGACTATAACGAAGAATCGGTTAAACGTTTGTTGGAGGGTATCTTGGCGGAAAAACGGGAAGCTAGGGAATTGAAGGAAAGGCAGGAGACTAGAGAATATGAGTTGGAGCGGTTAAGATTGTCTAACGCCACTGAGACGGTTAGTGTATCGTCTGCCGATTTAGAAGGGCAAGGGGTAAATAGACGTGTTAATTTAAAAGACTTGGTGCCTAAATTTGATGCAAAAAATGCAGACATTAATTTATTTTTTGAAATATTTGAAAGGCAGGCGATAAAAGAAAAAGTGGCTGAGGATAGATGGGTCTCCCAACTCATTCCTTTACTTCCCATAGAAATTGCGGAGATAGTAGCGAAAGAACCTTTAGAAAAAAGCGACGATTACCCCCACATAAAAAATCTACTCTTGGCTCGGTTCCAACTCACACCGATAGCCCTTAGAGATAGATTTGAGTCGCATCAACGCAGACCTGTGGCCATGTGGGCGGATTTAGTATTCGAACTAAGGTCCTACCTGGACAACTGGCTAGCGGGGATGAAAGTGGGTGATTTCGCCGCATTAAAAGAGCTACTAGTGACAGAACAAATAAAAAAAAAGAGCACCAAGTGAATTAGTAGACCATTTTCTAGATTCGTGGGATGGTTTCAAGGAGGCTAAAAGTTTAGCTGAGAAATTGGACCATTTTGAGGCGATTAGAAGAGTGCATAAAAAAAAAAAAAAACAGGTCCGACGAAAACCTGGGAGCGTAGAACCTTTGATAAACAGCCTCTCGAAAGTAAAAATAAATCTGCGCATTTTAGTGGTAAGGGTAAAAATATCGGGCCCTTGAACAGGGATCCTTATAAGCATGAGGTAAGCCAGGGGAGTTCTCAAATTAGGAGGGAGTGCCCCAGGGCGGGGATAATCAATTTGAGAAAAGGAAGCCCATAATATGCTACTACTGCAATGAGACAGGGCACATAAAGCCAGTGTGCCCTAGATTAAGGAAAAATAATTTCGAAACGGTAGCTAATTTAACTTTAAATACCGAGAATTACGACCCATTTAAAAAATTCAAAATGAACATGGAAATAAATGGCATTGATCGCGTATGTCTAAGAGATTCGGGGTCATCTATAGACGTCTGTTCGCGGAGCTGGATTAATGAAAATGACCTCCTAGGTGAATAGGTTTGATTGAAAAGCCCGTTAGATGAGATTTGCCACTGTTTGCCTCTGGCTAAAATTAAAATCAAAACGAAGAAAGGAGAGTTTTATACCAAGGCTGCAATAAAACAGGATAGTAGTGACAATGATCTATATTTATTGGGAAACCGAACAGCTGAACTGCTGGAGTCAGACGAACAGGGGGTGCACTTGGTTAACGCAGTGGTGACTAGAAGTAAACAAAAAAGATTTTCCCCCGAGAAAAAAAAAGAGGCGAGAACGAAGCGGAGTTTGAACTTACGGATTCCCCCGTCCGAGGGAGGGGAAGACGATAGCTTTATCATTCCTGCTTTTGAAGGAGAAGGGGGAAACAGTTTGGCGAAAGTGAATGGTGTTGAATTTAAAGAGGAACAAAGAAAATGCCCCGATCTGAAACCATTATGGGATAAGGCCCTAACAGGAATAGACAAAGAATTTAGGGTCATCAGGGGGAAATTAGTTAGAGTCGCGAAAACTAAGCGAGGGGAGGAGGTCAGACAGTACCCATAAAGTTTAGACTTGACATTAACAAACTTAGCCATGACGAAATAGGGGGGCATCTGGGGGTGACGAAAACCAAAGATAGAATTCTAAGGCATTTTTTTGGCCGAACGTGTACAGAGACGTGGAGGAGTTCGTCAAAACTTGCGATTCGTGTCAACGAGTAGGGAAACCGAGAGATAAGGCGAAAGCACCCCTGAAATTAGTGCCGATTATTTCGGAGGTATTCTCTGAAATCAATATAGATGCTGTGGGACCTCTCTCTGTCTCAACAAAGCAAAACAGATATCTGATTACGTCAATTTGTGTAGCCTCTAAGTACCCGGAAGCTATACCGGTGGAGAGTATTACTTCCCTGAACGTAATAGACGCCCTCTTGAGTATCTTTTCTAGGATAGGATTCCCACGCGAAATACAATCCGACCTGGGGACTTCTTTCACTAGTGAATTGACCACCACCTTTTTCAATAAGTTCGGCATCAAAGTGACGAGGTCATCAGTCAGCCACCCCCAAAGCAATGCAGTGGAGCGAGTGCATAGAACCATCAAGCGCGTAATTAAGGCTTTGTGCGTGGAATCGGGAGAAGATTGGGAGGGGGTTCTTCCTTTGGCATTATTCTCTCTCAGAACGGTTGCGCACGAGAGTACAGGTTTCAGTCCCACCGAGTTGGTCATGGGAAAGAATTTGAGAACACCCCAAACGTTAGTTTACGAGGAATGGATGGAGGAGGGAAACACGAGTCAATCGGTAGTGGAATATATATTGCAGTTAAATAATAGACTCAAACGTTGCCAAGATATTGCGATCACTAGGATGAAAGAATGCCAACTTAAAAGGAAAACGTGGTACGATCGCGATGCCGTGGAACGGAAATTTGTAGAAGGGGATCTGGTAATGGTGTTAGTTACCTCTAAACAAAATAAACTTGAGGTGAATTGGATAGGGCCGGGAAAGGTACTTAGTAGAATTTCGGATACAAATTATGTGATAGATCTACCAGGAAGAAGGGACCGTATTACTATCTATCACGTAAACTTACTAAAACCGTATCATCGGAGACCCGAGCTGGTAAGCCTGGTTGTAGAAGAGGTCTCGGATGACATAGAGGGAGATGCGGAAATTCCTTATCCAGATAAACAATGCACGAAGTTTGACTATCACGAAATATTACGGGAAAGTCAAATGCAACTTAAACTATCCCCCTCTCAGATCGACGAATTAAAACAAGTCATTACTGAAAATAAGGACGTGTTTTCCCCAGACCCTGGGACGACTCACTTGATGCGAATGGATATTGAATTGATCTCGGACAAGCCCATTAAAACAAAACCTTATCGGATGTCTACGAGACAAATTAACATATTGCGAGAAGAAATTAAACGTTTGTTGGAACTGGGTGTAATAGAGATAGGACAGTCCGATTACACTTCGCCCCTTATTTTAGTAGAAAGCCCAAATAAAGACCCTCGTCCTTGTGTTGATTATCGTCGATTGAACGAGATAACTCGAGCTGAATTTTTCCCTTTGCCAAATATGGAAGAAATAGTAGAAAAAGTGAGTGCGGCTCCCTATGTAACGGTGATGGATTTGTCGAAAGGTTACTTTCAGATTCCGCTCACGCCGAGAGCTCAGAGATACGCAGCTTTCGTTACTCCATTTGGCACCTATATCCCCAAGAAAATGATGTTCGGGTTAGTATGTGTGCCCTATTATTTTTGCAAATTGATGGCCCAAGTTTTAGAGGGGTTGGAGCAGTTTGCATTGCCGTACATAGACGATATAGCCATTTTTTCCCAAGGGTGGAAAGATCACGTAAAGCATATCGACATAGTTTTAGGAAGATTGAGAAAGGCGGGGCTTAAAGTGAAACCCTCTAAATGTAAGTTTTCTCAAGAGGAAGTCTTATTTCTAGGGCATCGAATTGGTTCAGTGAGTAGGTCACCGAGTGATCTGAAAATAAAAGCTATAGCAGATTTCCCGCGGCCCACCACTAAAACACACGTACGATCCTTTCTCGGTCTAGTGGGGTACTACTCTCATTATATCCCAAATTACAGCACAATAGCTTCACCCTTGACCGACGCGCTGAAAGGGAAAATTAAGAAAGAGAAGATCACTTGGGATGAGAAATGTGGGAAAGCGTCCGAGGAGCTAAAAGCCAAGCTCGTCACCCAACCCATATTGTTTGCCCCAGATTTTGCCACGGATTTCATCCTGCAAACGGACGCGAGTGAGGTGGGTGCTGGGGTTGTTTTATCGCAAAGAATAGAAGGGGAAGAACACCCCATCGTTTTCCTAAGCAAAAAATTTTCTAAGGCGGAGCGAAACTACAGCAAGGTGGAAAGGGAATTAGCTGCGATAATTTTTGGTCTAAAGCGATTAAAGCATTATTTAGACGGGCAAAAATTTATTATAGAAACCGACCACAACCCCTTAAGGTACCTAAACAAGATGGGGAGTACTAATCCTAGGTTACAAAGATGGGCGTTGAGTTTACAGCCGTTTAATTTTGAAATCAAACACAAACCTGGGAGGCTCCATGGAAACACGGACGGCCTAAGTAGATTGGAATAAGTAGTTTGTAGATTTTTCTATTAATTGTTATGTATATTTAAATTACTGTTTTATTTATATGTGTGTATGTGTATCTGTGTACATTGTGGAAGAAAATAGATGTTAGTGAAAAATCTCTGATGTCTCTTAGTCAACCGTAGGCCAGCAGATGTTTACTTCTGTAGTCAGGCGCGATTAAGTGTAGATGGTTATTAAGAGATTGGCATTTGACGCATTTTGTTTGAAAAATTATAAGTTAAAGGTGAAATGTAACTTGGAGAAAAAGAATCCCAGATTCGGATTTTAAGATCTAATTGTGTGAAGTGTACATTTTTTTTTTTTTGAAATTTGATTCATGTATTATGTTATTTTTTGATTGTGTTTAATACCGGGATTGCTGCCCTGATCAATCTCATTGATGGGACGATCTTTGTGTGTGTGATTTCTGGGAACTGAATCCAACTAGGACCAGAGCAGTCCCGTGAAATGGACTTTTTTTAGGGGGAAAGAGTTGTGACATAGTCTATTGTCGTGAATTCCCATCTTTCGATAAATGTTATGGTTTTACCAGCTGGTCAAGGACAAGTGCCTCACCCATCGATTGTCCCTGAATTTTTTACAATCAGCCAGCTGTGGAATGACCGGTGCACGTGGCCATGGGGCCATTGTTTATTGTCTGCACTCAGGGAGTGGAGATAGCAGACGGGTCGGCATAATAGACTTAAGAGTTCGGCGCCCCATTGACAATAGGCGAAGCCTATCTTAAAAATAACCATGTTGTCTTTTTCTAGTGTTGTATTAGGGGATACTAGAAACAGGTGGCGCGATGGGCCAGTGTGTCCAGATGTGGACGAGGAACTATGGTGCCTTGGACCAGACAGCTCGGGTGTGTTTTGGCGTGTTATGCGCCAATAGGAAGAAGGAGGAGGTCAAGAGAGACTTTGGACCTGCGAATAAGAAGGAGCGAGGGGCGTGTTGTGAACACACCCCTGGTGTTTAAAAGGGTTGTTTTTGAGGACACGAGAAGAAAAAGACGGAAAATAAACCCGGAGAGAGAAGGAAAAAAAGAGAAGAAAAAGATCCCGAGAGAGAGAGCGCGAAGCCCGCCTTGAATGGAGAAAAAGGGCTGAGTCCGGAAATTGGAGTGAAAAGGACAATGAACGCCGGTGGCGTTGAGCATGCGTATATGAACTGATTACACCGGCTTGGCAAAATTACTTCAAAAAGAATTGTTTATCAAATAAACAATATTTTTTATTTCTATATTAAGCTGTAAAGATTTTTTTTTATTGATGGATAGCTACTCACGACGTTACAGAACCAATGGCACGCGATACAAAATTTTAGTTACGTCACTGATCAAAATGGTTTGTATTTTAGTTTAAAATATTAAAGTTCAAGTATTACGAACACAAGCGAAAGTGATTCCAGATACGTTTAACTGTTTGAAAAAGCTCGTTCATGCTATTTTAACTATATTTTCATCTACCTCTTCCTAGGAGTTATTATTTTTAGAGATGAGAGAGAGAATAACAGTAGACTCGCTTAGAAACCGCTTGAGAAATTACTCGAATTCAGCATGCATTCTACTAAAAGTAACATCTTTTAATCTTAATATAAGTTATTTGTCATCTATAATCTGCGAAAAAGAAGTCACACAAATATTACTTTTATTTTTAATTTGAATTACATGTATAATTAAAACATTTACTACTATACAGTGCAAAAAGTATTTTTTCGCTGTATATAAAGAGTTTTGAGTTGTTAGTATTTAGTTTTTTATCTTCCCAATAACAACAAGTCAAAATTATTTGACGACACATCTATATCTCATTAGACATTTCTTTAGAAAAAAATGATACATTGATACATAAAGGTTCGTCATCCCTGATGTAGGGGGGTCTTTGTTACTAACTGTCAAATGAAATTTTTAATTTTTTCCAATGAGGTATTTTATTTTTATTAAGAATTAAAAGTTTTGTTTCTTTTTAATATTATACATATAAAAATATTAAATTAAAACTCTCAAAGAGAAAATTTATACATATATTTTATTTCGAAAAAAGGAACGTATTAAATATCTCAAATGCCTCTTCTTTAGTAACGATCTTATATTATTAATCCGTGTGCATAAATGCTGTATTAAATGAGGGCCAAATGTATGTGAGATAAAAACTTTTTTAACTCATAACATTTTTAAAAATAACTGACAGTAAAAATTAAATAATCAAGTGAACACTTCTAAAAAAAGAAAATGCAAGAAGTGTACTCTTAAATGAAATGCTGAAACAAAATCTATTTATTGTATATGATACATATCCCATCATTCCTTAAATCCAAGTACCAAACATCATTTTAATGCTTTAAGTAATAAACGGTGTCCCAAAATTAAAGCAAGTTTTAAATTCGTCACCATTTTTGTAGTAAATTGTTGGCAACCCTGAAAAAAACGATTTGACAACTGAGAGCTTAGGGTTAGTAAAAATGGAACGTTACACTATACATGTTTTCATTATTGAACAATATTTCAAAAATAACGAAAGCTTTGTGGACGCATTTCGAAAATTTTATACAAATATGGTACAAATAGTGCTTTAATTTCGTCAACTGTGAAAAAATTAATAGAAAAATTCCAGAATATTGGATCAGTTGGAGAAGCTAAACACACTGGTCGTCCAAAAACAAGCCGTTCAAATGTGAATATCGAAGCACTGCATGATAGTGTTGGTGAAAACCTCGGAACATCAATTCGGCGTCGAGGGCAAGAATTGCAAATTTGATGAAGCTCTCTAAAGCGTATACACCCAAAAGACCCGTGTCTCCATGCTTAGAAAATTCAATTAATGCAACAACTAAAGCTAAATGGCCATGGTCAACGGAGAGAGCTGGTGGAATGGATTATTGAACATCAACAAATGAATGCTGATTTTTCGAGCAAAATCATTTAAACCGATGGAACACATTTTCACTTCGATGGCTTCATTACTCTCCATAATTGGAGAATCCCCATATGATTGTCGAATGACAATTGCACCCATAACGTGTCACTGTTTGATGCAGTTTGAAGCTTGAGGCATCATTGGGCCATACTTGTTTTTTAAAGTGAGGCTGGTCAAGAAGTAACTGTTATTGGAGCTCGATATCGCGACATGATAACAGGGTTCTTTCTACTTTAGTTGGATGCTATTGACGTGGCCAATTTGTGGTTTCAACAAGACGGTTCCACAAGCCATAAAAGCAGTGAAACAATTAAATTACTGCATTAGACATTTCCTGGTCGTGTAGTATCTTGTTTTGGTGATCAGAAACGCCCCCCATAGATCATGTGATTTAAAATAATTAGATTTCTTCTTATGAAGTTATTTGAAGTCAAAAGTTTGTGTCGATAAACCCGCAACCACCCATGCGTTACAAGTGGAAATTAAATGCTGCATCAATGTAATTCAACCACAATTATGCAGGAAGGTAATGAAAAATTTCAACAAAAGTGTGCGTATGTGCCATCAAAGCCACGGAGGTCATTTGCCTGAAGTGGTATTCCAAACATAACCCTATCATGTGTACTTTATAAAGGGTGTTTTTTTAGAGGTATAGAACTTTAAATTGCAATAAAACAACGATGTATAATTCGATTGACATGAATTTTTTTTATTCCAAAGATAATCTTGTGGCATTACATTTTAAATATGATTTCTGGCATGACTGCCACAGCTGGCTCGAATGTAGTCCAATCTGGACGTCCAATTTTCGATGACTTTTTTCAACATTTGTGGCCGTATATCGGCAATAACACGGCGAATGTTGTCTTCCAAATGGTCAAGCATTTGTGGCTTATCCGCATAGACCAATGACTTTACATAGCCCCACAGAAAATAGTCTAGCGGTGTTAAATCACAAGATCTTGGAGGCCAATTCACAGGTCTAAAACGCGAAATTAGGCGGTCACCAAACGTGTCTTTCAATAAATCGATTGTGGCACGAGCTGTGTGACATGTTGCGCCATCTTGTTGGAACCACAGCTCCTGGACATCAGGATTGTTCAATTCAGGAATGAAAAAGTTAGTAATCATGGCTCTATACCGATCACCACTGACTGTAACGTTGTGGCCTTCATCGTTTTTGAAGAAGGATTCCACCAGACCATAAAGCGCTCCAAGCAGTCAGTTTTTCTGGATGTAACGGTGTTTCGACATACACTTGTGGATTAGCTTCACTCTAAATGCGGCAGTTTTGTTTGTTGACGTAGCCATTCAACCAGAAGTGCGCTTCATCGCTAAACAAAATTCGCTTATGAAAATCGGGAACAACGGCAATCTCGTTTTGGGCCCATTCGACGAATCTACGCCTTGCTGGATGATCGTTTTGATGAATTGCCAAACCAAACTGAGAATAAATCACTTGACAGCTGTTAAATCGGTCGCCATCTTGGAAAGTAATGCCATCTTAAACTTCTATACCTGGAAAAAAACACTCTTTAATTCAATAAAAAAATGAAAGAAAAAAATCTGTGTTTCTTATTTAATTCAAATCTTGTGTTATTTTTCTCTCATACTTTAATGTAATCCTATATTTCAGTGTTATATTCGCAGGAAAACAAAAAAAAGTTTAATAATAAAATATACTCTGACTTCTCTCTCTCCCTTTTATGTTGTAGGAGAAAATGAAATTATTAAAACAAGACAAAATTTTAATGAAATTTGAATTATCTGTTACTTCCAATTATGATTATTTCTTTTCATTAAAGATAATAATTAGAAGAAAATAAGTTGTGAATGAGATATTTGTAATTTGCAACACAATTAAAAAAAATGGTTTGATTTTTTTTTCATTGTACTAGTTACAAAATCTTACGAATTTTTGTTTCTTATCGATTTACTTAATTTATGCGTAGGATTATTATTAATAATTGGGTAAATTTACAGCTTATAAAAGTTATTTACATATATCATAAACGTTATAAAAGTAAATATACTTCTCAAGTTTTCTTCAATATCCGTCATTTATAAGCATACTCTCCGGCGTTTTAAATTATGCTAAACATTTTTTCTCATTTATTTTTAGAAATAGAAAAAGGAATATTTTTTAGTTCTTGTAATCTCTGAATTTAAACAATTAAAATAAATTAAAAGAAAAAAACTTTTTTTAAAAACAAGCTTTTATTTAAAGGCTCAAAAAGGAATAATATAAACTTTTCTTTTAAAACTTTTTTTGCTATCAACTTATAAAGTCGTTATGCAATTTATTATATAAAAGCTTGTCGTGAGATTTAAGTACTCATATTTACTTAGTTTGAAAACTTTAAAAATTAAAATCAATCAAATCAAGTTTTTTAATTTGCTTGTTTATGTACACAGGTAAATCTCGCGACAAGCTTTTATATCATAAATTGTATAACGACTTTATAAGTTGATTGCAAAAAAGTTTTAAAGAAAAGTTTATTTTATTCCATTTAGAGCATTTGAATAAAAGCTTGTTTTTAAAAAAGTTTTTTTTTACTTTTAATTTATTCTTTACTTTTTAGTTATCGCTAGACAGAGGTTTCTCAGTCTGTTAATCTCATTCAACGCATAATCGTTGAAAGGTCGTTTGTCGGTTAATTTTGAACAGTTCAAATAAGGGGTACTCAAAATTTTTTCCGTCAGGCTACATACATATGATAGATATGTCAATCGGGCCGCAACAAGAGGACAATGGGAAGGGAGGGAAAAACACTGTTAGATCAAAACAAAATTGGACGAAGAAAAATTAATTAAAATATTATGCATCATTCTCTTTTTTTTTTTTGCTTTTACTATAATACTATACTAAAAACGAAAAACACATTTTTTTTGTAAATCCGTAATTTTAAACCAATTTTTTCAATTTTTATGCAAAATTTGGATCATACTATTCTACAAAGGAGAAAATATTTTCGTGCGACTATATATATTTAAAAATGACGAAGTTTTTAAACATTTTGTTCAAAATTTGAGTATTTTTTGAAAAATCGTAAAAAAAAGTTTTTAGCCTTTTCTTTTTTAAATGACTGATTCTAAAAGAAAACGCCTGAACTTTCTGAGTGCAGAATATCGATTCATTAACACGCGAAAAATAATACGGAACGATTTAGAAATCATTTTCATGAAAACGCATCGATTTTGACTCATTTTAGAAAAAATTGTAATAAATAGAAATATCATTATTTTTTTAAACAGTTATACTGTGTCGTAGCGAAATAAATTATCTTTCCGATTAGGCTGTTATTTTTTGTCTAAGTTTCAGAGAAAGAATAAGATGGGTTTTTAAGGAAGGTCGAAGAGAGAGATAGAGAATCGGAACTTCTTTAAGCTCTATCCGATAAGCTGCCGGGCAGAATAAAAAGCTAACAGGAGTAAAAGGTTTTCAATTAATATCTTTTTAACTATTTGCGATATCAGAATATAAATCATCAAAACATGCATTGTCATCTAAACTAAACATGTATACAAAATTTCAGCTCAATCGGTTGAAGACAACAGCTTCAAAAATTGAGTTGCAAGATTCAGCCCGAAAAAATTACTTTAGTTAATATCTGCACTATTAAAACTCGAAGGTAAACAAACGTATGCAACTATACAACTAGGTGTATCTTCTCACGAACTCTGCACGATCCAGACACTCTCCAATGGTACCAAAAGATCGGAACTGATCCGAGGAATCCGTTTTGAACACTGATATTTCAATAGTGCAATTAGTTAAAATATATTAATTAAAAACCTTAAAACGCATAATTATTGCCATTTTTTCCCACCAGGTGCTGAAGTTCCAGTTTCTCGAACTTTTTTTTTTATCCCAGACGTTTTTAAAACACGAAAAAAAATTTTATGAGACTCAAACAAACAAAAAAAAAATTACAGAATCGGAAAGATCATTTAATTCGCCACGATACGTTATAAATTATTTTACAAAAAAAAATGATATTTTCTTTTTTTTACGATATTTTCTAAAATGAGTCAAAATCGATACGTTTTTATGAAAATGATTTCTAAATCACTCCGATTCAATTTTCCTTCAATTTATTGAAATTATATTCTACACTAAGAAAATTCATGCTTTATCTCGTTCAGAATCAGTCATTTAAAAAATAAAATGATTTTTTTTTTTACGATTTTTAAAAAATACTCAAAATTTTATTTAAATACTTTTTAATTTCATTATTTATAAAAAATAATTTCATGACAATTTTTTCCGTGTGTAGAACGATATTATCCGTAATATGCTGAAAGTTTGAAAATATTGCTTAAAAATTACAGTTTTTCCTTTTTTATCCCCTTTTTGCGAGAAATATTAATGCATTATTTTTGTTACATTTTTTATTTAAAAATTACCGTTGTTTGCAATCGATATATGAAGCTCAAAGGCATTAAATTAAAAATGAAGCCCCCCAAATTAAAATTTTTACAAATAACGCTATGCGAAATTGAATATCTCTTCCTTTTATTTTACAGGTCTTTTATTTCTTTTTTCCGAAGATTTCGTGGAATGAACGCTTAGAACGCTGGATTATTAACTTTTGTCCCCTGGTTATAAACAACATCATCGCTTAGTTTTTATGATTGTTTTAAAAAATACTCAAAATTTTATTCGCGCATTTAATAACTTCGCCAGAAATTTTGTAAATGGATAGAAGATTTATTTCGTGACGATATAGTATGTTTTTCTTTTTTTTTCAAAACAACTATACTTTCCATATGACCTTATATCTAAAATGAATCACTATAGATGCGTTTATATGAAATTCATTTTTAAAAAACTCATACTTTGCTTTTAACAGTTAGTGATTTAAAATATAAAATGTCGAAAACTTTTTTACGAATTTTTTTGTGCAATAATGCATTGTGACACTAGAGTGCTGCCCCTGTCAAGCTGTTTAAGAATCGTTGACTGTTCACTTTCTCGAGAGCTCTGATAGTGGCAGGGGTAGGGGAATTTCCATGACAATATGTTATGCATTTAAAAATGTTCCTACAACGCCGGGGGGACGGAATAAACCTGTCTGACAAAGAAAAGAAGCGAAAAAATTTCGGAACAGGAAATTTTAAGTTATACACTAGGTAGAAGCCCGAGCAATATAGGACGAATCGGAGTAGGGGGTGGAATTCATTTTGAAAAAGATTTGTAGAGAAGTGCTGATTTTGTGAAGTAAAGGGAAAATTTATAAAAGTAGAGAAATCCCGTGCAATGCTGGGCTATGCAGCTAGTCTTTTTAACTAAATGCGATGCCGGAAAATAAATGGTCAAAACATGCATTGTCAACCAAACTAAACGTGTATACAAAATTTCAGCTTAATTGATTGAAAACATCGAATTTACATTGTAAGTTAAATAAAAGCTTGTAAAATATAACATAATTTGTACGTGTACAGAGTAGAAGTATTGTAAAATATCTCGTAGTACAAATCAAATATTTTACACGAAACGAAAAAATTATAATTGGAGGCGCAAGGTATCTATCCCTGCTAAGCGAGCGCTCTACCATCTGAGCTACGCTCGTGGTCGACACCTGTGTTATATTGTAAACATGCTCACCTTAACAAGATCTTTCCAGTAACTAGGTCAATTATAAGTGTTAAGGGAGAAACTAGAATCGAGTAAATAGATATCTCTTAGAATATTTCAAAGTAAATAGTTTTATAGATCTGTCTTTCTCTTAGTGTTCCCTGTAGAAAAGTAAAGATATAACATTCTTTGTACGTATGCAGAGTGGAAGTATTGTAAAATACATCTCGTTGTTCAAAATTAAACGAATTTCAAAAATATTTTACACGGAAGAGTAACAATTGGAGGCGCGGGGTATCGATCCCCGAACCTCTCGCATGCTAAGCAAGTGCTCTACCATTTGAGCTACGCTTTTTGTCGACACATGTGTTATTGTAAACAGGCTCGCCTTAACACCTAAACACAAGAACGTTACAGTAACTAAGTCGATATCGGAATATAAATCGTCAAAACATGCATTGTCATCCAAACTAAAAGTGTATACGAAATTTCAGCTCAATCGGTTGAAGACATCAGCTTCAAAATTGAGTAGCAAGATTCCACCGGAACATTTTACATTGAAAGTGAAAAAAAAAGCTTGTAAACAAATAGGAAAGAACGCGGAAATTTAAATTTGTTCAAGAGAAATAATTTTCGAATGAAAATTAAAGTGATTTAAGGTAAATTTAAAAACTGCGAGATCCCGGGAATCGAACCCTGGGAAATTCCTTTGAAGTCAGCTTCTCTAACCTCTAGGCCACTAGAGCTAGTGGAAAGAGATAAAGGAAACTTCTAACATGGGTAAGAGTTTTTTAATTAATATATTTTTAACTAATTGCGATCTTGGAATATATATGTACAAAACATGCATTGTCATCCAAACTAAACTTATATACAAAATTTCAGCTCACTCGGTTGAAGACATCAACTTCAAAATTGATTTGCAAGATTCGACCCAAACATTTTACTTTAATTAATATATTTTTAACTAATTGAGATATCGGAATATAAATGTTAAAAACATGCATTGTCAGTAGGTAGAAAAAGCCGATTCTGCTGTAAAGGCGGTGCAGGCGGTGCAGGCGGTTGCAGGCGGTTGCAGGCGGTTGCAGGCGGTTGCAGGCGGTTGCAGGCGGTTGCAGGCGGTTGTAGGCGGTCGTAGGCGGTTGTAGGCGGTCGTAGGCGGTTGTAGGCGGTTGTAGGCGGTTGCAGGCGGTTGTAGGCGGTTGACGGCAGTGCAGAGTTGAGTTGTTTCGTTCCTACTGACGAGTTGAGTTGTTTCATTCCTACTGACGAGTTGAGTTGTTTCGTTCCTGCTGCCGAGTTGAGTTGTTCGTTCCTGCTGCTGAGTTGAGTTGTTTTCTCCTGTTGAGTTGTTTCGTTCATGTTACCGAGTTGAGTTGTTTTCTCCCTGTTGAGTTGAGTTGTTTCGTTCCTACTGACGAGTTGAGTTGTTTTTCTCCTGCATTGGCTTTGGTTTTCGAGCTGAGGGGGCGAGTTGAATTGTTTTTTTTTCTACAGCTAAGTTGAGTTGTTTTTAAAAAATGTGCACAAAAAATGGAAGTATGGGAATGTTAAACGTGCTCATGGCGCCACCTATTGATTAAAATGTACACTAATTATAGATTTTAAAATGATGGAAGTAAATAACGCTCAAATTAAAAAAAAATCCAGATTCAAACTCACGGCCTCAGATCAAAATGTCTCCACAGGACAATAGTTTTCAGTTACGCTAACCATTATCCTATGAAGGCATACAGACCTGAAGAAAACTTATGTTTATAATCTCATGAATTTAATTTTGCAGGCGAAGCAGACGGCGACATGTTTTAAAATCATGTTCTTGATTAAAATGAAATAAAAAAAATATTTAATTTATATTATTTTAATAATGTGTAAATTTTAATTCAGTATAATGATTACATACACACACAGTAAAGATACAAAGTAAATTGATTATTCAGAAAAATGTGCCGTAGTATACTCGTCATCAGCGTGAACCGGTTACGATTTAACTTGTTTTAGCTTGTCTGATCTTGATTCTACAAGACGGCGACTGAATTCTACGTCAGAAATTATCTCAATGCTTAGAGCGGATGAATACATTGCTTTCAACCACTCAGCGAACGCCGCTCAAGTGTAATTCGGTTGATATGCGTTAGACACTTATCACATTTTAGTTCACAATTCATTTCGTTTGTTAGTATTGCGGTGGGCTGTATTCAACAAGAAAAAAATATGGTGATGTCTGAAACACATAGTGAAAAACGAAAGTTTGGAAAAGCCGGGGAATCTTCTGTAAATAAGAAAGCCAGAAGAGAAGTTTCAAAAGTAAGTAACAACATTAAATAAATTTAATATGTAATTTTTATAATGTTTTTTACACATTTCTGATCTTTATTAATTTTGTTATATTATTTTCAGAAGTATGGAAAATTTACCGAGGATTGCATACCAGATGGAGTATTTCCAATTGGAGATGATGTTTTTGTCTTTGCAAGCACCTATTATGATTCCGCATCAGTACACATAAGACGTTTCAAGAAATATGGCAAAACATACTACCCAACTCCCGAGGGAATAACATTAGACCCACGGTGGATCGAATATATCATGCGTAAAAAGAAAGTGCCGGAATCACTGGAGGAATTACCAAGTGGACTTTTCCCTCCTGAACGACACATTCAAATAACTAGTGAGAACTTCATTGATTTTACTTTCAAGCGCATTAAATACAGTCCGGATAAAGAGCCCACTTTTAAAGAAATAACCATATCCCGAGAGCAGTGGGCTGAAATGATTAAAAATATGGTGCTATTGAAAATGCTGCTATAGACAATATGTTTCAGTGTATGGACTTTTAACTGCATATAAAACCTTCTGCGAAGGCCCCATAGAAAATACATTACCTTCTTCTTTGGATGTTAGTCTGGGTCAACAATACTTGACGCAAATTTTGAAAAAATCTATTTGTAGCCTCCTGAACGAAAAAGGATTGAAACAGCCTCAGACTTTCGCTGAGGAGTTATGGGGAATCGCGAAGAAACATTTAATTCATATGTTTCATCACTTGAAGCTAATGAGATAGCTGATTGTTTTTATCATAATCTTTTGAAAATGAACACTTTTTATTGTTAAAACCTGTACATTATGTAACTCAAGAATTTTTAAAAAATCTTCGCTTGGATATTATTTTAAGAGAAGTAAGAGACATGTTATGTCCACCTGATTGTTTTGAATACTATGAGGATTTTGTTTAAAGATTTTTATAAGATTCACACAATATTTTGTTTTTATAAATTTGAATAAAATTCTTTTTTTTTTTTTTATGCTGAATTTGAGTTCTTATTATTTTTATTGTTTGTTAGTTTAATTTATGTTGAAATCGTTTCACATCTTAAAAATAAATAAGAGTATTTTTAAAAGAAATTATCAAAGTATGTACAAGTGATATTTTAAATGTATTTCATATGAAAGTGAGAAAATTTATGCTCATGTTTTTATACATAAACTTTTTGTCTTTCCCAAAAAGTATATAATAATATAACTATTCATTGTAATAGTCATTCAATCAAGTTCTTTTCATCGGTAACAATGCATCAAGATTTAGCAGCGTTTTACGAAAATCCTGAAGTTCCAAATAGCTTCGGGGGTGTGGAAGCATTACATCGCTCTGTAAAAGGGAAATATAGTAAAAAAGACGTGAAACATTGGTTATCGCAGAAAGATGCTTACACTCTTCATAAACCTGTTCGACATAAGTTTCAGCGGAATCGAGTGTTTGTAAGTGATATTGATCGTCAGTTTCAAGCGGATTTAGTCGATATGCAATCTTTAGCAGAATTTAATAAAGGGTATAAGTATTTGTTAACTTGCATTGATTTATTTTCAAAATTTGCTTGGGCAGTTCCTCTGAAAGATAAATTTGGAAAAAGTGTAAAGTCTGGGCTAGAAATTATTTTTAAAGAAAGGAAGCCTAAAGTGTTGCAAACAGATGCCGGTAAGGAGTTTTTAAATAAAATAGTTCAAAATTATTTAAAAAATCTGAATGTAAATTTTTTTTTACAAATAACGAAACAAAAGCTAGCATTGTTGAAAGGTTTAATCGGACATTAAAAACAAAAATGTGGAAATATTTCACTGAATTTAACACTAAAAATTACATCGACGTCATTGATAAATTAATACACAGTTATAATCACTCGTATCACCGTTCAATTAAAATGGAACCTGTTTCTGTAAGTAGACATAACCGGAAGCAGGTATTAAAAAATTTATACGGTGGTCTAAGAAATGAGAAACCTAAAGCCCCTAGATTTAAAATTGGTGATATTGTACGCATTAATAAACAAAAACTTCACTTTGAAAAAGGATACGAACAAAACTGGAGAAGAGAACTTTTCATAGTTTTTTGAAATCGTGCAAAGAATTCCGATTGTTTATAGATTAAAAGATTTACAAGGTGAAGAGATTAAAGGTACTTATTACGAAGCAGAATTACAAAAAGTTGTCGACTCTGGTTTCTACCCTGTAGAGAATGTTATCAAACAAAGAAAAAGAGGAGGAATCACTGAATATTTTGTTAAATTTTTAGGCTATCCTGAAAAATTTAATGATTGGGTGACTGATATTCAAAAAGTATAAATAGTTAAACTTTTTTATTGCCGACTCATTTTCAAAATGTCTTTCTACGTAACATTACCTTCTGATAGTTCTATGCATTTCTTTCCAGAAAACAAAATATCTCATTTCAAAACTCAATTACCCTCTCCTGTTTGTTTAAATGGTGAATGGGAAGTGGGATTGTCTGAAATAATCTACCCTCATTCTTGGCTTAACGTAAATGAAACTAACAATTATTTTCTATACAAAGCTGGTGACGGCAATATCTCTTCAACTGTTAAGCGAACAATTGATGTGGGTTGTTATGAAACAATGTTAGATATTATATCAGCCGTACAACTTGCTTTACCCAAAAATCCTAATCGGTTCACAATAATTTACAATAAAGCAACAAAGCGGGTGAAAATTAATGCAGTTCAAGGTAGCAGCCTTCACTTAGAGAATTTAGGCGAGTTGTTAGGATTCAAACGCAATGCAATTATAATAGGTAACATGAAAAGCGAATTCGTTGCTGATGCATGGTCTAATTTTTCAGTTTTTTACGTTTACTCCGATCTAATTTCACCCCAAATTGTGGGGGATACACAGGCTCCTTTATTGCGAATCGTTCGCACTAAAGGTAAAGACGGGGAAACGATTAGTCAATACTATGATAGACCTCAATACTTACCTTTGGTGAGACACTCGTTTCAAACTATTCAATCTGAACTGAGACTCAATTCTGGTGATTTTGTTCCCTTTGAAAGAGGTAAAGTGATCATAGTGCTTCATTTTCGAATGAGGCAAATACTATAAATAAAGCAATGCATTTCTCATACCCTCATTTGGAGATAAAAGACCAAGATGAGTGTACCATACGTTTGCTGTACTAAAAGATTTGAAGATCATTATGCAGGTCAAATAGGTTCGGGTCTGACTCATTACAAGGGCATTAATTTTCAAAAGGGTTATGGAATCGGAGGAATATTTCGTCGATTGTTTAGAGCAGCTTTACCTTTTTTAGTAAAAGGAGGTAAAACTATTGGAAAAGAAGTATTAATGACAGGGAGTCGTGTTGCCTCTGATGTATTGCCAGGAGAAAATTTTAAAGAAGCTGTAAAAACAAGAAGCAAAGAAAGTGGAAAAAAAATTAGCTCAGAAAGCTATTGATAGAGTTCAGTCTATGGTAGGAAAACCTTTAGGAATCGAATACACTTTGCACAGAACTCGGTTAATGGGATATTTTGCGCTTGTTTTTTCCAGTGCTTTCGCATGACCAAGAATAACTCCAGGATTCACACGAACTTTTCGTATGAATAAAGAAACATGATCCAAAACAACTTTAAATCCCTCAGATCCTTGTAAACAAAATTCGGGCTTGCTTCGTATTAATTTTATTTTCAAATCCACTAAATTGAGTAAAAGACGATCTTGATGAAATAAATCCGAATGTATACAACCAATCATGTCTACAGTTGCACTTTCTTTAAAAAATTCGGTTCTTTTCTTGAGACCATCATCAGAATCCTTGTAAAATAGTTCAGCCGTTAATTGGGAAGTTTTGCTGTCATATCCATGGTTTAAGAGAGTTTCAATATAAGATCGATAGGGATATGTATTACTGGAATT
The DNA here is from genome assembly GCA_019973935.1 of Trichonephila clavipes. Lineage (NCBI taxonomy): Eukaryota > Metazoa > Arthropoda > Arachnida > Araneae > Nephilidae > Trichonephila > Trichonephila clavipes. Next base: position 736,102 of record BMAU01018052.1, on the reverse strand, counting down.
GGAAACCACGCGATCATTTAAGGATACATCTACTTGAGAAAATAGTGAATGTAGAAATAAATTCACAGGTCCTATAGTATCATCTTTAGTAATAGGCGTATTGTCCACTTTTACTATTTTCGCTTTTACGTATAATTGTGTTTGACTGAGATCTATGTAATCTTCTGCACTTCCGGAAATGTGAAATTCTACAGGTGCATTATCGAAAACGTTAGAAAGAGGATGAAATTGTTTCCACTGCCCATCTTGAATAACTGTTTGAGTTCCTGGTAAGTTGAAAAGTTCCAATTCAGATTTAACACATTCAGGAGAATCTTTAAGAATAAATGCCATTTTTTACGAGTCGAAAATGTCACGTACACTCACTTTACGTGCTTTGGATGAAATGAATTTTTTCTGTTTCTTACGCTTTTTTTTATAGGGACTGTCCTTTTTAGTCTACCATAGACTGAACTCTATCAATAGCTTTTTGAGCTAATTTTTTCCACTTTCTTTGCTTCTTGTTTTTACAGCTTCTTTAAAATTTTCTCCTGACAATACATCAGAGGCAACACGACTCCCTGTCATTAATATTCTTTTCCAATAGTTTTACCTCCTTTTACTAAAAAGGTTTAAAATTTGCTCTAAACAATCGACGAAATATTCCTCCGATTCCATAACCCTTTTGAAAATTAATGCCCTTGTAATGAGTCAGACCCGAACCTATTTGACCTGCATAATGATCTTCAAATCTTTTAGTACAGCAAACGTATGGTACACTCATCTTGGTCTTTTTTATCTCCAAATGAGGGTATGAGAAATGCATTGCTTTATTTATAGTATTTGCCTCATTCGAAAATGAAGCACTATGGATCACTTTACCTCTTTCAAAGGGAACAAAATCACCAGAATTGAGTCTCAGTTCAGATTGAATAGTTTGAAACGAGTGTCTCACCAAAGGTAAGTATTGAGGTCTATCATAGTATTGACTAATCGTTTCCCCGTCTTTACCTTTAGTGCGAACGATTCGCAATAAAGGAGCCTGTGTATCCCCCACAATTTGGGGTGAAATTAGATCGGAGTAAACGTAAAAAACTGAAAAATTAGACCATGCATCAGCAACGAATTCGCTTTTCATGTTACCTATTATAATTGCATTGCGTTTGAATCCTAACAACTCGCCTAAATTCTCTAAGTGAAGGCTGCTACCTTGAACTGCATTAATTTTCACCCGCTTTGTTGCTTTATTGTAAATTATTGTGAACCGATTAGGATTTTTGGGTAAAGCAAGTTGTACGGCTGATATAATATCTAACATTGTTTCATAACAACCCACATCAATTGTTCGCTTAACAGTTGAAGAGATATTGCCGTCACCAGCTTTGTATAGAAAATAATTGTTAGTTTCATTTACGTTAAGCCAAGAATGAGGGTAGATTATTTCAGACAATCCCACTTCCCATTCACCATTTAAACAAACAGGAGAGGGTAATTGAGTTTTGAAATGAGATATTTTGTTTTCTGGAAAGAAATGCATAGAACTATCAGAAGGTAATGTTACGTAGAAAGACATTTTGAAAATGAGTCGGCAATAAAAAAGTTTAACTATTTATACTTTTTGAATATCAGTCACCCAATCATTAAATTTTTCAGGATAGCCTAAAAATTTAACAAAATATTCAGTGATTCCTCCTCTTTTTCTTTGTTTGATAACATTCTCTACAGGGTAGAAACCAGAGTCGACAACTTTTTGTAATTCTGCTTCGTAATAAGTACCTTTAATCTCTTCACCTTGTAAATCTTTTAATCTATAAACAATCGGAATTCTTTGCACGATTTCAAAAAACTATGAAAAGTTCTCTTCTCCAGTTTTGTTCGTATCCTTTTTCAAAGTGAAGTTTTTGTTTATTAATGCGTACAATATCACCAATTTTAAATCTAGGGGCTTTAGGTTTCTCATTTCTTAGACCACCGTATAAATTTTTTAATACCTGCTTCCGGTTATGTCTACTTACAGAAACAGGTTCCATTTTAATTGAACGGTGATACGAGTGATTATAACTGTGTATTAATTTATCAATGACGTCGATGTAATTTTTAGTGTTAAATTCAGTGAAATATTTCCACATTTTTGTTTTTAATGTCCGATTAAACCTTTCAACAATGCTAGCTTTTGTTTCGTTATTTGTAAAAAAAAAAAAATTTACATTCAGATTTTTTAAATAATTTTGAACTATTTTATTTAAAAACTCCTTACCGGCATCTGTTTGCAACACTTTAGGCTTCCTTTCTTTAAAAATAATTTCTAGCCCAGACTTTACACTTTTTCCAAATTTATCTTTCAGAGGAACTGCCCAAGCAAATTTTGAAAATAAATCAATGCAAGTTAACAAATACTTATACCCTTTATTAAATTCTGCTAAAGATTGCATATCGACTAAATCCGCTTGAAACTGACGATCAATATCACTTACAAACACTCGATTCCGCTGAAACTTATGTCGAACAGGTTTATGAAGAGTGTAAGCATCTTTCTGCGATAACCAATGTTTCACATCTTTTTTTACTATATTTCCCTTTTACAGAGCGATGTAATGCTTCCACACCCCGAAGCTATTTGGAACTTCAGGATTTTCGTAAAACGCTGCTAAATCTTGATGCATTGTTACCGATGAAAAGAACTTGATTGAATGACTATTACAATGAATAGTTATATTATTATATACTTTTGGGAAAGACAAAAAGTTTATGTATAAAAACATGAGCATAAATTTTCTCACTTTCATATGAAATACATTTAAAATATCACTTGTACATACTTTGATAATTTCTTTTAAAAATACTCTTATTTATTTTTAAGATGTGAAACGATTTCAACATAAATTAAACTAACAAACAATAAAAATAATAAGAACTCAAATTCAGCATATAAAAAAAAAAAAAAAGAATTTTATTCAAATTTATAAAAACAAAATATTGTGTGAATCTTATAAAAATCTTTAAACAAAATCCTCATAGTATTCAAAACAATCAGGTGGACATAACATGTCTCTTACTTCTCTTAAAATAATATCCAAGCGAAGATTTTTTAAAAATTCTTGAGTTACATAATGTACAGGTTTTAACAATAAAAAGTGTTCATTTTCAAAAAGATTATGATAAAAACAATCAGCTATCTCATTAGCTTCAAGTGATGAAACATATGAATTAAATGTTTCTTCGCGATTCCCCCATAACTCCTCAGCGAAAGTCTGAGGCTGTTTCAATCCTTTTTCGTTCAGGAGGCTACAAATAGATTTTTTCAAAATTTGCGTCAAGTATTGTTGACCCAGACTAACATCCAAAGAAGAAGGTAATGTATTTTCTATGGGGCCTTCGCAGAAGGTTTTATATGCAGTTAAAAAGTCCATACACTGAAACATATTGTCTATAGCAGCATTTTCAATAGCACCATATTTTTAATCATTTCAGCCCACTGCTCTCGGGATATGGTTATTTCTTTAAAAGTGGGCTCTTTATCCGGACTGTATTTAATGCGCTTGAAAGTAAAATCAATGAAGTTCTCACTAGTTATTTGAATGTGTCGTTCAGGAGGGAAAAGTCCACTTGGTAATTCCTCCAGTGATTCCGGCACTTTCTTTTTACGCATGATATATTCGATCCACCGTGGGTCTAATGTTATTCCCTCGGGAGTTGGGTAGTATGTTTTGCCATATTTCTTGAAACGTCTTATGTGTACTGATGCGGAATCATAATAGGTGCTTGCAAAGACAAAAACATCATCTCCAATTGGAAATACTCCATCTGGTATGCAATCCTCGGTAAATTTTCCATACTTCTGAAAATAATATAACAAAATTAATAAAGATCAGAAATGTGTAAAAACATTATAAAAATTACATATTAAATTTATTTAATGTTGTTACTTACTTTTGAAACTTCTCTTCTGGCTTTCTTATTTACAGAAGATTCCCCGGCTTTTCCAAACTTTCGTTTTTCACTATGTGTTTCAGACATCACCATATTTTTTCTTGTTGAATACAGCCCACCGCAATACTAACAAACGAAATGAATTGTGAACTAAAATGTGATAAGTGTCTAACGCATATCAACCGAATTACACTTGAGCGGCGTTCGCTGAGTGGTTGAAAGCAATGTATTCATCCGCTCTAAGCATTGAGATAATTTCTGACGTAGAATTCAGTCGCCGTCTTGTAGAATCAAGATCAGACAAGCTAAAACAAGTTAAATCGTAACCGGTTCACGCTGATGACGAGTATACTACGGCACATTTTTCTGAATAATCAATTTACTTTGTATCTTTACTGTGTGTGTATGTAATCATTATACTGAATTAAAATTTACACATTATTAAAATAAATAATATAAATTAAATATTTTTTTTATTTCATTTTAATCAAGAAAATGATTTTAAAACATGTCGCCGTCTGCTTCGCCTGCAAAATTAAATTCATGAGATTATAAACATAAGTTTTCTTCAGGTCTGTATGCCTTCATAGGATAATGGTTAGCGTAACTGAAAACTATTGTCCTGTGGAGACATTTTGATCTGAGGCCGTGAGTTTGAATCTGGATTTTTTTAATTTGAGCGTTATTTACTTCCATCATTTTAAAATCTATAATTAGTGTACATTTTAATCAATAGGTGGCGCCATGAGCACGTTTAACATTCCCATACTTCCATTTTTTGTGCACATTTTTTAAAAACAACTCAACTTAGCTGTAGAAAAAAAAACAATTCAACTCGCCCCCTCAGCTCGAAAACCAAAGCCAATGCAGGAGAAAAACAACTCAACTCGTCAGTAGGAACGAAACAACTCAACTCAACAGGAGAAAACAACTCAACTCGGTAACATGAACGAAACAACTCAACAGGAGAAAACAACTCAACTCGGCAGCAGGAACGAACAACTCCACTCGGCAGCAGGAACGAAACAACTCAACTCGTCAGTAGGAACGAAACAACTCAACTCAACAGGAGAAAACAACTCAACTCGTCAGTAGGAACGAAACAACTCAACTCTGCACTGCCGTCAACCGCCTACAACCGCCTGCAACCGCCTGCAACCGCCTGCAACCGCCTGCAACCGCCTGCAACCGCCTACAACCGCCTACAACCGCCTGCAACCGCCTACGACCGCCTACAACCGCCTGCAACCGCCTGCACCGCCTGCACCGCCTTTACAGTAGAATCGGCTTTTTCTACCTACTATTGTCATCTAATCTTAACGTGTATACAAAATTTCAGCTCAATCGGTTGAAGGCGTCAGCTCTCTCTTCAAAATTGAGTTGCAAGATTCCACCCGAACATTTTCCATTTTTAAGTTAAATAAAAGCTTGTTAAAAGAAAATATAAAAATTGAAAGAAGAGAGATAATTTAATGAAAAAATATATCCATGCAATAATTGAAATCGAATGCTGCCTTTTTCAGAAATGTTTCAAGCGCAAAAACTTCAGTTCAGTCATAAATTTAATTCTTAAAACCAATTATCTAATTTCCAGTTCTATTTCATTTTATTCCAAAGTCAGAGTGCGTGCGTTTTCAAACGCACTCTGATAGCCATAGACAATAAATCATGTTTGAAAGAAAAAACGTGGCATTACTTTTGCGGGTTAGCTGTATTTTTTTCTTCGTTTTTGACATTTAAATAAGGTAGATGATAAAGTTTTTAAACCCCGCGCTGGGCAAGATTGACTCAGCCTTTAATCCCTTTAGTGGGTCAATAATTGAGTACCAAGCTTGCTTGAGAACTTAACACTGGGAGTTTCGCATCAGTCTGATCACTTGACCGGAAAATCTGTTCATGCACCTCAGGGCCCAAGGTCACGTATACAGATTTGTGCGTAGTAGGTTTTGCCCCTCATGGGCTGTCGTGGCACTGAGGTGAGTTTAAGATCAAAAAGTTTAGAGTGTTACTTGGAGAAATATTTTCTATATTTTCGGATTTGATTTATCTAATTTGATTTATCTAAATGATTTATTTAAAATTGCTTGTCATCTACTGTCAAGCAAGCTATCAGTGTTTGATGTTGTATTTGAAAATTTTAAAGTGTGTGTGTGGATATATGCCAGATTTTTTGATAAATACTGTATGTTACCAAAAGTCAACACACACACATACCGCGTTTTTCAACATAAATTCCCTGGATGTTTTTTTTTACATTCGTTTGTGTAACTTTTTATAATGTTTATATTTTGCGAATTATATAAAAAACGAGTTTTTAAAATTCAAAACAAAATCTATGCTTTTAGGAGTTTAAACTTTACGCAAGTAAATTATAAACTTTACGAATTATTTTTTGTTTCATGAGATTACCATTTTAAGCTAATTTCCCGAAAAGATTATCATACACATCAAAAAATAAAAACGCTGCTGCAAATTAAATTCGAATGAACTCAAAATCAACAAATCATATGATATTTAAAGTAGAAGAGGTGAGGTAAAAAAGAGCTCATATTCTGGCTACTAGCTGATGTCATGGAGTGCCGATGTTACAATAGTACTGATCATTTGCGTGAAGGTTATATTGAGGAATTCAAAACGATATGGTGTGGTGAAGGTTTCAAGCTCGAGATCTAGGTGGTATTCTGAAGTTTGGCATAGTCCCTAGATGAGTCTGGGGTATATCTCCTTTAAATGTGGATTATATCCCACACTCAAAGGAACAGTGATTTAGAATGATTTCTGTTGGATGTAATCAAGATATTGGTTCCGTTAATATTGATTTCTTCTCAAACCATCAAGGGGTCGGTCTTAGTCTAAGTCTTTAAAGTCTTAGATTGGCGTGGGAGCTTTGCCATTTTGACCATTGTAGGATCAAAGGGTGATTTGCTCTGGAGTTCCTACTGTCCGCAAAATGCGGTCCTGTTAACTCTCCATCGAGGAACTAAGTTCCAGTAAGGAAATCATTATTTACTTAACTCGATGTTAGGTTCTGTTGAGACCACAATAAGTTCAAACATCGTCCTTGTCCCCTAATTGAACTTTTGCAGTCTTAATTCCAAATGAAAGGCGTTAATTGAAACCAAACTAAACGATTTTTTTAAAAATTTTAATGTAAAGTATTACATTTCGCTTTTAAGAAAATGACTTAATAAACTTAAAAAGGAAATTATCTACTTAAGAAATAATGTTTCTGCTGTAAGTGTATTTTAAATGTCAACTATTGTGTTTACATTTAGTCATGGTAAAAACGAAAAGAAAAAATTATCCTTCTTTTTCTTTCAAAACTTGTTTTATTCAGCATATTCTTTCAGATTGTGTGTTATTATCCTTTTTTGATGTGTAACATCTTTACTCTCTGTTGCCGAATTTTGTTGAAGTGAGTTCGTCAAAAGGGACGAATGTGGGTAACGGGAAATGACGTAAGCGCGAGCTATTTGATTTGATCTATGAGCGCGCGTGATGGTGTCTGGTGTATTTTCACTACTCTCGCATCGAGTCCACTCTAGTAGGTAGTTATTTTTTTATGTGTAACATCTTTCCTCTCGGTTGTTGGATATTTGTTGGGAGTGATTTCGAGAAAAGGAACAGATGTGAAAACAGGATGTGACGTAAGCGCGCTACTTGATTTTACCAATGAGAGTGCGTGACTGTGTCTTTTCGCTACCCTCGCATGGGGGTACAACCTAAGCTATATGGCCTTGGTCGAACTCTAGTAGCCATTAAGCACTCGAGCGCTTGACTCTAAATCCATTAGTCACGATATTGGGGGACATAAGTGCGGCAGAATGCTTATTTGAAAACGGAAAAACAGTCAGTTATTTCTGTAGTCGTATACATTTCTTGGAGTCAAACGGTTAAAAAAAGTGTGTGCACTTATGACCACACGATAGAAGTGATAACTTCAAATTTTGTATTGTTGTTTCAGGGATTAGTTAAGTGAATAAAAAACAAGGGGATATTATATTAGTAGTATCATATAAAATTATTTATTCATATGTCTGTACACATAAAGTAATATTTTTTTGCTAAATATACATATTTGTTAATCAATTGTATTCTAAGAAAGAAACAATAGGTTTATGGCAGCTGAAATATGTTATAAATTCTTTAGATTCAAAATTATTTAAATATCTAAAAATACTCTGTCAAGTGTTGCTCCGTACTTTGCCGTGCTTTCAATTGGATCATTGTTTTCCTTGTTTGAGTTGGGCTAGGAAAACTTATGCCCTGAGAGGAACAGGACATGAGACAGATTTTTGACGTGACGAAAGGAAGGAATACTGAACAACTCGCTGTCGCTGTCAATATTATAAAGCTTATGACATTTATTTCTTTATAGTTCATAGATTAATATTTCCACTTTATATTAATTTTTTTATAATCCTCACTTCAAACATTTTCAGATAAAAGTTATGTAATAATACTTTAAAAGGATGTCTAATATTTTTACCGGAAAAAGGGACAAATATCACTTATGAAAGGCTCATAAGTATACAAGAAACACCTAAGAAAAAACTGACTCAATGTAAAATAATTTCTATCAGATAAAATAAAAAAATTACTGTTTACACTAATAAATAATCTTTATAAAATTCTTCTTGCATAGAAAAGCGTGTTTTAGAAGATGTATTGAAGCAAAAAACTCTATTTTTGATGCATATTAATTAACATAAAAGTACTACAAAAGTGCATTGAAATATAAATATATATAAATATAGACAAAAGTCATAAAATTAGCTGATGTAAAACGGAAAATGTACAATTTTTTTTAAAATAGATTTCTTAAGCGGAACATTATTTTCACTGCCACCTTTGTAAAGGAAAGCAAATAATGAACATATGTTTTGATTTTACTTTAATATGATGAAAATATTTGTACATTTTTTTAAGTCTTTAGGGAAAATGCAAACTAAATTAAAAGTAAAATAATATATTTACCGTTTGCAGTATAAAAAAAATTAAGAAGAATTGAAGAAATTGTATGCGTGTCTTAGCTGATTTGAAATTGCGTCATATATCTCTCTTCGAAAAAGAGTATTTTCTGAAGGGTCATTTCAACCCTCTTTTTATTAGCCCTTGAGAATGTCATAAAATAAATAATGTGTTTCTGTTGGGGGGCTTTGCAGAGGGAACCCTTCCAGAGACCATTTTCCCATGGTGGTATTTTTACCAATAAAATGGACTCTGCCTGCTTTGGGATTAATCCGAATATTTTCACTAATTTTCTAAAAATTTAGTTGACGGGAAACAATTTAATATACAAGTAATTGTCTTACGCCTGTCTAATGTTTAAATATATAAGTAAATACAGAGAAATTTTTCAATACATATGTATAAAAAAAGGGAAAAAAGTATTTTTTTTAGTACAATATTTGTTTATACTTATATATAATTTTTAATGATACAAAGAGGTAGAAGACCGGAGAGCTGCAAACATCCATGTTAGATGTTATACATCATATGAGGCTACTGTAAGACTCGTTTCTTTATATGTATATATATATATATATATATATATATATATATATATATATATATATATATATAACTCACACATCTAATTTAATTACATTCTTTTGCATTAATTTTAAAGTTCTTTGACCGCATTTTTTTTCCTTCAAGGAACAAGAAAAAGAAGCAGAAGAAGAATCAAGGTTACAACAAGCTTATCGTTTGAGTTCTTGTTCCATTTTTAGAGATATGTACATAACAGCAGGAGTATAGTGTAAAAACGGAAAGTGTGTGTGAAGATACGGCCATCTAGAAAAAAAGTGTGTGTGCACATATGTACGCACGTAAGATGTTATATTTGTTTGTTGTAACAAGCTTTAAATATTTCTAAAAATCTTGAGTAGGGCTAGCTGGGCCAAGGATGAAAGGCGGTCACGAGCAGAGTTGAACGATACTAACCTTAACTCAATCGGGCCAACCAAATGCGAGATAATCACGATTTAAATAAATTTAAACACCCCCCGGCCAGGGACAATAAGAACAATAACAGGAAGGGGGAGTTCGGCAGACTATATCTGGTGACGAGGTGAACCGAATGTGACACCTGACACCTCATATTAAATGTCTCGGCAGGACTGAGAGAATGAATATGAACGTCGCACTGTTCAGCTACATGAGGGCTTTTGGCCATGAACCATGTAATTTTGAAGCATGGTTAAGTGACGTGACGATACCTGAGTTGACACCCCCTCTTCTAACTATCACACCCCAACAACGGGAGGATGTTTCAGATCTCGATAGATTTAACATGCATCGCGCCCCTACACGGCGAGTCTTTAGTGGTACTGGGCTCGATCTCGTGACAAGGCCAGCTACGATCCGATACTTTGACCACTCGGCTACCGCTGTCTTGTCTTGGCGGGAAGACTCGTTCCTGAGAAAATCAAGACATCCGCCTGAAGAGTCCCCAAGTTGTCATTTTAAAATAATTAAAACATTTAAAACAATTAAATAAAACAGAAACAGGGCACCCAGCAACTTGAAACTCGGCCTGGTTGTGAGGAGACACAAGAGGAATCCATTCGAACCGGTCCGGAGTCTGTAGTTGCAAATGGGGCGGCGCTTGCTCGGGGCAGGGAAACGAAACTAACTCCTACGGGGGAACAACTGTAACGTTAATGGTCACGTACATCCCAACGCCACACAGAGTAGTAGGTGATTCCAAAGTTTCATCCTTCTATCTCTGGAATGTCGTGGCATCAAAAGATCGAACCCCATAGGAATAGCATGATGATTCTAATTTTTGTGATAACGCCCCCCTAGGTCCTTACGAATTACAGCATATGAAAGAGATCAACGAGGTGATCCCATGGTCCGAGTTTCATTCACAAAGCTAAAAAATCCTCGGAGCTATACGGGATTAAAAAAAAATTAAAATAATTTTAAAATGTTAAATATAGGTGAAGAAATATGGGTGATGTTCCTGAAAAAATAATATATCTAGTTTGCTCATAGGGAGAATAATGGGATCCAGCCAGTCCGGTCGTCCAAGGTGTGGCATAAGATTCGAATTATTGCTAGGGAAAACCTGTAGGGGGGAGCACCGGAGGGGACCAATTCCACGTAAGGCCAGCACCTCCTAGATACAAGGCCTGACCACTGATTTGTGACGTCACTACTAGTAGGGAGAAATCGTCCATCGCCTACGGAGATTCTCTGATGTATTTTTTTGAATACTTTTTGTTATAAACTAATTATACTCTTTTTTTACAGGAGATTAAAAAAACTAATCATTAAATTGTATTCCATGTACATAAAACATGAGTAAATATTAGTTTTCCTATTTAAATAATAATTGCAAGTAATGATTATCCATTACTACGAACGCATTGCGTTGAACATAAACACATTTATTACATTGTAGCAAATTATAAGAGCCTTTTGTTTTCGTATATTTCTTTTTTTACATAACTATAATTATTTCTTAATTTTAAAATTCATCTTATTTTTTTTCAAAATAGTTACAAAGAGGAAAATAAAATTAGAAACAGTTTTCAAAACAAAAAACGACATACAAATTTAAAAGCAGTGACTTTATTGGTATCGCACATCAAGTAGTATTAAGTAAATTTCAAATATATTTGTAGATAAATCTACACCTGAATATAATTATAAATATATACAGGAAAATAAATATATACTTAAAAATAGATTACACAGTTTATTTAGCTGTTTGTCTGTCACTTTTCTTTCCTTAAATTTTTAGTACTTTTTCTCTCAAAAGTAGTTAAATATGTTTTAAAACTTTATTGGTATCAAATTAATAAACAAAAGTTTGCTGTCTGTATAACAGCATGAAAAATTACCATAAAATAAGTGGACAAAAATAATGTTTATTAAATCCATACATATATGATTACAGATACATACATGAAATTAAATATGTACACAGAAACAGATAACACAGTTTATTTTGCTATTTGTCAGTTACTTTTCATTACTTAAAATGTTTCTATATTTTCCCTTTAACAATAGTTATTCAATTATGCATTGTTAAAAATGTAGATTAAATGTTTTAAAACTATTGGTATCATGCACAGTATATAATAAGCAAAAATTCTTCACTCTCTTCAATAACAGCATTAAAAATTACCAAAAAATAAAGTTCCCATAAATAACAATATAACAGGTTATAGTAAAATAAGTTAAAAATATATATTTTTTAGATAAATTGTACATATATTAAAGCATAAATATATTCCTAAAATGTATATATAGAGAAAATATAACACACCCATATATAAAAATGTAATTCATTTAGCTAATAAAGTAGGTATTTTTTTCAAAGCAAAAAAAAAAAAGAAAAGAAAAGAAACAAATTTAAAAACAGTAGCTTTATTGGTATCAAATACAATCACAGCATTAAGAATTATTAAATAAATTTCAAATATATTTTTAGACAAAAACCTATACTATATAATTATAGATATATACAGGAAAAATAAACACATACATAAAAATAGATTATACAATTTATTCAACTGTTGTCGCAGTTACTTTTCTTTAAATCTTTGGTACTTTTTCTTCCAAAAGCAGTTATACATTGTTGCAAATGTGAATTAAATATGTTATTAAATTTATAATTGGTACCATGCATAGTACATGCATAAATTCATTTGAATTTATCAAGCTAATCGATATTTCTGAGACAATTTGACGTTGATTATTTTGTTTAAGGAACATATTTTCATAATCATTAGAAAGAAGTTTCTGAACCATTTTATAATTGTAGAGCACTGCTGTAACAACATCTGGAGAAGGGCACGATAAACTTCCTCTGTCTAAGTTACGTATTAAATCATAGTTAGAATTTATTTCAAAAGATTTATTAAGAACAAGTGATTTGGAACAAAAGTCGCATTTTAATTTTTTAAGTGCTGCTCTAGCACAAACACCAGCTAACTATGTTAAAACAGGTAGATATGGCTGAGCATCATGAAAATATTTTTCAGATATTGTAATATTAAAATTATGCAATACTGATGACTATAAAGGACTTTCATCACACGAATCTTCCAAATGAATGTCTTTTAAGTTCAGCTGGCCATATGTGTTTGAGTAGTTAGAGGTTTGACAGTTGAGAAGTTAGAGGTAAAAAATTTTGCATTCTTAGTTTAGCTTCTACTTCATAAAGCTGTCGAATTGATATTAAATATTGAGAACCTCTAAACTTATTATGATCTTCAAAATCTGGATAATAAAAACATTAACCTGCATTTTTTTGATTAATCCAATTGTTACAAATGCAATTAAAAATGTGCACTGAATCAATAGCAAAAAATAAAGGATTGGAAGAATCCGAAGGATGTGGATATACAATGCTCAATTTGGGAGGAACAGAAAAGTTTGACATTGCTTTTCGATTTATAGAATTATATTATCAGAAACTACACCTATAACTTTGAATCATATATCATCAAGTTCTACGATAGTTTTTTTAACAACAGCAAACAATTTTTCTCCATCGATTTTTTTCCCTGGCATTATATGAACTACTTCTTTAAGAGGAGAAAGAAGACTTTGAATCACACAAGAACACATATGCTGAAGTAGCAGCTTGTTTACTGTTATATGCCATCCCTAGAATATCTTCGGTGTATCTTCGTATTGCATCATCTGAAAAGTGTAATCCACAAACCTATAAAATTAAATATATATATATATATATATATATATATATATATATATATATATATATTGTTTTGCGTCAACACAAAAAATATTTGTTAGAATTAACAAAAATTTCTCTGATAACTTGATTTTTTTTAAAAATGAAGTTAACGAATTGTGTGAGTCATGTTTATCTGTTTTCAGCTTACTTTTACAGTCATCCTAATAGTTCAAAAATCAGCTAGTTTTTTTTTTGTTGTTGTGAATACGTTTTGTATCTCACATCATATTAATATACAAAATATACAATAAATGGTTGCTTATGTCCATATTTACATTGACTACGAGCTGTATATCATAATCGGCTTTCTTTGCTAACAAACTATTAATACTTAAGATACTTTCGTTGATTCTACGAAAAGGTATTTGGTAAATGACACAAAAATAAAGCAGCAATAGCAAAAACACTGGACAGTTTTTGTCTCATTAACAATGCTTGTTTGGGCTCATTTTTAAAAACATAAATTTTATTAGGGCTACAAAATATTTATTTCATGAACAAATCAACTAACACCTTTATCATTATAGATAAATAAAAATGAATTGCCAATGCTTAAGAAACTCGCTTGAAGAAAAAGAAATTAGTACATTTTCAAAGGTCTTATCGAACAACCTATTAAAGTTATTTGTAGACTTTTAAAATAAAGATATTATTACAATTTCCATAAATAGAATAAAATTAAAAAACTTACCTTCGAATACTTTGATGGAACAAAATCTTTGCTTGAAATGGCTTGTATCCATTTTTTTCGAAAAAAGTCCTCTTTTGGGAATCCAAACGTTTTTACTGTCTGTTCCAGTATCTTTATAATTGATATTGCAATTCTGTACAACTAAGTGTAGACCATTTTTTTATGGTTTTTTCCCAAGTCGTCACAAATAAATTGAAAATCTGCAATAAAAATGTAGAAAGCTACGAACTGTACAAGAGCAACAATCAAAATGGCGTAGGCGAGTAAAGTGAACTTCAAATCAGGCGGGATTTCTATACCTACTATATATGACGTCACAAGCCTCTCTCATTTCAGTAGCCAGGCCTTGTATCTAGGAGGTGTTGGTAAAGCTCGCGCTAATACGAAAATATGGCGGACGTCCACAAGTCAAGTCCCAAGCTCAATTCCTTAGGGGGTAAAATTTTTTCCAGTCCCCTTAGGATTAAGATAGGAGCATGATATTTTAGTGCTTAAGCCCTCCCATTTTTACACAATGGGAATGAAGTAGATAACTGGATAGGTCTCAACGAGTGGAACAGTTGGTTCAAATCTCAAGTTCGAGACTCGAACAGGAGCCAAGACATTGTGAATTTAAACAAATTTAAAAAACTTTTAAAAAAGTTTTAAGCAATTTAAAAAAAATGGAAGAAGTAGTCCTATGAGCATGAAGTTATAGTAACTAGAAGATCAGATAGAGAGGGATCGAATTAACCAGGTCCGAAGGAACTGTCAGGCTCAGGTGGCGAGACATTGGCCAAAAAGCTGTTAAGAGGTGGGAATGCGTCCGATCAGCTATGATTTATAACAATAGTTATTACGTTCCAGTTCCCAAGCACCAAAAAAGTGGCACGTTAAAATATTAGACAACGGTGTGCGTGCGCTTCCGTGACGGTGTGTTTGCGCAGCGTAAAAATTTACTCCATCTTTTTTCCCAAACGTGCAATAAAAAGCATAACTTCAAAAATAAGCAGCCAAAAGAAAAAAAAACTGAAACAAAGAAATTATTTCACAATTGAAATTTATTAAGAGCTTCAAATCACTGTTATCAGCTATTTAGTTAGTGCAATTTATAGTTACAGCAATATTTAAAATCCCGAAAATTAAGAAACTATTTAAATTAAATTAAAATGCACATACATAAAATACTGATATTGGTATCAGCAAATTATTTACCAATTTCTCACGTGAGCTGTTATAAAAGATATGCTACTAAATCAAAAGTAGACTGTTTTTTAAATTTTGGATAAATTTCCCATAGATAGAAAGAGTTTACTCACTTACTCTATCAATGTATTTTTCGTTAATAATGGAAGCGGTTTACAGTGTGACAAGAGATAAAAGACCCCACTTAAATTTATAACTCTCTCTATTCTTCAAATAGTTTCATAATCTCACTTATGAAATACATTTATGTATACTAAACAAATAATCGTTACCAGTCTTGAGATAGTAGTAAACATTTTTCGTAATTAATAATAGATAGTTATATGCATCGTTAATTTCTAGACTTTATCTTCATTACATATTCTACTTCGAAACAATGAGATTTTTATCAAACTAACCAACATTCTTCCATCACATTTATTAACTAATCGTCTATGCGGTGCATTTGTTATATGTGTTTGAGTAGAGAGAATATTTCAAGATATACATCTGGTAATGGATTAATATCATTTAGATTTTTACTATTTACACAGTAGTGAAAGAGAAACATCCCTATTAAACAAGTAATCGGTATTATTCCTGAAATAAGATAATTATATTACAAAACTAGTGATTTCTGTAGAAAATGAAAATTGAATGGAATTTTGATAAAACTACCAAAGTCTTTTTCATGTATTGATAAAGAACATCTATTCAAGTGTTTCATTCTGCATAATGATCTTAAATATGAAAATATGCAGTCGTTGTATGTTGAATAAATAAGCCATCATAAATGATTTTATGGTAAATGTATTCTTTTTTCTAATTTTAAGTTTTACTTTACTATATTATTTTTCATTATGATGGTATTTTAATCTTCAAATTTATTTTAAATTATGATTTCAAAAGCAAGATATGAAAACACATATTCAGACCTGGGATGGAAATCGAAATAATTTACACAATGCATTAAATCAAGACAATTTCTGATATAATGTATTTTTAACATGAACATGTATATGGACAACTCTCATATTGGTGCATGTTTCATATAATTAACATTTCATGCTTATAAATGAAGAGAATTCCAGAAAAGAAAACTTGATAGGTGGCATAAAAAAATTTGAACTGAATTCTCTCTAGGAAAATGCAGTTCATGTTGGAGAAGAGCTTAGATCCCAATTGTTATAATTATAATTGTTTGTTATCTAAAGCCACAGACCTGCTCTATTACCCACATACTAATGATGAGTAGTAAGCATCATTTATACTTCAGCGTATTTTGTGTTTATTTCGATGAGAATAATTACTGAATGGCACGTGTGGAAGAGAATGAGATTAAAACTATTATATCCCCACCCCATTCATTGCCACTAAAGTCAGAACGAGGTAGGATCCACTGAAAATGGCTATCCCAATGTGGCGAAAAACGTTTGAGTGTGTGTGAGAGGATGAAAGAAAACTTATCCGGCGCACTATTTATATTTTATTTACACCCATATCCATAAATTAAGGCTAATTAAAAATCACACAGAAATTGAACTCAAAAATAAAAATTTCAACTGTAGAATTATCACACACATCTTGCAGAAGAATATGCAAATTACAGGAAACCACCAGATGGCGAGGATAGTACGTCACAATGACAAGAGTGTAAGAGAGGGGTATATAATGAATGGTGGCAAAGAAGTAAAATTGTTCACAAGCGAATTAAAAGCCTTTCAGTGCAATAACCGCATAGTTATGGCACAAAGGAAGCATTTGGATGATTTTTTAAGTGTTAGAATTATTGGACGACTGGAATGTGGACGTATCCAGCTCGAAGTATCCGAGGAACTTGGAATAGCCCAGCGTGTCATCTCCAGGCCTGGGCAACGATTCCAAGATGATGGAAATGTGAGTAGATGTTACAGCACAGGTCTCCCCCGAGTTACAACGTCGAAAGATAATCGGTATTTGGCAGTTACTGTCAAAGAAAACAGACGGAGCACAGCATCAGACCTGTCAGCTCTCTTCAGCTTCCGGTATGACAGTTTCATGGCAGACCGTGTACAGACGCTTAGGACACATTGGTCTATATGCTCGTAGGTCTGTCAGATATCTTCCACTTACCGCAACTCATTGTCGCCTGCGATTAACCTGGAGTAGAGATCATGCACTGTGGACATCACAACAGTGGTCTTGTGTAATGTTTTCTGACGAGTCCAGGTTTAGTTTGTAGTCAGATTCTCACCGGACTTTAATATGGAGAGTGCCAGGACCCGTTACCACCAAGAAAACACCATTGAACGACACCGTTACGGGGGTGCAGGATGGCTTGTTTGGAGAGGAATTATTCTTGGTTCCAGAACTGTGACCTGCATGTTCAGAGTGTAAAGATGACAGGCCATATCTATCGGGATGTCATTCTGGAACAGCATGTACATTTATTTCGGGGTGCCATGGGTGCTGAATTTCTGTTTATGGATGACAACACTCGTCCTCACCATGAAAACATTGTAGAAGAATGCCTTCAATCGGAAGATATCACCCGTATAGATTGGATAGTAAACTCACCGAACTTGAATCCAATAGAGCATGTGTGGGATATGCTTGGCCAACGAATTGCAGCCTGTCAACCCCCTCCCACCTGTTTACCGGAACTTCGGAGTGCATTGCTTGATGAGTGGTGTAATATTCCCCAGGATCAGATTGATAATTTGATACTCAGTATACCTGGGCGTTGCATCGTCCGGGAGACATACTCCATATTAACCATCATACTAACCATGTTATACTGTATTTTGTAACTAGGTTCTTTTTTGAAATTTGCTCCAGGAGTAAAAATTGCAATTTTTATTAATTATATCAAACATATAGCATCTTTTTTTCTCTTTACCTTTTGTTTAATAAATATACTTTACAAATAAATCAAATTTGTTTTGCCCCGGTCTCTTTCTTTGCCTGAACTTCATTATCCTTAATTTATGGACATGAGTGTATTTACGCATGCGATACCTATTCTTTTAAACATTAGTTGTATGAAATGATAAATTTCCTGTGTAATAAATTGTACTAGGACTCAGAGTCTTCCGCTAATACAGCGAGGAAGTTCATTGAATGTTTGAGATGTCTGATACAAGTCTTCCTCAGACATTACATGCCAAAGAGAAATTGAGAATAGGTTTCCTTTTATAACTAAAGAAAAACAATTCTAAAGATAAACAAAATCTAAAGTAAAAATAGAGTGTTATATGGAATGTATGGGAAAAATCAATGCCAAGCAAGAAATGAAATAGTTGTGAAAGAATGAATAGTTAGAAAAAAATGAATCACAGTCACAGGACTGTGATTCATTTTTTTCCTGCCTCACAAGATGCTTTAAATAATAGACTCCTGATTTTTGAACCACAGTCAAGAGAAGAAGACAACACCTTAACCAGTTCCTTACTCCCCGAAATTCCATACCGAGCCAACATGAGAAATTTATGTCTTAACGTGTATTGATTTTAAGATTTAACGTGCATCAATCCCTATACACAATGAATCTTTAACCACGTAACGCATTAGTCCGTGTCTCGCGTTATTTTATTTGTAATTTCCGTCTGAGATCCATTCTAATGAAAAGATATAGGCTAGATTATAATTAAATTCTATGTACTTGTTAAACTAAAGAGTGTTTTTTCCAGGTATAGAAGTTTAAGTTGGCATTACTTTCCAAGAAGGCGACCGATTTAACAGCTGTATAGTGATTTATTCCCAGTTTGGTTTGGCAATTCATCATGAATAGATTCACGCCTGAACAACGCTTTTAGATTAATCGAATAGGTCCAAAACGAGATTGCCGTTGTTCCCGATTTTCATAAGCGAATTTTGTTTATCGATGAAGCGCACTTCTGGTTGAATGGTTACGTCAACAAACAAAACTGCCGCATTTGGAGTGAAGCTAATCCAAAAGTGTATGTCGAAACACCGTTACATCCAGAAAAACTGACTGTTTGGTGCGCTTTATGGGCTGGTGGAATCATTGGTCCGTATTTCTTTAGAAACGATGAAGGCCACAACGTTACAGTCAATGGTGATCGGTATAGAGCCATGATTACTAACTGTTTCATTCCTGAATTGAACACTCATGGTGTTCAGGAGCTGTGGTTCCAACAAGACGGCGCAATATGTCACACAGCTCATGCCACAATCGATTTATTGAAAAACACGTTTGGTGACCGCCTAATTTCACGTTTTGGACCTGTGAATTGGCCTCCAAGATCTTGTGATTTAACACCCGCTAGACTATTTTCTGTGGGGCTATGTAAAGTCATTGGTCTATGCGGATAAGCCACAAACGCTTGACTATTTGGAAGACAACATTCGCCGTGTTATTGCCGATATACGGCCACAAATGTTGGAAAAAGTCCTCGAAAATTGGACGTCCAGATTGGACTACATTCGAGCCAGCCGGGGCAGTGATATGCCAGAAATCATATTTAAAATGTAATGCCACAAGATTATCTTTCGAATAAAAAAATTCATGTCAATCGAATAATACATCGTTGTTTTATTGCAATTTAAAGTTCTATACCTCTAAAAAAACACCCTTTATATAAATTATTTATAATTTATTAAACTGTACCTATATATTAATTTACCTGTTTTTTGAAAAAAAAAGCACGTACTTTAAGAAGTTAATTCTTTAGAAGTTACTATTTTAGGGAAACAAAGCCAGCTGAAAGTACATGACCTTAAAACTTCGGCTTCCACAACCCCTTTGTAATTGTGGATTTCCTCCTATGAAATTTATAGTGCATTATTTAAAATATTATGAGAGTAATGGGCCAATTTCAATAGTTTTATTTGGGAAATCTTCTCCGGTTATAAAGCTATTTTCTTCACAAATCTCATATATTCAACTTAGAGAAACTGTAAAACATGCTATTAAAATGAGTTTATAACTCGTCTTTGTGTGTGCAATTTGATCATACAATTAAAAGATTTTAATGTTTCGAGAAAACAAGTGTATAATACTACTTTGACACACATATGTTTCCTAAAAAGTATTATCACGCTAATAAATACATTATCTGGGACTAACTGTTTTTGAAATCAGTTTAAGGTTTAAATTAAACCCTTGATACAAATAAATTTCTTCTTTTAACGTTTTACAAATACTAAATTAACTGCATTACTTTTACCTTTAACCAGGTAGATTTAATGCAGCTATCTATTCTGCATTTCTTATATATATATATATATATATATATATATAACTTTACTTTTAAAATACATAGCATTTCATTAAATTATAATAACTACTAAATTAACCGTCAATCTCCTATAAAGTACACTGCTTGAGTGTTCCACAGGAAATCTATTCTATTTGTTATTTTTACTTGAGTTAATGGAAGTAATAGTTTCATTAATCATTTTTTAAAATCATTCATAGTAATATGGAAATTCAAAACTAATACCATATTGTATTATTTTTATTAATCATAAACCTTTACATATTTTAGATTATATACAAAGTTCTTGTGTCAACAAAACCAATTTCTATTCTATTAACAAAGAACCAGGAAGAATAGAATCCAATCACTATTTTATCCGAGGCACAACAAGAAAGGTCCAACAGAAATGCCACTGTACTTTCCCAATCAAAATCTGAATTGTAATCAAGGCTAACAAAATTTTCGTTCAGCTAAGTAAACATTAATCGAATTGAAATCCATTAATGAGAAGAACGGGGTGCATTGAATTATCGTTCTTTATCTCAAAAGACAATGTACTGTGAGTCTTCCATTAATGAGTAAGGGGCTCATTAACAAGGAACGGAGATGTTGTCAAAGGAGGACCTTTTGTAATCGTTAATAAAACCACTTAGCAATATCCTTCGACTGAAGTGGATTGCATTAACGAGAGTTGGGTGGATGTGTCAAGTTCGAATTTATTCGAGATTGGGATGTTGTTGAAAATGCATTGCTGTAAGTGATTCCCGTGTAAGAATAACATGTCAGTATTAAATTGACGATTGTTAACTATTTGTAAACGGTAATACTAACTATTACAATTGATATAATCAAGAAAACTGAAGTGATTAATCTATTCAAACTCTCTCTTTTGCTGGGTTTTTTATAAAATTTGCTGTAAATGAAAATATTTTTTTATCTACATAAGCCACGTTCTCGTTTATTAAATTCACGAGATATATCTCCGACTGATAGCTTACAGACGCAACATAATGGATCTATATATATTTAAATAATATTTTTTTAAATAAAGTATGTCAATGGTTTAAAGTGTGTTTCAAATTTCTAATCGGAAAAATATTGAGGTATCGTAACGACGCTAAGAATTTCTAAAAAATAATGCAACGATGCAATAAGCAGATACAGTAGTAAAGTAGAATAATATACGAGAGTGAATCGGAAAACACCAGTTGATTCATAAATAATGTGAGTAATTTTAGAGGATCATAAATTTTTATTGAATTAGGCTATTTACAAGAAATTTTCAATGGGGTTTCCTTCAGCATAGTATACTTTAAGTAAATGTTTAGGTTTAGCCAAAAGTTTTTTTGACCATTTTGTGGGGTATATTTTCGACTTCCTGTTTGATTGCTTTTTGAAGCCCTTGGATTGTTCTTACTTTACGTCTGTTTAATTGTTTTTTTTAAGAATCTCCATGAAAATAACTGCAAGTAACACAGTCAAGGGATGGTAGTAGCTATATTTCAGGGAGCGGAAACATTTTTTTTTATCTTTCAGCCATTTTATAGTTGATTTTGCAGCATGAGTTTGTGCAGAATCTTGGTGAAAAGCATAGTTTCCTAGAGGGTAAAGACGCTTACTTTTTTTGATCGTTTCAAAACATTGATCTGATGGTATTTAGCATCAATTTTAGCCTTTGGTTCTACAAAAAATTGTTTTATAAAACCTTGGAAAGACATTCCCATCCATACCATAACACATGATGACCAGCTTGCTATTTGCAAAACAGCTGTGATTTTCTGACGTTTTTTCACGTAAAATACATTGTATGTTCATTTTGAGAGTTGTTATTGATAGATAAAACAGTGCTTCATTCGAAGTTATCCAGGTTTTTTTTATATCTATATTTACGTAACATTAAATGCAGAGACCGGTTTCATTTGTTTCTACGGTCTTAACAGAGATTTGAAAACAGACTGACTTATTTAATTTCTTATAGCCAATTTTCTTTATATTACGGCAAATTGTCAATTGCGATACATATAGTTTCCTTGCTTAAGTTCTTTGAGGCTGAGGATTTTCTACAGCGATTAGTCTTTACAGCTTCTTTTTTTTCTTTTTTCCTCAAGGACATCCTTTTGTCAATTTTTTTTCCCTGAAGCTTTTGATAGGTAGCCAAATTTAATGTTAATGTTGCCAAATTTTGAAGTTTAGATAGTAATCTATTAGCAAAATGTATTTTCTTATTCGTAAGTACTTTATTTATAACAGAATTTGAGCATATATCTTTCAAAAGCTGTAAAATTTCGTTTTCGGTTTGAAGATCTAATTACGGAGCCATAATTTACTCCAAATAATAAAAGTAGTTAGATTGTCAATTTAAACATTTCTTTTTTTAAAATATAACTAGCAGTAAAGCGATTAATATTTACGATAAATACATTAATAATAACATTTACCATATCCATATGCTTTTAAAATTGGTGACATTTATTTTGCATCCACCGATAAGTTTCTTTTGTCGACTGCCGTCAGAGTTGTGTATGAAATTCTAAGCATAGAATGAGACATTAAAGCTAAGAAATAACTTTTGTTTTCCACATAAGTATTATGTAGATTGAGACATTTATCATACCCCCTGATAAGCTTCAAGAAACTCTCTAGGAAAACTCAGGGCTTTGTGTACGGGAAAAGCGTTTAAAGGCTTATTTGACTTCAGCTCGCTTCCAAAGTTCTTTCCGGTGGAATTCTTCTTTAACGCCTGAAACAGATAAAAGTCAGGTGGTACTAGATAAGGACTGTTTGGAGGATGGTGATGTGGGTGATCCCAATCCAATCCAATAACAGAAAGCTAGGTCTTAGAAGCCCTGGCAGCTTTTTCCACATCGCCTCTTTAAATTTTGATAGGGTGTCACAGTACAACGTAGCATTGATAGTTCCAATCTCCAAAAACGGAATAAAAATCACACAGGGGTAAAACAATTATGTGTTTTGCGTTTTAAGGTTTTTAGTTAATACATTCTTAACTAATTGTCATGTCGAAACAAAACTCGTTAAAAAAGCTTCTTTAGATCATTCCCAATCTTTGGTATTTTTGACAAGTTCTTGCTTCGAGCACTTCGAGAGAAGATAGCATTAAATACATACATACGTTTGTTTATCGACGAATTATAATAATATAGTTTTTTTTAAAAGATGTTAAAATTATTTAAATAGGAAATTGGATATCAAATTTGAAAGTGATTACGAACTAGGTTTTCTATAGATTCCTTTTTCTTCCACCTCTGTTTCAGCAATACAGTTAACATCAATTTATTTTCTGAATTTTTTAAAATTTTGCAGCTTTCTTTTCAAGAAATTAATTTCAGGGCTTTCTTTTCATTTTTATCATTTTATTTCTTATATTAGCTCTTTATATGAAACTTTTCTAACATAATTGTTTATTTTTTATACTGATAAGCAACAAAACTAAGGGCTTTTTTCCTGTTTATACAGCTTATAAACTCTCCCCATTTACAAAAGTCTCATTTAATTTACAAATGGATATTTTATTTAACTATTAACAAAACATAAATATAAACATTCGATCAGGAATTCGGCAATAAGCCTTTAATTAAAAAAGTATGTTATTATGATTCCCATACCCGCAAAAAATGAAATATTTTGACACCTATCCAAACACACCAAATATAGACCATATTAGTTACATAATAAGACTCCAAATCTAATCAAATTTAAATTCCATAATATTTTAGTTATAAAGAGAGTCTCTTTTGATCTTAGTTACAAGGGTCTGTCAGGAAACGCTTCTACCGTGATGAGATAATGCAAGGGGTTTTACAGTTCTTCAAAAGAGATCATTTAGAGAGAAAAAAATCCATCTCCAATTAACTATATTTTATTTTTAATTGATATATTTCAATTTACTCTTTGAATAAAACTTTATTATTTTACTTTCAACGATAAATTTTTGTTAATTTATGAGCATTTCTCTTGAGCTTGTCTCCATACATAAATTACTAAGAAAGATCATTATTATTATTCGTATTTTTAAACAATATCACTCAGATAAATCTTTTGTATGTGTTACATTTTTTCAACTCAATGAATATACATGTTATCTAAAGAATGAAGGGATTTGAAAATAATATAGTAGTTTAATTTTTAAGAGATATACTCATTTAAACAAATCCCATCGTAATTTCTTGAATGCAGAAAGTTCATTTATAATGCTTTTTGATAGTAGAGATAAAGTTTATGCCCTCAATACTTTGTTGTGAATACCTTAGTGCAATTCCATAAGGGTTATCTTTCGTATCTCATAATTTCAAATGATATCGATATTTTTTACTCATTTTGTTGTAATATCAATAAAAAGTTTCATCCAAAAGTTGATACATAATTTAAGGAAAATGAGCGGAAATATATCATTATGTAAAAACTGTAAAGGGAGTTATACAAGCATTTTCTAGACAATCTAAGTAAAAATAAAAATAAAAGAGTCTTAACCCCTTCAAGACCACCGGAAGGAAAAAGAAACGCTTCTCCAGGCCTGTGCGTTTGGAAAGGATACGTACGCGCGGGACCGGTCAAATTTCCCTGCTAAGCCTAATTTTCTTTAAAAATTCATATAAAGTTTTAAAAACATTCAAATACGCTAAAAATTACAATTTACTATCATTGATAATATTTGAACATGGAGTAAAAAAAATTTTGCGAATTTTAAAGAAAACGTTTTTATTTTAATAAAAAAAATACATACATTTTCAAAAAATTGACAAAAATCCCATGCATTTAAACACGAATATAGAAAATATTGGAAAACTAAACCTACGTATTCAAAATATAAACAGAAATCCATAGAGCAATAGGTCACGAACTTCTATATAAATGCCCGATTCTCTCGAAAAAAAACAACATATGCAGCTGTTTATATCCATACATATCTCGGATCTAATTAAAAAAAAAAACACGGAGCAGTGAAAGCACATATTGAAATTCAAAGATTTATGAAACATTATACGAATAAAACGACTTTTAACCGTCATCTAGTGCTTGTAAAAAACTAATATAAAACGTTCCTAACTCTGATCACATTGGTGTGGTTATGGGCCTACGAGGAGGGAAAGCTCAATCACATATATGATACCGTGGGCCGTGGAGGGAGAAATGCGTGATCACGTATATGTGTTCATGGTCTTGAATGTGTTAAAAGAAAATGAGAAGCTAAAGTTTAAAAAAAAATTCTGCAAATATAGGTTGTAATTCATAATGTTTGTGATGAAGTATCATTTTATACTAAAATTGCAATATTCTCACTATGATGTTTATGACGGGCTCACGCATCTTTTGATTAACATGTCCTCTGGGTTCTTTGGGGCCAGAATTAATGGCAACTCTTTTTCAACCTCTTTTTCATTATATCATTTTAACTTTACGCAAGATGTCAATCATCAAAACACGTTTTACTTGAAAAGCTCAAACGGGGACAGTGACTCATCAAAAAGTTTTGAAAATAATTTGCTGAATTTTTTTGTGTGTGTTCCATATAACAGTAGAAGTGTTTTGACCTTTAGAATTATCAATCACTGTTTTGTTTCAAAATTTACAGTTCTATTTGTAAATATAATCACTGTTTTTTTAAGTAATTTCATGTAATCACTATGATAAATTGCACTTGTTTTAGTAAAAAATTAAAATATCTCTAATCCTGAAGGTCATTTCAAACATGAATAACAAAATAACACATCAAAATGGAAAATTTGAGAATTTGTTCATAAGATTGTTCTACTAGGGGGCTCTAATGCAATTTTTGTACATTTTCACCAGTTTTTTTTTCATTTTAATAATAATGCGGTGCTTCTCAAACTTTCAATATAAGCGACCCATTATTTAATCATATCTTTCATTGTGCCCTTTCAATAATACTGTACTTTGACATTAAAGCTACCACACATACGACTTTAGCCTCTTATGTTCCACCGACGTATATAAACGCCTCATGCAGCCAAAGCATTAATTTTCTGGACGTATATATGCGTCTTCCTGAAGTACGATTATTACTGTACAGTGCTATCCATAAAATTATTCCGAAGACTTTGGAATGCAATAAAAGAACATTGAGAGTTTTTGTGAAGGATTTCAGAAGATTTGCTTATATGTTCCATTTCTCCTCTCCCCTCTAAAAAACCCATTAAAATACGCTCGCCTACGTCGGGAACGGTGGCACTGGGGAGCGAATTGCGTAACTTTTAATCGGTTGTTAATGAATTAATTTTAAACCGTACAAATTATCAAGATAAGTGTTAATACAAGCCCATGTGTGTGGTCACTAGTAATTATCAAACTTGTTCTTAAATTAGTATTGTTAAATTAATAATAAAATACATTGTACAGTACAGGTACTTTTATAAGTGTATTATATCAGTGTAAATGTGTATTTTTTATATCAAAAAGTATTTTGTTTGTTTACTTTCAGTAAATTAATAATTTATTAAATAACATTTTGTTATCGACTTTTCAATGTACCCTCGCCCCTCTTGTAGTATTGTCACGACCCCGAGGGGGGGGGGGCACGCCCCACAGTTTGAGAAACGCTGTAATAATGAAAAAAATTTCTGTTTTCAATTTTAAGATTTTTCCTTAAAATATACTAAATAAATCTAAAATCACAAAAAGAAAAAAAAATCCCAATATCTCCATTTTCTCAAAAAAAAAAGTCTGAAATAGTCGGATACCTTAGGGGTTAACGTGCATGAACCTCCGTATATGAAAGGTTTTTTTGGTGAGAGAGATTGAAACCACGATTTGAATGATTGAGTGAGTGAATACTAACGTCACACTGTTGAGCTACACTAGGTTCTTTGGCAACGGGCCTCGTCATTGTGAACCATGGTCAAGTGACGAGGGCGACACCTGAGCTGGCACCCCTCTCCTAACTACCACACCACACCAACGGGAGGACGTTTGAGCTCGCAATATATTTAACATGAATCGCTTCCCCACATGGTGGGTCTTTAGAGGTACTGGGCTCGAACACGTGACCAGCCAGCCACGATCTGATACCTTGACCACTAGGCTACCGCGGCAATCCCATGATTTAAAAGAAAAAGCACCGACAACGTATTGACGCTGTAACCACATAGCTATGCGGTCCCAATACAATTTTATGTAAAACTAAAATTAGAGAAATAACTTCTGAACAGTGAAAAAAGTTATAATTTTTCTAATTTCACAGGAAAGTCGTAATGAAAGATATTTAAATTTTTGTGACGCAACATTTGACTCAATCTTATGAGTAGAAATTGGTTTTAATTAAATGAAGGCTTTGCAGAGTATGTTATTACAAATTCATGCAATATCTTATATATATATAAAAAAAGTTGGTGTTAATGTGATGTTGGAGTGCACCAAGTTGTTGTTTTTGTTCACCTACATGGGCGAAAACGTTACAATACGGTTAAAAATATTTTTAACGTGAGATAATGCGATTGTCATGGGATGACGTATATTATAATTAATTTATACTGTCCCCCCAGGTAACCTTATTAGTTTCAGATGATTTTAATTCGATTTATTTATAAATTTAAACATTTTCATTGCAATTTTTCTTTATACACACACATGCGCACGCGCTAATGCTTCAATCTTCTGCTGTATTTTGTGCTACTTTAGAATATGGTCATTTCTAATACCATTGGTGAGTTCCAGGATATTTTTATAAAGAATATAAGGCCTGCGCTTTTATTTATTGCTGCAAATTGCGCATTTTATCGATTCAGCAGTGTTTGTCCTTTCCCTTTATTTAAACATCAAGTACCACGAGCACCACGGCATTAATTGCTTTTAATTTCCATTTCATCTTTTTTATCTTCCAAATTCCGTGTCTACTTTCTGATTTCGTTCCGTTAAGGACGAATTAGAGAAGAGCACAGATTTCTACCACCTCCCTCCGGTGGCCGCGGTAGCCGAGTGGTATAGGTATCGGACCTTGGCTTGCTTTGTCACGGGTTCGAGCCCAGTACCACTAAAGACCCACTTGTAGGGCAGCGATGCAGTTAAATCTGTCGAGAGCTGAAACGTCCTCCCATTGGTGTGGTAGCTAGGAGAGGGGGTGCCAGCTCAGGTGTCGACCATGTCACTTGACCATGGTTAAAAATTACGTGGTCCGTCGCCAAAAAGCCCTCGTGTATCTGAAAAGTTCGAAGTTAATATTCACTCGCTCATTCCGACGTAGTCACGCGTATGTGATGCATTAGGAAGGGAGAGAGAAAAGGAATAAATAAGCAAATCCTCTGAAATAGGTAAATTCATCTCAGAAACTGTAAAGGGTTATTTTTATTGCATTCATTTCGGAATAATTTTATGGACAGAAGAGCACACAGGAAAGATTGTACTTCGGAAAGACGGGTATATATACACATCTGGGGCAATAAACGCTTTGGCTGAGTGAGACGTTTATATACGCCAGTGGCACTTAAAGAAAAACCTTTTTGTACTTTAGTGTCAAAAAATAGTATTACCGAAATAAGTACATTGTTACTTGTATGGAGGATATTGTAAAATTATGATAAATTTTGGTTGAATATTGGGTCGTAAATATTGATAGCTTGAGAAGCATTGTATCATATGATTATTATATAAAATTATTATATTACATGATTATTATACATAATTACTATATTATATATAATTGTTATTATATGATTATTATACATAATTACTATATTATATATAATTGTTATTATATGATTATTATCATACATTGCATAATACATAATTATATTGTATTGGTTGATATTAATTATTTTCTATCTATTCCTATATTCCTTATTTGAAATAAAGGATGGTTTTTTTTAGAGGTATAGAACTTTAAATTGCAATAAAACAACGATGTTTTATTCGATTGACATGAATTTTTTTTATTCGAAAGATAACCTTGTGGCATTACATTTTAAATATGATTTTTGGCATATGACTGCCACATCTGGCTCGGATGTTGTCCAATCTGGACGTCCAATTTTCGATGACTTTTTCCAACATTTGTGGCCGTATATCGGCAATAAAACGGCGAATGTTGTCTTCCAAATGGTCAAGCGTTTGTGGCTTATCCGCATAGACCAATGACTTTACATAGCCCCACAGAAAATAGTCTAGCGGTGTTAAATCACAAGATCTTGGAGGACAATTCACAGGTCCAAAACGGGAAATTAGGCAGACACCAAACGTGTCTTTCAATAAATCGATTGTGGCACGAGCTGTGTGACATGTTGCACCGTCTTGTTGGAATCACAGCTCCTGGACATCATGATTGTTCAATTCAGGAATGAAAAAGTTAGTAATCATGGCTCTATACCGATCACCATTGACTGTAACGTTGTGGCCTTCATCGTTTTTGAAGAAGTACGGACCAATGATTCCACCAGCCCATAAAGCGCACCAAACAGTCAGTTTTTCTGGATGTAACGGTGTTTCGAATTACACTTGTGGATTAGCTTCACTCCAAATGAGGCAGTTTTGTTTGTTGACGTAGCCATTCAAACAGAAGTGCGCTTCATCGCTAAACAAAATTCGTTTATAAAATTCGGCACAGAGAACCATTATTTTCGAAATAAAATCGCACAATTTGAAAGCGTTGTTCAAGCGTGAGTCTATTCTTGATGAATTGCCCATCCAAATTGAGAATAAATCGCTTGACAGCTGTTAAATCGGTCACCATCTTGGAAAGTAATGCCAACTTAAACTTCTATACCTGAAAAAAAAACACTCTTTATATTTCAAAACAGTTCCTTAAAATTATTTTTCTGATGATGTGTTACACATGGGCTGCCGTCTTTGATTCCATATCATTCGACAACAAGAACTGCTTGACGGGATTCCTTAATTGTGTCAAATAGATCTTAGCACGTGGTACTCCGATATCAAATTAATCCCTAAATTTTATTTAAAATCTTTGGCTAATCTTTTTAAATGTGTCCATTTCTATAAAATTAATTATTACAAATTTCTGTAATTTGTAATTTCTGTCCAAAGAAAAAAGGTTTTACTTTAAATAAATATATCCGCTTTGATGTTAATTTCAAATTAATTTTTTTATAACAATTTTCAAGTCTCCTGATTCATTATGCAGTTAAACCAGTTTTTGTGCGGTAGATAGGAACCGCATAAAAAACGCACTAAAAATATTCAAAAATTTCATAAGCTCCTACATATTTGAAACTAATTCGTGGAAATACTACAAAAAACTTTTTTATGTGGTGGAGAGAGACCGCATAAAAAAAGTCGCATTTATAAAATATGCTAATTATTTACGAAATTTATGCAATAAATATTACACATGGAAACATTTTAAAATCATATAGTTTCTCATTGTATACATGGATAAGTTTTCACAAAATGCACATACATAATTCATTGCTACTAATCATTATCCAAAGCCCTGTAATGAATAAGTTCAAAATCACTTTCGTTTCTTGAAGGTACAATTTCAATTGATTTATTTTTTGGCAACATAAAGTAAGGGATAAGTTTTTGTGATGAAGGTCAGATGGTCAGTTGCTTGTAAATGTCATGATAACCAGATATAAAGGATTGAAGCTCTTTTTGGAATTTTATACTCCTTTATTAATTGGTATCAATTTTAAGAAAATGCTTTGCCAATTTGTTGGAAAGCTGGATCTCTTCATGTTTTTATCCGCTCTCAAAGAATCTGGTTCTTCTTGTCCGTCTTCATAATCTATCAAATTATTGACAATGTCACTGTCATTGACAGATTCTTCTTCAATCAAACGCGGACCACCTGAGCTTTGAGAGAAATCAACTAAATGCGCATCGTCGGGAGACTGTTTATAACAAATGAAGAGTGTCTTGAAGTGTCTGCATTTCAGTGGCGTAACGTACACCCCCCCCCATCATAAGGGGAGGGCAGGACTCTAGGGGCCCAAGTCCTGACTTACGCTAAATACGTATTTACCCAATTTATAAAATATTAAAGGTGAAACCTGACTTTCAGGAGGGAGGGGGATCCAAAAAACTCCCCTTACGCCACTGGTAAAAATATATAAAACATTACAGTGGCGCCAAAGTCATTGAAATTCATGCACCGCATAAAAAAAAGATCGCACAAGAAGGAAATCGCATAAAAAAAGACCGCATAAAAACAGGTTCTACTGCATAGTTCTTAAAAAACCTATTTTACGAAAGGAAAAAAAAATCGGAGGAGTTAATTGAAGTTGAAATAATAATGTCATCAACAATGAAGCATGCGTGTTGATTGTTTGGTTACGTAAAACAACGATCGGTTACAAAAGCCGCTTTTTTTTTTTGTTAGAGCCGTGTGTTTTATAACCAGTCAACATTTCCTTTTATTAACCCTTTCGCGATCGGTGTAACCCTTTCATGTATGCATTAATCTCTACCCCCCCTTATCAGACGGCAGGCCGTTCAATACACTTTCCCGTGGGAATGATCAAAGCCGTATTCAAGTACAAAACGTTATTTACCACTGCATCATCCAGCCACCGGGTACATTTGAGGAGGATGCATATGCGACACACCCGCTCCTACAATTTTTTTCCAATCGTTTTTACGTTGGCTTAAAAAGGTTAAAAAAATATTCTAAGCATGTATTTAGTTACTATTAATGGATTGAAGAGAGAGAGATGATAAAGCTAAATATTAAACTTTATCATGGGGTATTTCACACTTACGATCTCTAAAACTATCCGATTCCGAATGATTATTTTGTGTTGAAATCGCATTTTAAAGCCTTTCAAACTGATCGAAATGTATTGCTACTGCATAGTTTGGATATAAAGAACTTAGTCTTCCAATGTTTAAATAAACTGGTTAAATTATATTGTAATGTAATCGAATTTACAAGTACAAAGTTTTCAAATTATGCAACTTTCTAATTTACTGTACGAAAAACTATGTAGATGTATCTTCCCCCCCTCCCTTATTTAAAAAAAAAAAATTTTTTTAAAGCGTCTGCATATAAACATGATAAATCATTTCAGCCCTATGTTTTGTACTTACTAATTGATTGTTGATTATTATGGCAGATACATATCAAATTTATTACATCTTCCAATTGCATTAGACAACATATTTAAAAATATAAAATATACAATTTACCATTCCTTAGAAATTAGTACACGAATAATGTGCAAAAAAAGATTATAAGGCAGCTTTCGCATATTTCTCCAACCATTTTTTAATCTTACATAGTATATATCCTAAGAACTTGCTTTTAAAAATGCACACACACACACACATCACCCATCTCAAAATTTTTATTAATATAATTTGTTTCCAATGTAGTTTCAGAGACGGGCTGGGAACTTCCTTGATACACTTTTATCCCCTTTTTGAACAGGGTTTTATAATATAACTTGTCTGGTTGTTACTTTAATTATAGGAAGTAGAGAAAGCTTATGGACACTTGATGAATCAGGTAAATATATTAGAACTATATATATTAGAAAAAATATGTGTGCTTATGATCACACGATAGAAATGATAACTTCAAACTTTGTAATGTTATTTCAGGGGATTAGTTCGATGAATAAAAAACAAGGGGATATCAGCATTATGTCCTATAAAGTTATTTATTCATATGTCTGTACTCATAAAGTAATATTTTTGTGCGAAATATACAATCATATTTAGGAAAAAATTAAATGTATTCCAGGAAGGAAGCAATAGGTTTATGGTATTTGAAATAGGTTATAAATCATTTAGAGAGAGATTCAAAATTTTATTTAAATATCTATAAAGCAAACTCCATCAAGCGTTGTTAAGTACTTTCTCGTGCTTCATTTGGATCATTCGACATAATTAAATTAAAAATTTTGACTAAAATATCAACTAAAGGCTTTGATTTGTCTTTTGAAAATTTACTTTCAAATTCGCACTTAAAATCACACGAGTAATTAATTTTTTAAGAAAATCCCCGATCCAGCTTTGTGAATTTTGGTTGTAATTTAACAATATTCAATACTATCCATGCATTAATTCAAGCAAAGCGATAATAAGACAGATAAATGATTGGGAAGAGAGGAATCTAGGTCAAAACCTTTAAAAAGGGATTTAATCAGAAGATTTATATCACATAATCTCTGGCTTATACTAGCTCTTTTGTCATTGTGTGGCAGTTTTGTACAAATTTATCTGGTGCTGCTGTAAGGAAAGTATTAATTATATATTTTGTCTTGTATTTAAATTATTTAATGTAACTTTTTCTTAATACCTGTATACTTAATTTTGTTATTTTAAATTTTTATTTGTTTCAATTTACTTTTTAAACTCAAAGAATATTTAAGTAATTATGTGATTAATAAAACTGTTTGTTCATTGCAATTCCGATTCGCTTGCAAAAAGATTTTTATTCGTAAGATCACTTCAATACTGCTAATGATAATTGTACTATTTATTTAGTTCTATAAAAATTTGTCCTACATTTTATGTTTAATTTCAGTGTAGGATTTCTCTTTCTCTCTAAGCACATTTTTTAAAAATATTGCGCGTTTCATTTTCATACTTCAACTAAGATTAGAAAGAATCACGCATTCATTTCAGTAGAAAAAGGGGGAGAACTTTTACTTTTAGGGCGTATTGGTGGGGATCAAACTATAGCGTTTCTTGGGGGGCGGGGGGAAACGTTTTTTCTTTCCTTTTTAGGGATGTATCTCCGACTAAAGGCGAAAATAGCCGAATGAGCGTTACATTCCCGAGCGTAACGTTCATTCAATTTCAGTCTCTAGCAAATCGGGCCAATAGAATTTATCACTTGTAAAAAGTTAAAATGCAATAATTATACTTGCATGTTTCGTGGAAAAGGACGCGACAAATTTAACTACCAGATAAAGAAGCAATTCGAAAAAAAAAAAAAAAAAAAAGAATTCTAAGTTAATTATGAACTTTCATCGAACTGGAAATTTATCAGATAAGAAATAGTCGTAATTCACAATTTACTACTAGAAGAAATTAATTATTTTCAAAAAAACTTAAACTTAGCAATTTGGATTTGTGCTGTATCTCAGGACTTCTCATTCAGAAAATTCTAAAGCTATCCACCCCCACACAATTTAGTATATTTAATAAGGGTCAGAGAAAGTAAAATCTTAACTAAAAAATAGGATTTAGAAAGCAAAAATCTATTAAAAGTATGAACTTGGATAATCTTTTCTGTCCTAGTAATTAAAAGCAAATTCCTCAAATTCTGCAAAAAAGCGAAAAGACTTTAGTACTCATCAAAAACTGCTC
Source organism: Trichonephila clavipes (assembly GCA_019973935.1). Taxonomy (NCBI): domain Eukaryota; kingdom Metazoa; phylum Arthropoda; class Arachnida; order Araneae; family Nephilidae; genus Trichonephila; species Trichonephila clavipes. The sequence continues at coordinate 701,172 of BMAU01018052.1, read as the reverse complement.
CAATATTCAACTTAAATGCAACAGCATGCATATAAAAAAAGGAATTGAGTTACGTACCACATTACGAAAACAGTTTTGACATAGCGTAACATCAGAATGTTTAGAAATTAAAAATAGCCGCTTCAAATCAACAGAGTTACCCTGGAAAAGCAATGTTTGCATACTAAACAAATATAACGAGCAATGTTAAAAACGTTCCAATTTTTTTAACAAACAAAAGATAACGTTAAAATGGCTTAAAATCTGGGTTACTCTATTTTAGAGTTATCGCTCGAAATTAGCAAAACTTGCAACTCTATTGAAAAAAATACATAGCTGCGAGACCTAAATTAATGCGAAATACGTTTGCTAATTTATCTTATACGCGTAGGTTTTATAATTTATTAAACCTAATAATTTCAGTCATTAATCCAGAGGATGAGAAGTTGATCAAGAAGTCAATCAATATTTGCAGAAACTATTGAAAATAAGTGAATAAAGACAACTGCTAGTATTAAGAATAAAATATATTTTTCTCATCCAAATTTTACAGTTGATAATTAAAAAATATACAATAACAAAAAACAACTATAATCATTTGGAAGTCAGCATGGCATGAAGATGTAGGAAGCATAAAAGTGGGCTCTCCTAGGAGTGAACCAATATTTATAATAATATTCGTAGTTTTCTTTAAAAAATGTGTGTGATTTGGTGCCATTTTCATGTCAGCATTTATGAATTTATCTACTTTTAATTCTGAAAACTATGACTGAAAGAACACTAAAAATACTAGTGGAAAATACAAGATATGAATTAAGCTTATCTAATGAAAATTCGAAGGCATGTATAATTAACTGTCCAAATGACATGCACTTAATGTTGCTATTTAGATGGTCGTTTTGACTTTATTTTGATGAAACATTTTGATCTGGGGGGCAGTTTGCTGCTGGCGTTCTTAAAATCCTAAATTTTTGTTGAGTTCGTGTGGCAGCTCCTGTGGTGCACAAACTTTGGTCATCGAAAAATTATTGTTTTCACCAAAATTGTTTTGGACTCTAACAGAAAATCTTAACAATAGCGAATCTGAATTTAATCATATAATCGTTGGAACAGTTGCCAATTAAATAGTTCTGTTTTCTTTGCCTTCGTAAATGCTCATATTGTAATTTGATCATTTCTTAATACTGCAGTTCTTGCTGTCGAAGCTTTTCTTGTGGTTTACACAGTCACCAGATTCTTTAGTTGTTCCACAGTCAACAGATTCTTAGTGTACTTGTTTAGATGACCATACAAAAGTTTCAGTTTTTCTTTTTTTGCCGAATATATTTCAAATATCTCTACTTCTGTAGAAAATGCGGCAAGTTGTTTAATGGATAGTTGTGGTTCAATGCCCAATCTCAGCCAAAACGTATTTTCCGATTGACATTTAGTCGAAATATATGCTTTAACAAAGTCTGAAATTCTTCCCAAAGCAATAGAAGGGGCTAATTTAGCACCATTTCTAAAAAACAAGAGAGTAATTTGGCATAATGTGATACAATACATCAACATACCTTCAAACGAATTAATATTATCAAGGCTATGTTTTTTAAATGATTCGACAAAGTTTAGAAATTGATCATTTTCAACATTCTGTCCCACTAGCACTGTACTTAAACTTTGATTAATTTTCACTTCTTCTTCTTTCAAGTATGAATAAACATAATTTCGGATATCTTGTGTGAAAGGCAATGAATGCTCATTGATCTGCGATTCTTCAAATCCACGTTTCATTACAAAGTCTAATAAATCGAGTGCAAAAAGGTGCTCTGATATGTGAAAAGACATGGTTTTTCCCTTTTAGCACTTGCTTCTGTCTTTGAAAAGATCATTGTACAATATTCAACACTGTGTATATATACATTTCAAGACTGATTAACTGTTGCCACAATAAGTTTAAAAAGTAACGTTTCAGAAATTATTGAAGTTCAATGGCCACAGAAATGTAGTGTTTATAGTCGTAAGCCTGCAAGTTTAGCTATATAAGTAATAGTGGAATTCTAATTAAATAAAGTGGCAGTAGTAGCCTAATGGCTGTGGTCACTAACTCATGGCCAGTATTGTCGAATAGTAAGTTTGAGTGTTGTTGTCATTATGGATCTGCCATGTAAGGGAAGCTACTGCACATCCCATCCTTGTTGTGGTAAGATGTGGGAATTTTGCAAGTAAAATGTCAGTTCAAATGTCGTCATTGTTAGTCGAGGCTCAAAATTATAAAGTTTATCTACAATAGCCGACGCACAGCGCCAAAGTACGGCGTACGTCTAATTTGAGTAAACGAAAGATCATTTAAAGATGCTACAAAATGGTTATGAAACCCGAATTTTTATGTGGCATTGCGGAATTGTTATGAAAGAACTACCTATAAAATAATCATTTTCATCATCTGATTTAAGTACTAAATTATAAGATCACTCTCCAATAGCCTTAAAGTACATTTACATAAATCTTAGTTTAACACAGACAGTCAAATATCCATTTTGTTACCTTTTTTTTTAAATGATAGTGTTCAAACCCTAAACAAGGATTCTTGGTACTGAAATTCGTAGTTATGAATAATATTCAAGTCGCGATGTCAATACATGAACTTGTACTTCATTTCCCTCCATCATACGAGTGAAGGAATTTGAGACCTACTTCATTTGTGTATCACGTGCTTATCAACTCATATAACACTTATTCATAATAACGATTGGATTTGAATTTTTGATTATGACTTTTCAGCTTCACGAGGGTTGTTGGCAACATAATTCTTAAATTTGTATGTGTATCAAATGCAGACGGGAACACCTAAACTATAGCCTTATTCTTCAAGTTTCCACACCTTGATAACGTGAAAATTTTTGAATCACGACGGATTTAATGTGATCTAAACTCTTTACGTGTTGGTGCTTTTTAGCTACTAGGAATCAAACACATCGGTTGACAGACGCAACTCTGGTTAATACTATTGGGCTTTTGAGGCTTTTAAGCAGTAGCAAAGAATGACGATGCAACAATTTATATGATTTTGTGCCGTCAAGCAAAGGACATTGATTGACTATATATTAAGCACTACATGAACTGCCTCGATGTGAATACGTTTTTAAGTTCTCATAATTTTTTAGCTATAAACATACAATGAATTTTCCAATTTTGAATTATGTATTTTTCTTTTTGTGGAATGGATTACTAAATGTGTGTGCTCAAGGCTCAAATTCCTTACGTTTGTTGTGGAGATTTGTGATTAAGGGTTTCCAGTTCAAATCCAACCTTGTTCTTTTGAAGATTCAAATTTTTGCTTCTGATTATTAAGTTAATCAAGCCATCAATAACTCAAAATAATTTTGATTACCACGATGAGGTAATTGTTTTCTTCGTGGGAATCGAATGAAAAGAAAATTACATCATCGTTTTTTTTACATGTTTTTTGACTTGGTGTGGGATTTATTTTTGGGCAATTCCTTTTATTGAATATATTTGTAGATTTTATCTCATTTCTGCTAATTATCCCGCGATTACTCGTGTGGAGTCTTCTGTACACCCCAGCAACAAGAAAAGCCAATTAGGATTCTAAAAAGAATACGCAGAACCACGATTTTTTTCTGCAGCTGCGCATTTTAGGTTATTGAAACTACAGGCCTGATGCAATCAATCTCCCTAGGACGATTGGAATGTAACGACCTTCAAAAGTGTATTTGGGGTGCTTAGAACACCCCGCGAGTGATTGAGTTATATTTTCGTACTCGAAGCATTTATGAATGAGTACGTTTTATTTTTTCCGTTTACATTTTTTTCCAAATTTATTAATATGCATGCATATTTTATTTTAAATTTCAATAATTGTAGTATAAAAGTAATAATTATTTAAAATAAGTGTAATATATATATATATATATATATATATATATATATATATATATATTGGATTTTTCAAAACAATTTCCAGAAATTATGACAAAAACTCCATGTAGAAAAGAGAGAAACAGTGACTTCATCGTCTACTAGATGTTTTATCAACAGATTGTCAAGATAAATTAAGTGAACTCGATTGATTGCGTAATTTCGGAACCAAACTTTGAGAGATGAAACTTGAAATTGTAAATTTTTATAATACAGGCAGTGTTGATATCACTGATGAAATGTGCAGTATATATGATGTATCGTGAATATGTAACCGTTGGCCATTGCGAGTATTTTATCATCCACTTAATACTACAGGAATTAATGCTTCCATTATCTATTATTTGGTTCTTCCTGAAAAAAACGAGACATTCAAGATTATTAGAGGAGATTAGAATGGGTCTTGGTCAGCCAAAATGGGATATGAGATCGGACCTTAACAAAACACTCAAAATAAGCTTTACTGACACAGAAAATATTAAAAAATACATTAATCCACTAAAAAAAAAAGAGGCAGTGCACTGTTTGTTCATGGGTAAAAAATGTAAAAATTACTTTTTTGTCTTCAATGTAAGAAAAATATCTGCTTAAAGCATATGGATACAGTCTGCTCTGAAGGTCTAAAAATGATTAAAATATTATTTTTCTACTTTTTACTATCCTTATCATTAATTATAAAATATATTTATTACTGGTATATACGTTTTACTTGTGGTTTATGATAAAATATAAAATTGTGTGCTTTAAAATTAAAATTTTGTAGGTTTAGTTTAAATTAATGTTAGTTTCATTTGTATGCAATAAATTTAATAATTTTTTTTTGTATAATACAAAAAACATCGTGTACTTCATAAATATATATCATAATTGACTTAATATTTTTTTTTCCTATTTAAATATACGTTTTAAGAGTTTGAGGGTGTTTTCTGCAACCCGCGAGTAACGACGGTAGCAAAAAACAGGCGTGAGTGACCGCGGGTTAATGCGATTTTCATATAATATAAAAAGAAGTTCTTGTATTAAAAAAACGAATAAATTTGGAATGGGAATATTCTTCATATGAATTGTCTCTTTAAAGAGACTAGCCAAGTTTATTTTACACAGGCAGCATAAAAATTCCTACAATATAACCCAGGCAACTACTAGACGAGTACAAATACTATCAAAAAATATATAAATTCTAAAAACCATAAAATTATATTCAAAATCTTGAGTTACTCGTCGCTCGTTAGTAAAATTCTACACATTCTACACAGTGTACGACACTTTTTAAAATATATATACTTCTTCTTTCTCATTAAAAACAATATTTTCTGATAGATCTCTTTTGAGTTATTCATAATTGAAAACTCTGAAAATATGTACCCAAACTCTAAACCGAAAACTCTGAAAATATGTACATTTAATCGAATTCCCTAAAATTACAAGATTCACAGATTAAACCAGTACTTTCAAAGTAAATAATATTTTATACCTTTTGCTTAAGTGCGCATGTCCTTTCAGTTTGTAATAATTCGTAAGCATATTAATTTTGGCGCTACTTTGGTTCGCGAAAGTCATTCAATTTTTTTGCAACCATCAGCAGAATTCAAAGCAAAATCTATAACTATAAATAACGATCAACTTTTTTACAAAAGAATGGAGTTTCGAATTGTTTGGAGAATTGAAACAGGTCAGTTGCAGATTGTTAGTTTTTAATATGATGCCAAACAATAATAGAGGAAAATAATAATTAATTTTTGGTGCTCTAATTTCATGAATATTGAATATGAAGAGAAATTGAACAGCTTTTAAGGATCCTTTAATCAGTTTCACTTTTAATTAAAATACTTAAATCTCACTTGTCAATGCGATTTCATTTGTGAAAGACTAACACAAAATTTCATTGTTGGATATAAGGCATGAATGCTGGATTTGAATTGCGAGCTATATTATGAGTATAAGTACGTGTGCCCACGAGGCTGATTTAGATAATTGGTTTAGTTCTCTTGTTAGATATAATTAGTTCTTTTGTTAGATAGTTACTATTGAATGATGTATTTCATATGCTAAGACAAACATGGTGGGAACACGTCTCTTTTCGAGCAAGGCGCAAAGCGATGTTTGGCGCGAAAATGAATCACTCCAAGCAGCGCTTGTTGTCGATGGAATAGAATCCAAAATGGTAGCCCAGTGGTTTCAAATAGTCAGTAAGATAGTTTTAATGAATTGTTTTTAAATACATTGAAATACATATCAAAATAATATAGGAAGAGATTGAGAATAACCAAGATCAAACAATAAATAACAATAATAATTATATATCATATCCTGGTGACCCAATTTTCAATCATAATTTTTATCACCCCTCCCTCTCTTATGCAATAATAATGTATTGAATGCAATACTAATACACTTTGACACTAAAGCTGCAATGTGATCTTAATTATATACCGTACATATTAATAAGGTTAGTGTTAAATTTTGTATACGTAATATATATATTTTAAATAAATTCCTTTTAAGTACTAAGATAATTATTATGTTATTTTTCATTATCTAATTTTTAAATTGGAACAGATTACAAAATGATATTTAAAGATTTATTCCCTTCATCATCCATTTAAAAAAGTGCAAATATTTAAAAAATAGTCTAGTCTATATGTTGCTCTCTATCATATTCTTCACAGCTGGCAAAAATTCTCGCTAACATTTGTAAGATTCTGGGCAACCTAACGGACGTCTGCGCAAAACATGTAAAAAAAGCTGTGCCTCGTAGAATTACAGTCAGTTTTGGTCGATTTAATACTTCTATAGCTCCCGAATCTGTCTTGAATTGTATAGTTTATAATTTACGCGTTAGTTGTAATTCACGGTATTAAGTATTTATACAGCATTAAGTATTTACGGCAGGGATGTATTTTTAAGTCGTAACGAACATTCGATGATAATAAAATATCAAAATACACAGACAAGCACGGCTCCGAAAATTAAATCAAGTGCGTCAGTGAATATTAACGTCGCACTGTTCAGCTACGCGAGGGCAGTAGGCGGCTGACAACGTAATTTCGCACTATAGTCAAGTGACGAGGACGACACCTGAGCTGGCACCCCTTCTCTTAACTACCACATCACACCATTGGGAGGGCGTTTCAGCTCTCGACAGATTTAACGTGCATCGCTGCCCTACACGGTGGGTCTTTAGTGGTACTGGGCTCGAACTCATGACAAGGCCAGCCACCATCCGATACCTTGACCACTCGGCTACAGCAGCCCAAAAATTAAATCAATAATATATTCTTAAGAATACATAAAATCTGGATTTACTATTACTCAAGTAAATGTAGAAAAAAAACCTGTGTAAAACTTACATGCGTACTTACTATGAATTAAAACTTACAAAACTAAAGAACAATATATGGGAAAGTTGTTTTTAAAACCATGTAAAATCATTTAGCCATGTTGGTAAAAAATTTAAAAGGTATTTTCTTTCCGAGGACAACTCGATAGCAAGTTATGAGTGGGTAAAAGATCCACTTCACACTACTTTAGAAGGGTTATCAACTGCCGAAGAAGAAATATTCATAGATTTCACATTCAGTGGCAAAATTAAAAGGCGATTTTGAAATAAATATATCTCTTTGAATTTTGGGCAGAGATGGATGACGAATTTTCTGCACAGAAAACAAAACCACATTTCGTATACTATTACCATTTTCAACATCCTACCTTTGTGAAACTGGATTTTTTGCTGTGGCTGTTTTTAAGACAAAATACGAGTAGATCTCAGCTAAATATAAAAAAAAAAATAACTCAGATTGCCAATTTCTAATATTAGGTCCTCCTTTGAAATCTTTGCACTGCAAGAGAAGCCCATGGAAATCATTTAGAATTAATGTTAAATAATGAAAAATAATATCAAATTAATTCCCCGAAGAAGAATAATTGTGTTATTTTAAATATTTAAAGCAAAAAACTTTAATATGTTTTAACCCGGGATCAGGCGCGCACTTGATACTAATGTTAATGGTCGCACTGGGTGATTCTCAGTCTCTCTAATCCTTATTTTATAATTATTTTTATTGTACACGCTAAAAATTGTAATTCCAGTGGATAATTTAATTAACAGAAAGTGTAATTACCTACTTTCAAGGACTTTTCAATTTTTCTTTGACAATTTCAGAAAAAATTCAATAATCTAAAATGCTTCAATGTGCATGACCTTAAAAAAAGGACACACATCAAAGACACTTTTCACTAATATTACAGGTAAGCATTTGAAATTTTTCATTCGTTTCATGTGTGTGTGTTCATCGCTTTTCTCAAATTAACTTTAGCTATCAGGATTATTATGTATACTTCAACAGGCTCTTCTCTTGCTTGATCAGATTCAACTTCCTTCAATAGAGATCACAGATGTCCCGCGCAACCGCTCCCGGGTTAAAAGTGAATTCAGTATAAAAAAATGAATGCTCTAAAAAGAATTATGTAATGAAGGTGTGACATCTTCTATGGGTGTGAATTCCCATCTTCCGATTCACAATATGTTTTACGGATTCACCAGCTGGTCAAGAACAAGAACGACACCCATCGATTGTCCCTGGATTTTTATGATCAACCAGCTGGGGAGTGACCAGTGCACGTGGCCATGGGGCCATTGTTTATTGTCTGAACTCAGGGAGTGAAGAGAGACAGACGGGTCGCCATAATAGTCAAGTAGAGCCGGCGCCCCATTGACAATAGGCGAAGCCTATCTTAAAAATAATCATGTTGTCTTTTTCTAGTGTTGTATGAAGGGGATACTAGAAGCAGGTGGCGTGATGGACAAGTGTGTCCAGATGTGGACAAGGAACTATGGCACCTTGGGCCAGACGGCTCGGGTGTGTTTTGGCGTGTTATGCGCCAATAGGACGATGGAGGTCAAGAGAGACTTTGGTGACCTGCTAATAAGAAGAGGCGAGGGGCGTGTGGTGAACACACCCCTGGGGTTTAAAAGGGTTCTTTTTCAGGACAGAGGGGACCAGAGGGAGAAAAAAAAGGAGGACAAGAAAGTCCAAGGAAGAGCAGAAAGAAAGGACAAGAGTCCGGGAGAGAGAGAGAGCGAAGCCCACCTTGAATGGTGAAAAAAGGCTGAGTCCGGAAATTGGAGTGAAAAAGACGATGAACGTTGGTGGCGTTGAGTATGGGAATATGAACTGACTACACCGGCTTGGCATATAATCTGAATTTAAATTACTTCATTAACAAATTGTTAGCAAATAAAGTTTGCTTTTATTTGCATATTAAGCTGTAAAGAATTCTTTATTGATGGATAGCTACACACGACGTTACAGCTAATATATATATATGAAATTGGTGGCAGCGGTGTTGATCCGGCATTTAAGTAAATAGATGCCCGAATCCTTTGTTTTAAGTGAAGAAAAAAAAATGCCAGCCGTGTGCGATTGTGATGAAGCGAGTTTAATGACGCCTAATTCCTGGATTTCCCAGCTGTGAGAAGTGCTGGATACAAGTGTCTCCCGTTCCTGCTAGTGATGAAGTGTGCCCGCATGTTTTTTCGATTTGGCTGCTATGAGATGTGTCCCCTGCTGTGAGAAGTGCTGGATGCAAGTGTCTCCCGTTCCTGCTAGTGATGAAGTGTGCCCGCCTGTATGTGCCAGTTATGAGATGTGTTCCTGTGTGTCCTCTACAAATTTGAAGGTGAGTCTTTTCATTGAGATTATTTTCGGGGCAGCAACTGAGTATTGATTTTGTATGTGAAATGTTTTAAAAAAGAAATATAAAGACTAGGTAACGTTGGTAAACAATAAGAGACTAGAAAGATTTTAAGTTTTGTATGAAGTGTATAAATGTGCAATATTAGTGTTGTGGTTTTAGATTTGTAAAATTTAGTATACAGTAGTTATACTTGTTTTGTTGGCACAGTATGGTGTAGAGTATTGTTGTGGTTTTAGATGTGAAACTTAGTATACAGTAGTTATACTTGTTTTGTTGGCACAGTATTGTGTAGAGTATTGTAGTGGTTTTAGATTTGTGAAATTTAGTATACAGTAGTTATACTTGTTTTGTTGGCACAGTATTGCGTAGAGTATTGTTGTGGTTATAGATTTGTGAAATTTAGTATACAGTAGTTATACTTGTTTTGTTGGCATAGTATTGAGAAGGGTATTGTTGTGGTTATAGATTTGCGAAATTTTTTTTTTAGTATACGGTAGTTATACTTGTTGAATTGGAGAACACTGATGTGTAGCTTATTTGTGTTTAGATTTGCGCATATGGGTAAAATATAGTTAAACCTAGATCTAGTGTATTATTAGGTTACCTTGAGTCTTTGTATAATTTTTGTAAGGATTAAGTTTAGATTTGATTTTGTGTGTATTAGTGCATTATGGCGTTTCTGTTAAGAGAAAGAAAAGACGTATTGTTAGAGGTTGCGAAGGAATTAAGGGTAGAAATTGATATTACTTTACCCAAGATAGAATTCAAGAAAAGAATCTGTCAAAGTAAATACTATGACGAAGAGTCAGTTAAATGTTTGTTGGAGGGTATTTTGGAAGAAGAACGTGAAAAACAGGAAATTAGGGAATACGAGGAACGCAGACTAGCTAGAGAACTTGAGTTACAAAGATTGAGAGCTGAACTCAGAAATAAGTTAAATGAAAATAAATTGAAGGCAGGGAATAGGATTAACGAACTCGCAAATGTTTGTATTTTGTCAGGAAAACATACCGCAGAAGTTAGTGAACCGGTTAGTAAGTGTAGGCCTTTAATTAACCCGGTAGTTAATAAAAGCGTGGAGAACGCTACGTCTCGTGGTTTTGAAAAGGAGAATTGTGATCCCCCAGTAAGAGGGAAAAAATTCAACGTGAATAGGAGTAGTGATTGTGACGTGAAAATGAAAGTAGGGGTATGTAAAGGAAGGGTCAGAACTGTGGCGATGGGTGCACAGCGGGTAATAAATCCGGTTAACATTGGAGTAGGCTCTTTTGAATTGAAAAGAGATAAGGGAGTGGCGAACCTTGAAGGATTGATTTGTGAGAATAGCTGCGAGGAAAAATATACCCTTGGGACGTTAATGGGTTGTGAAAAGCAGTTAACAGTGAATCGGGAAAGTTTTCGAAATCATACAATAGCTAAGATAGCAGGGCCGTCAAAAGGGAAAGAAAACACGTGTAAAACAGATGTGCGGAAATGCTTGGGAAACGGGTTAGCAATGCGATTGCTTCTCTTAGAACAAAGGGAGATTTATAAGGATAGTTTAGAGACGGATAATGGGTCTAACATTGGTTCAGAATTTACTTTCGAGATAGATTTACCCGGGAAAAGAGATCGCAGTACTATTTATCGTCTTAATTTTATAAAATTGTACCGTAGAAAGCCGGAATTGGCAAATTTGGTTATGGAGAATAGCTCAGAAGGAATGGATTCCGAAACTCTATTCGGTAAAGCTATTTATGGATTTTGGTTTTCAGGGTAATTTAAGGAAAAGTCAATTGTATTTTAAATTACCACCTGATCGAAGTAGCTACTTAAGGATGATTAACGCTAAAAAGAAAGAAAGGTTTCTACCAGAGTCTGGGACGATTGTTTTAAGGCGGAAGGATATTAATTTGGTTACGGGAAAGCCATTTAGGATCAAAACTTGTTGTTCATCCCAGATGTTAATTAATTCACTACGAGAGGATACAAAGTATCTTTTAGATTTAGGTGTAAATGGGATGGGGCAGTCAAAGCGTACTATGCCCGTTGTTTGGTTAGGAAGAGTGAACAGAGACCCGTACCCGCGTATCAAATGTATGAAATATAGGAATTTGAACCAGGTGACGCGAGCCGAGATTTATTTTTTGTTAAAAAGGGAAAGATTGGTAGGAAAGATCAACGCGGCATCGTGGGTGACTGTACTGGACTTGTGGAAATGGTATTTTCGTCGTTCTCTATTGATGAATTATCCGAAGCACACCACATTCGTTGGCATGTACATTATTAAAAAATCGAGGTTTAAGTTTCTTTGTGCTTATTATGGATGTAATTTAACGACTCTGATTTTGAGGTGGTTAGAGCAGATTGGTGTATCGCGATTGGTCGACATAGACATTCTGATACAAATTTGGAAAAAACCCCGTGTAAAGAAAATAGACCTTGTGTTAAAATGGTTGAGTAGGGTTGGGTCGGAAGACGGACCGACTAAAGGTAAATTAGAGACATGGGCAAGTTTGTTTCGTGTAGACATAATGTAGATTTAGAAAATTTCATTCATTACATGAGCTTCTGAGGTTTGTTAATTAGATTCCCAATTAAAGTGTTTCCTCAATAACTAACGTTATGTAAGACAATCCCATGAACTGTGAATAAATTGTTATAATGGTTGTAATAATACTTGCTAATAGCCATAATTTAATTAAATGTAAAAAGTCTTAGTTTAAACTTAATTTAAAAATTGGTTTTTAATATTTTTTTTGCAAAACTTGGACTTTATAAATGTTTATTTTGTTTATTTAATATCGTTGGAAACACCGTTAGAATAAGTAGATGAGAATGAGTAATTCGTAGGGGTGGTGCTAGGTGTGAATTAATATTTGTATGGGTATGTGTTGGTGGTGTGAGGTGGAAGGAAATTATGTGTTATGGTAAATATTTTGTGTCTCTTAGGACTGTGTACGCTCACAGATGTTTAACACAATTGAATGAGCAATTGATGTGTTAGAATTATAGAAATATTATAATTTGAGTTAATTTCTTTAAAACCTTAAATTTGGAAGTGTGATGTAACAGTTAGAAATGGAAAAAAAGGTCCAAGTTTCGAAATTTAAGTTTTTTTTTGTAAAGTGTAAGTTTTATAGAATTTTGGATTTATTTGTTTATTTTACTTGGGATTGTATGTGTTTCTTGGATTGCTGTCCTGATCGGTCTCATTGATAAGACAACCCTTTGGTGTGAAATGTTGCGAACTGAACCAAACTGAAGCCAGAGCAGTCCAGTGAAATGGACCTTTTTTAGGGGGAATGAGTTGTGACGTCTTCGATGGGTGTGAATTCCCATCTTCCGATTCACAATAGGTTTTATGGATTCACCAGCTGGTCAAGAACAAGAACGACACCCATCGATTGTCCCTGGATTTTTATGATCAACCAGCTGGGGAGTGACCAGTGCACGTGGCCATGGGGCCATTGTTTATTGTCTGAACTCAGGGAGTGAAGAGAGACAGACGGGTCGCCATAATAGTCAAGTAGAGCCGGCGCCCCATTGACAATAGGCGAAGCCTATCTTAAAAATAATCATGTTGTCTTTTTCTAGTGTTGTATGAAGGGGATACTAGAAGCAGGTGGCGTGATGGACAAGTGTGTCCAGATGTGGACAAGGAACTATGGCACCTTGGGCCAGACGGCTCGGGTGTGTTTTGGCGTGTTATGCGCCAATAGGACGAGGGAGGTCAAGCGAGACTTTGGTGACCTGCGAATAAGAGGCGAGGGGCGTGTGGTGAACACACCTCTGGGGTTTAAAAGTGTTCTTTTTCAGGACAGAGGGGACCAGAGGGAGAAAAAAAGGAGGACAAGAAAGTCCAAGGAAGAGCAGAAAGAAAGGACAAGAGAGTCCGGGAGAGAGAGAGAGAGCGAAGCCCGCCTTGAATGGCGAAAAAGGGCTGAGTCCGGAAATTAGAGTGAAAAAGCCGATGAACGCCGGTGGCGTTGAGTATGGGAATATGAACTGACTACAAAGGCTTGGCATATAATCTGAATTTAAATTACTTCATTAAAAAATTGTTAGCAAATAAAGTTTGCTTTTATTTGTATATTAAGCTGTAAAGAATTCTTTATTGATGGATAGCTACACACGACGTTACAAAGGTTATGCTTTGTGAAACGAGTTATGTTTTTCATTATGCTTTATATGCTTGAAAATACTCATAAAAATAAATATTTGCCAAATAACCATATGTGTTTTTCTAAATATCAAGACTCTTTTACATATATAGAAAAAGCGCAACAGAAATACATCTTTTACAACTTCCCTAAATAAAAGAAAACACATAAGAGAGGGGACGGAACTAGCTCTTCCAGTAAGTTCGAAGATCAGACAGTTGATCAGCAAGTAAGAGTGATGAGTTTGTTACCTTCCTAATTTTTTTTTGGCTCTGTATCTGGATTTTTTTTCAGAAAGAGTAGTATTTTAGGCATTAAAAAGAAAACGTAATAAAAAATCTCTCAAAGTGGGATTACAGCAAATCAAACAAAATGTTTTTTATTGGTTATAGGATCAAAGATAGTTAATGAGCTTTTATTTATGATGGCGTAATATCGCCAAATGATAAATATATAAATTATATCAGCTTAAATGTGTATTTTTTATTATGTCAGAAAGTATTTTGTTTTATTTCATTCTGTTAATTTTTTAAAGTTTTTTATTTTCGATATGCTTGTAGGGTTATCACGCCCCCAGGGGGCACGACCCCCAGTTTGAGATACGCTGTCGTATTGTAATATTATAAAAATTGTACATAAGAATGCTCATATAACGTAATAATTATAGATAAATAACATATATTATTATAATTATAAATGAATACAACAAAATAATAATTATAAATAAAGAACATAATTACGATGACATGAATTATAAATTATGAATACATAACATAAGTAATCGTATTTATGAATAAAGATAATAAAAACAATTAGAAAATAACGATTACTATGATTACATATTATAGTAATTGTATTTTTATATTATATTAATAAAATAATTACATAATTTATATTAACATTAGTAATGGATATCAATTAAAAAGTACTGAAAACTTGCATTGTTCCAAAAACTGCAAGAATATCAAGGTAATATAGAGAGTGACAACGGGCAGATTGAGTTAAATATACATTTATTAAGGGGAATTATTTACAAAAGAGGGCTAAAAGTTAGTAAAAAGTAATCGAAACATCATTAGATCGTTGGATTCCACGAGGCGTTTCGTTCCAGCACCCTCGTCATCGTCTCCTCGCCGCCGTCTCTCTCAGTCGTCTCCGGCGCAATCCTTCTATTCGAGTCTAGTTTACTCGTTATCCTCGAACCACCTTGTCAGATAGGTGGCGCTCTCTTGGCATTACGCCATTAAGGAATATATTACACCTCGTGTATTTAATTTATTATGAAAAGCGGATAAATCAGCTAGTGAATGCAAAATATTATTACAAAGTTCATCGGCAGTTCCATTTGTTTCTGGTTGTAAAAAATTAACTAAACAGATTAAATCGGGTAGGTTTAATTTTTTAAAAATAATGGTTGGGGGTCCGGGAGTAGTCCTCAATATCAAAATCTGGTGCGAAACCCGTAAATTTTCGCAATTGTTCTCTAGAGGTCCTACTGAACGGGTGATCGTTAAAAATAACAGAATACAATAATTTTAAATTTTGTGTATTGCCAAATTTCAATGCTTGCGCAATAACTGGGATATCATTCAGTGTTAAATAAGACATAATAAATCACTTAAATTAAACCAAAATACTTAAAATATACAAATATTTGCAGATCACTTAAAATGATATATGAGTAAAATATTTCATCATAGAAAAAAAAATTAATACGCTACGAAAGGATAAAAGTCTAGAATAAAATGTCACTAGGAGCAGTTGTACAAGTTAAAAAAAAATATCGTATCACAGTCACATTAGCAGTTTCAAAATATATTTTCACAATCACTGAGAGTTTGTAAAAAACAACGGAAATAAAATCTCACGGTAAACCTTTGCACACAACGTCTTGCTTGTTGAATATTACTTTCATAAATGTATAATAGTGTTGAAGAAAATCTTGATGTCGGCAAAATTATCGAATAAATATCTTCACAGTCGTGAATTTTCACACAACACTTGAAATTGAATGAAAGCGTCAAATCGCAAAAACGCTTTGAAGAATAAATGCATTTGAAATGGAAGAAAATCGTCAAACACACATTGAAGAACACATTGAACAGATTCACTTTTCTTGCATCGTCATCGTCCTTTTGCTTCGGTTTTCAAAGGATTTTAAGTTAAGGGAAAGGCAGAGCCCCCATATAGAGAGTGACAACGGCCAGATTGAGTTAAATATACATTTATATTAAGGGGAATTATTTACAAGGGAGGGCTAAAAGTTAGTAAAAAGTAATCGAAACATCATTAGATCGTTGGATTCCATGAGGCGTTTCGTTCCAGCGCCCTCGTCATCGTCTCCTCGCCGTCGTCTCTCTCAGTCGTCTCCCGCGCAATCGTTCTATTCGAGTCTAGTTTATTCGTTATCCTCGAACCGCCTTGTCAGATAGGTGGCGCTCTCTTGGCATTACGTCATTAAGGAATATAGGAGGGATACAATATGTGCACATTCATTCCTACAGTAATCATATTGTAATGTTATCGCCCATACTGGCAAACATAAACAACAACTTGATGCGTGTCCCGTGATATCAAACTAGCACAGTATTTTTGTTGAAGCTATAGAGAGAAATTAATTTAAGAATAGTCTTAATTTTGAAACATTAAGCTCAAATGTAGCTCAAGGAAACACTTTTCTTTCAATACTGTGTGCTGAAATAATAAAATAATTTGTTTTTATAAAAACTTTAACATTTGTGATGAAGCATTGAGGGATTAGTTGTATTCGGAACTTTTTATCTAGATCAGAGGCTGCCAAACTTTCTTATCTCATAGACCCTTTGCCATAGGTTTCGGGTTCAGATAGACCCCTACTTACCTAATATTGAATTTTTGCAAATTTATCTACTTACACGTCTTTTTGACTGCTGGAACTGCTACTTGCTTTGAAAGAATTTAGTTTCTTACAGTAGTGAAGTATGGCGTTTAAAATTTAAGCAGCACATTTTAATGAATTAAATTAAATTAATATATAAAATAACTGGACAAGAAACAAATGATTTTAAAGAAAAAGAATAATTTGGTGCTTCAATAATAAATTTTCAACATTTAATATTAATCTAACCAGATTTAACCCTAAATATCTGAACACACTGAAACTCCCTCTCAATAGGAAAAGCAATTAAAAACTTTCTCATTGATATGCCATATTTTGTGACAAATAACAGGTATTTCTTTTTAAAGTCAAAAATTGCTGATATCTGTCTCTAAAACTTATTTTAAGACCTTCGTTAGGGCCTATTCTAATCAGTTCCTATTGTAATATGACATATTTTTTTCAATGTGACTAAACGAATTCGTCTATTGCGGTATCACTATAAAAAAGCAATAATAAAACTAGTTTCAAAATCTGGGTAAAGGGCATTTAAATATAGAACATAGATTAAAATATCCTGATAGATTGTCCGTGACAAATTGAAAATATTCGTGATATCCAATGTTATATTTATTTTGCTTAATTCTGAAAAGAAATGCTGAAATGGTCCTTGTCTTAGTAAAATGTATGCTGTCACCTGGTAACCATAAATTAACCTCACAAAATTTAGCAAATAAATTAGTTAAATTGGTATAAAATCTGGAAAAAATATACAGAAAAGAATAAACAGAAGAATGCACAGTCACTCCAAGCCAAACTCGGAAACTATAGAAAAAATCTTGTTCTGCAAAAAATACTTTTTACTAAAAGGAATTCCTAAAAGTAAAGATGGTTTTTTTCTAATTGTGAATTTATTGTTCTATTAAAAACAAACCAAATAACGCTAATTTATAAATTATAATGACAACTTTAGAGATAAAAATAAAATTGCGGAAGAAAGAGAGCGCAAGCCAAGCTCGGACATCTGGCAAAAAAGCGGCAAATAATTGCAACCCTGAATGAAAATTGTAGACGACTTCATGAAAATCATTGTAATTGTTCAGCGGAATTCTCGATTTGACGTTTTTTCATTTATTGCAGAAAAAAACTTAATTTATTGAAAATGTCAAGGCAAAGGGGCCAAACGAGCATAACGTTAAGGAAATTGATTATTAAGCACACTGAAGATGGAAAGTCTGTGCGAAAAATATCGGAGATTGTCAAAAGAAGTCATTTGACGGTTCATGACATCATAAAACGCATCAAAACCAATAATCAGGTGGAAAATAAGCCTAAAAAAGCCCATAACAAGATTTTCACCGAAGCAGATGTACGATATTTAGTGAGAAAAGTGAAAATAAATCCCTTCTTTAGCGCTCCAAAGCTAGCTATTAT
This sequence comes from Trichonephila clavipes, assembly GCA_019973935.1. Classification (NCBI taxonomy): domain Eukaryota; kingdom Metazoa; phylum Arthropoda; class Arachnida; order Araneae; family Nephilidae; genus Trichonephila; species Trichonephila clavipes. The sequence goes on along the minus strand of BMAU01018052.1, from coordinate 683,142 downwards.
TGCTGAAAATGAATTAGGGAAAAATGCTAGTCCATCAACAATTAGAAATGTGCGCTCCATAAGAAAAATCTCACTGAAAGAAAAGTCAGACAAAAGCCTTTCATAAGTAAGCAAAATCAAAAAGTAAGACGTGAATTCGCAAAGGAGCATGAAAACAAGGATTTTTTATATTGGAAACACGTATTATTCACTGAAGAGAGCGAATTCAAAATATTTGGATCAGATGGAAAGCCATATGTTTGGAGAAATTTGAATAAGGAATAGCGTAGACAAAACTTGAAACCAACTGTGAAGCATGGTGGCGGATCAGTAATAGTCTGGAGATCATTTTCAGTTGCTGGCCCAGGAACTTTGCATTTCATTGAAGGGAGAATGTATCAGAATGTATACCTTGACATTTTAAAACAACTTTCCCACCATGTGCGCAAAAATGTTCGCTTGACAATAATTGGAGATTTATCAGGATAATGATCCCAAGCATAAAGCTCATAGAGTGCGTTCCTTTCTCCTAAATAATTGTCCTCACGTCATGGAAACACCACCCCAAAGCCCAGTCATAAATCCCATCGAGAATTTGTGGGATCATCTTAACAAAAAATTCCGGGAATACGCTGTGGCCGCGGTATCCGAGTGGTATAGGTATCAGACCGTGGCTTGCTTTGTCACGGGTTCAAACCCTGTACCACTAAAGACCCGCCGTGTAGGCCAGCGATGCACGTTAAATCTGTCGAGAGCCGAAACGTCCTCCCGTTGGTGTGGGGTGGTAGTTAGGAGAGGGGGTGCCAGCTCAGGTGTCGTCCACGTCACTTGACCATGGTTCAAAATTACGTGGTCCGTCGCCAAAAGCCCTCCTGTAGCTGAACAGTGCGACGTTAATATTCAATCAACCAATCAACCGAGAATACGCTGTTTCAAGTAAAACTGAGTTGAATAGAGTATTATTGCAAGAATGGGACTTGATTGATTGATTGATTTAATATTAACATCGCACTGTTCAGCAACACGAGGGCTTCTGGCGACGGCCCACGTAATTTTGAACCATGGTCAAGTGACGTGGACAACACCTGAGCTGGCACCCCCTCTCCTAACTACCACACCAAACCAAGGGAGGACGTTTCAGCTCTCGACAGATTTAACGTGCATCGCTGCCCTACACGGCGGGTCTTTAATGGTACTAGGCTCGAACCCGTGACAAAGCAAGCCACGGTCCGATACTCATACCACTCGGCTACCGCGGCCACGCAAGAATGGGACAATATTCAGCCTAACTTTTGTGAAAAAAAATTGGTGCAATCTATGCCTAAACGCTTTAAAATGGTTATAAAAAACAAAGGATTACATACAAAATATCAATTCATTTGAAATATTACCCAGTTTTAAAAATCTTCTTAGCCTTCCGAGTTTGGATTGTGCGTTAATTTTTGTTTTGTTTTGTTTTTCACCATAATTTCTGGTTACAATGTTCTAATTTATATGTTTTGTTATCTGTTTTTAATACTGCAATAAATATATTATTGGAAATGCATTTAATTATTTTTCTAATCATTTTTATATTTAATTTTTTTTACTTAATTAGTAGATTTTCTTTGATGTCCGTTTTGGCTTGGAGCGATTGTAGTCACAACCTGGTCTAATGACAGCCACTATTATAGACCCCTATTTACACCTCATGGACCCCCAAATTATTTTTTGCTGTAGTTAACCCCTTGCAAATTGACATAGACCCCTGAGGGTCTATATAGACCATTTTGGGAAACACTGAGCTTGATCTAAATCAGTTCCTAGTTCTAGATGTGTTTCTTCGAAAGAAACAAAAGAGATGAACATGATAGGAATGATATACTTTTACTTATGCATATTTTTAAGTAATATATTTATAGAAAATATTCATTCACATGTATAAAAACTAACCTTATATAAGGTTTACTACAGGTCAAAATCTATGAAAAGCTTATGAGTCCATAAAATAAGGGTTGATTGATTGATTGAATATTAACGTCGCACTGTTCAGCTACACGAGGGCTTTCGGCGACGGACCACGTAATTTTGAATCATGGTCAAGTGACGTGGACGACACCTGAGCTGGCACCCCCCTCTCCTAACTACCACACCACACCAACGGGAGGACGTTTCAGCTCTCGACAGATTTAACGTGCATCGCTGCCCTTCACGGCAGGTCTTTAGTGGTAGAGGGTTCGAACCCGTGAAAAAGCAAGCCACGGTCCGATACCTATACCAGTCGGCTACCGCGGCCACCCATAAAATAAGGGAATGTATTCTCAGGTTAAAAAAAAATTCTATCACGTGTGTTAAGAATACTTATATTAGGCTCAGAACTGATAAGTTATTTACCTAAAAATGTGTATCCTACAATAGCAATATGATTTTTTTAACTTTATTCCAATCAATGTGTGAGTTAGCTCTGTAAAACTCTAACACCAAAACTTTCCAAACTCATTATATTTGAGTATATAAAACAATCGTTTAATATAATGAAAAACAGAATTTGATTTTTTAATTTATCTCAACGGCAATTAAGTGGCTACTTGCAATTTTTCACAATGTGCGTCCATGTAGGACATACTAAATTCAATTTTTTTACAAAATACCTATGGGTGACGATCCATGAAATATTGAACCCCAGACAAATCATAGCTGGCACCCGATTCTACAAATGTCCACCTCAATAAGCATAAGGGATTGAAGTTTCATCAGTTTTAACCCTTTAACTGTCACACCGGCACATATATATAAAGGGTGTTTTTTTAGAGGTATAGAACTTTAAATTGCAATAAAACAACGATGTATTATTCGATTGACATGAATTTTTTTTATTCGAAAGATAATCTTGTGGCATTACATTTTAAATATGATTTCTGGCATAGGACTGCCACGGCTGGCTCGGATGTAGTCCAATCTGGACGTCCAATTTTCGATGACTTTTTCCAACATTTATGGCCGTATATCGGCAATAACACGGCGAATGTTGTCTTCCAAATGGTCAAGCGTTTGTGGCTTATCCGCATAGACCAATGACTTCACATAGCCCCACAGAAAATAGTCTAGCGGTGTTAAAACACAAGATCTTGGTGGCCATTTCACAGGTGCGAAACGTGAAATTAGGCGGTCACCAAACGTGTCTTTCAATAAATCGATTGTGGCACGAGCTGTGTGACATGTTGCGCCGTCTTGTTGGAACCACAGCTCCTGGACATCATGATTGTTCAATTCAGGAATGAAAAAGTTAGTAATCATGGCTCTATACCGATCACCATTGACTGTAACGTTGTAACCTTCATCGTTTTTGAAGAAGTACGGACCAATGATTCCACCAGCCCATAAAGCGAGCCAGCCATGAAAGAGTCTAAAAATGGTAGGAAGTCTTGAGAAACTACTGCTGTATGCGGCCGAGCATTATCATGCTGGAAAATTGCTCCTGGGAGACCATTTAGGAAAGGTCCTACATGGGGTCGAAGAATATCATCAACGTAACGTTGGCCCGTTAAGGTTCCACGCATCACAATTAAAGTGGACCGGCTATCATAGGCTATGGCCCCCAGACCATTATACCAGCTGTGCATGCAGTGTGACGTAGAACAGTGTGGGGGGAATTGTACCGCTCACCAGGGCGCCTCCACACCCGTACACGGTTATCATCTGTCCCCAAAACAAACCGGGATTCATCACTAAACACAACCTTTTTCCAATCTGTGACATTCCACATTCATCTGGCTTGGCACCACTGTAGACGCAGTTGCCGATGTTCCGGTGTTAAAGGGAGTGCATGGAAAGGGCTCTTGGATTTAAGATTTGCTTCTGCAAGGTGTCTGGAAATTGTTTGTGGAACAATTGCTACGCCTACGTTTGATCGTATCGTTGGACGAGTCACTGTAGGGTGCACAAGTGCTTGCCGCACGATCCTTCGATACTCTCTCCTCGTGGTCTTCCTGGTCGCTCCAGACCCGGTTTTCCGCGCGTGGGTACCTTCTCGTGTTCACTGCTCCCAACAATTTCTAACGACGCACTCCAAACGATCCACCTGGCCAGCAACACGACACGTCTACCAGGCTGCAGTTTTCATCCCGATAATCAGACCTCTCTCAAACTCGCTTAACTGTGAGAAATGTCTTCTAGCACGTTTACCTGGCATGTTTCGCTTACCAAAGTCTTCCTACAATCGTCGGGTAATCGTCACGTTTATGAATCTTCGAATTTGCGCTGGCTTATATAGCACCCTCTTCCTGATTGTAGCGCCATATCGGCGTGTATGAGCATGCGTATTGGCACAAAACTTAGATCATTTGAATATCACATTACGCTGTACTTATTTGCAAAGTTTCGCGATTGTATTAAGCTTCCTTCTTGGGTCGCTATTTTCAAAGTACCTGAGTGTATTTAAATGTTTTATTGCAAAATTTGAGTATTTTTTGAAAAAACATTTTTAGGCATTTTAATTTAAAATGCCTGATTGTAAAAGAGAAAAGCCTGAAATTTCTTAGTGCAGAGTTTCCAAAATGTTTTGCAGAAAAAGTAGAATTATTCGAGGATTCCAGATATGGATTGTGCTCCCATTTTACACTAAAATGTAAGTGTTGTGACTTTTTTTTCTTGCATTTGCTTCATCAAAAAAAGTAGTAAATGCACCTGTCATAAATACCAGGCTAGTATATGGTATGAGGCAGATCGGCAAAGGTTTTGCAGGGGCATTTAAATTATGCTCAACATTAAATTTGCCTCGACTAACCAAAACTGCTTACAAAAATCAGGAAGCAAAGCTTTTAAAAGTGGTTCAGGAAGTAGCTGAGAAATCCATGATAAAAGCTGCTACTGAAATTGTGGAGAAACAACAAAATCTCTCATCCGATATTGTAAAATGTGGCATATCGGTGGATGGTACATGACAGCGAAGAGGCTATACATCTATGAATGGCTGTGTTGCTGCAATATCAGTTGATACTGGTAAGGTGTTAGACATAGAAGTTATAGGTCATCCTACTGTCCAACATGTAAGAGACTTCAGACTTTGCCAAGAAACTTTGAATATGAGTCGTCAAAAGCCGACTACATATGTCAGTGTAATTTCACAAGCTCTTCATCAAAAATGGAAATTGTGGGGGCTTCCCGAATATTTCTTCAATCTGAAAAAAACCGCAGACTGCAATACACTCAATATTATGGCGATGGCGACTCAAAAGCTTTCATGAGTGTGAAAAACACTTACGGATTAAACAGTGTGACCAAGTTTGAGTGCATTGGCCATGTACAAAAGAGAGTGGGTTCGCGTCTGAGAAAACTGAAAACTAAAACTAAAGGACTGTCTGGTAAAGGCAAATTAACTGATAAAATTTTATTGATCGACTTCAAAACTATTACGGAATTGCTGTTCGTAGCAATGTTGGTAACTTAACTGCCATGCAGCAAAATGTAATTGCTGCGTTATATCACTGTGCATCAAGTGATAAGAAACCGATGCATGGCCAATGCCCAATAGGGAAAGAAAGCTGGTGTTATTTTCAGCGGGGGGTGGCAAATGGAACAAAATGTTCCACAAAATATGCTGGTTTATCAAATGATGTTTTAAATAAAATTAAACCAGTATATTTAGAACTATGCGACAAACAAATATTAAGTAAGTGCTTGCATGGACGCACGCAAAATGCCAACGAGTGTTTTAATGGAATAGTTTGGCAAAAAGTACCGAAAGAAGTATTTGTTTCGCTCAAAACAATTAAATTTGGGTCGTATGATGCTGTTATACACTTCAATGAAGGATTAAATGGGTGTCTAAAAGTTTTTAATAAAATGAATATTGAAAATCCTGGGGTGTTTACCTTACGGGGATATAAACATTTAGATAAATGCGGAATCCGTGAATCAATTCATAATGCAGACCCCAAAACAAAGAAAAACAGGAAAATTTTAAGAGCACTTAAAAAGAAAAAAATTAGTGTTTTAGAAGTCAAAGATGGGAAGAATTATAAATCTGGTGCATTTTAATAAGAAAGTAAGTGTTTATCTTGTAATCAGAATAGTTTAATGTTATTTTTGTCGTTTTCTCAAAATGAGTTTTTTTACATTTTTCTTACCGCAAAACACAATATCTCAAAAAGTTATGCTTGAATGAAATAAAAATTTTATATGTATGTTTTTTAAATACTTATACAGGGAATAGACCATTCATAAGATTTTGTGTTGAGTAGAAAATTTTTTATATAGCAATAAAGTAAAAATTACAATAGCTTTTAAGAAAATTTCAACATATAGAAGTTCGAAACACAATAAGTTCCCACGTAATGGTCATATTACAAAAATAAGAGTCTATTCTCTAGATAAGATTGTATGCTATATTATTCAAGGTAAAATCCTAGTCTGGCACACTGCTGTTTTTGGCGCCATTTTTTTCCCGCCAAATGGCACCAAAAAGCCATGTTTGAAAAAATGACGCCATGGACGAAAACAAAGAAAAATCAGTCTTAGCTGGTGATCAAAAACCTAAGCTCCTCTTTAAAAATCCTAAAAAACGGGGTTTCCGTAATGGCGTCAGGGACGCTGAAAACACTTACATTCATTTTAACATTCATTCATGCATTTTAACATTCACTTATATTCATTTTAACATTCATACTCTTGCCAAACCAATACCTGGTTATTCGCAAGATCACACAAATACTCAATCTACTGTCACTAAACCACGTACCCCTTTTCTTACACTCCGGCAAACAAAGTGGGGATTCTCTTTCGACTGTACTCGACAACGCCATTCAAAGCCATCAATCGTACCCTTTCGTTCAACCAAACGCATATCCTTTTTACACTTCGGACACTCATATCTGGAGAGAATTAATCCTTCTTTCATGACCCAATCTAGAACAGCCTTATTTCCTTGTTGTCCAAGCAAAAGAAAAAATCCTGTGGTTGCCTCGCTTTCAAGGAATTTTCTTTCACACGCCATTCTAACAACCGGTGCAAAATCAAGCCTAAAATCGGAACACGTGGGGAAGAAAGTATGAGCAGGGTCGAACTCGACGTGTTGCAGCAGGGTCAATTGCGAAAATGAACGATGTCCACTTTTCACCCGATTTTTTTGGTTGACCGGTTTTAGGGTTACCATATTTTAGCCACCAGACTGAACAATCCGGAAGGGTTGCCATATTGTAAACTTTATCGCCAAAAATTTGGCGCCAAAATTTTTGTCGCCAAGCAGTTTGCTTGTCTAGGATCCACCCTTATTCGGGTCAATTTACAAAATGTCAATATATTTATTTTATTTTCAATTATCATGTTTTGCGTAAAATCTTATTTTTGCTTATTTTTTTTTTTTTATAAAATACCCATTTGACAGTAAAAATGTGCACTAATAAAACTTTTCTTGGGTGTTTTTCTAATTTTTGAGACCCATAAGGTCATAAAATATGCATTTACAGGCAAAATTCAGGTTAATTAAAAAAATTTTCTTTAAAAGTGTATAAACATTTAGATAGATGCAGAATCTGTGAATCGATTCATAACGCAGACCCCTAAACAAAGAAACACAGAAAATTTTTAAGAGCACATTAAAAGAAAAAAAATAGTGTTTTAGAAATTAAAGAGGGAAAGGATTATAAATCTGGTGTATTTTAATAATAAAGTAAGTGTTTTTTTCTTGTAATCAGATGAGTTTAATGTTATTTTTGTCGTTTTCTCAAAATGAGTTTTTTCACATTTTTTCTTACCGCAAAACACAATATCTCAAAATATTATGCTTGAATAAAATAAAAATTTTATATGTATGTTTTTTAATACTTATACAGGGAATAGACCTTTCTTAAGAGTTTGTGTTGAGTAGAATTTTTTTTATATAGCAATAAAATGAAAATTACAATAGCTTTTAAAGAAAATGTCAACGTACAGAAGCTCGAAACACAATAACTTCCCACATAATAGTTATATTACCAAAATAAGAGTCTATTCCCTAGATAAGGTTGTATGCTATATTATTCAATTTACAAAATGTCAATATATTTATTTTATTTTCAGTAATCATGTTTTGCGTAAAGTCTTATTTTTGCTAATTTTTTTTATAAAATACCCCTTTGACACTAAAAATGTATACTAACAAAAATTTTCTTGGGTGTTTTTCTAATTTTAGAGACCCATAAGGTCATAAAATATGCATTTACAGGCAAAATTCAGGTTAATTCAAAAAATTTTCTTCAAAGGTGTTCTGTTACCTTAAATAATCTTTTGCTCTTTAATCTTTTTTAATCTTTTCAATATGCTCGCGCCCCCCTTGTTGAACTATCACTCCCCCAAGGGGGGCACGCCCCACAGTTTAAGAAACACTGATCTATACAAATAATTAAATATTTTAAAAGCAACTTGATAAGATGAAGGCATAAATATTATTGAGATTATTTAAGATTCAAAGTGGATTTTCTTATAAGTGTTTCCATATGCGGCTGTGAAATTATTTGTTCAATTTGCTCCTATAATAATACTTATGCTTTTTGTTAATTTTATGGGTATTAATAATAAGTTAAAAACATGTCTGCTAACAGAAATAATGGTAATAGTACTTAATTATTATAACGTAATTTAAAACATTTAATGAGCACAAATCTCAATTTATATTCTCATTTACTTTTTAAGTGCAAGCTGAGAAAATTATTCATTTTGGTTATAATAATGTAAGATAAATTTTACTTTATCTAACCTCATGAGAATAATAATTTGAATACCCGACGGAGCATTTAAATTTTTAACTTTTTCCTTTATATATAATTCTTATTCCCATTTTAATTAAAGTAATGTTGTTCTTTAAAAATAAAGTAAAATAGAAAAATGAAATCTATGAATAAAGAATCCAATCTGAGTAATTATATAAATTTCTACTTAGATTACTTTTAAAATTAAATGCTGGTTATTTTCTAAAAAGCTTTCAAGACTATGTTTATTATTATTACATTAAATTTGTTACTAATGTACAAAGGTTTAATTGTACTGAAATTATTGTGTATTGAATTATAATAATTACATTTAGCGATATAATTCCTATAAATTGCTTGTTGCTACTCCAAATTTTTTTGTTTTCAAAATTAAATGTAATTATAAAAATGATGATGCTTTTTCTCCTCATCTTAAACCATTTTTGTTATAAATCAAAATAAGTGCATGTAGAAAAGAAACAATTTGTTCAATTTCCATTTTAAAGAATTTTTCGTGAACTGGAAATATTTTGTTGCAAATGTGCACATTTTGTTACCTTAATGATAGTAATGTGTTTTTTAACCCTCTAACTGGACACCTTCCTCCTGAAAAGTTATTCCGAAAGCGTTTAACTCTTATTTTGCGATTCCCTTCAAAAATGCAACAGACTTTTTTTCCTTTCCCCTTTTAGAACTTGGGTGGTCGAACGGGGAAAATTTTACGACCCAGTTCAGTCGCTTTAAAAAGTAAGAACCAAGAGATCAATCGTTTACAGCTAGCTGTTAAGTTGCCTTGGGCAATCTTCTTTGAAAGCGTAGATATCCTCTCTTGATCAATCCTCTTTGAAAAAGATACGTTGTTTCTTTCTCCTATATGTTCAGTCACAGTAAAATTAAAAACGAAATGAAAGGTAAAAAAAGAGGAAAAAATGAAATAAATAGTATGTTAGAAGTTGAAAAATAATATTTTCTTCAAAGAAAATTTATTTTTCTGTCATTTTTTAAAAATACAAAAATATATATATATATATATTTTTGGTATTGCGATTTGAACCAGAAAAAAGCATCCTGTATTCATTTTTGAATATGAGAGTAAGAAAACGCGCTCACTTTCCTATTTTTTTAAAAAAGGAATGAGGTAAAAAGAGAAAAGGCCCTATCTTTTTTTTAAACAATAAGACAATTAATGGTGCATATATTTATGAAATAAAACCGATCTTTTTCTATTCAGTTATATTTTTAATTTAAAATAGCATAAAAAAGGATTTCAATACTTTTAATTTATTTTAATTAAAATCATATAAAAGATATTTTTATGTTAACTGAATATTTTTCGGAAAAAATTTAAATTTTTCTTCCTAGTGTTCTCTTTTTCGAACTTCTTGTATTAAATAAAAATTCCTTTTCTACATCGGCATTTGTGATGGACATAACACACATTCAGTCAATAATTTTTAATTTTAATGGGGGATATACTTCTTCAAATGCGCATGATGGTACTTCTAACCATTTTCTACTCAAGTTAAATTTCTTATCTTTCTGTTTCTTTTATTACAAGGAAAAATGTCACACATCGATAACTACATTTTCACACAATTCAGTCATTACAAATTCTATTGTGAGAAAAGTTCTCCCTAATTAATCTTGTCTTTCAAAACAGTACATTTAAAACAATTTTGTTCAGTGAAGTTAACCGACAGTTTCACAATGTATTCATACCAAATTTTAAAAACAAATTTAATACTTGGAAATGTATCCTGTATTAAATTTTTCAGTATACACACATATTTCCTGCTAAAGGGAAGATATAGTATGAGAGATGTGATGTGCGGTTGTGAAAGAATGTTTTCGTACGTGTAGACTATTTTTGAAAATTTAAATATCACTGAAGCTGATCATATAACTGCAAATGAGCCTTATTTTAATGTGTGCTGGTATCAAAGTAAAACACTTTACAATATTAAACAGCCTATGGGTTTATATTCAATATCAAACTATTCGCAAAATGGCTTACAACTTCTATTCAAAATTGTAAAGAAACTGAAATATAAATATATCTTACTGCAATCAAAAATATTCATAATATGTAAGTATCCTGTTGCTCCACTTATTTCTGTACATTTTAAAAACTGTAGCTGAATGCAGTTTTTTATATTTTTAAACGAGGCATAACAGCTCACACAATCGTAAAAATGTCCTTATCATTTTTAAATATACTACTATAAAACTTATATGGATTGTGTAAGATCAGTTGTAAAATCCTAAAAGCTTTTAGAGGAGCTAAAAACATGTAATTTTGGACTGAACAAATTTTTAATATAATACACACAAATATACATGTTATTAAGCAAATACATTTGAAAAATCAAACTTCCTTCTGAAATAAACGTAATTGAAAGAAAAATGTTTAATTGCAAATGAGTGGAAATACATGTTTATCTAAGGGGTATCCCCAAAGTGAGGTAATCCTCAAACTTAAGATTCAAACTCAGAAGCACCACAATCCATGAGGGCCAGGAACTACTGTGCCCATCATAATACAAGTGACCATTGGACGCTGAGGTGCATGAACAGATGTCCCGATTTTGTGGTCTGTCTGAAGAGAGACCTTCAGTGTTTAAGACCCGAAGCAAGCTTGGTGCTCATTTATCGACCCAATGTAGCGGTGATGAAAGGCAGAGTCGACCTTGCGCAGCCCGTTAATAGAACCCCAGACCTGTGGTGTGGAAGCACTATACACTTTCACTCAATCCTATTCGGGGAAAAATAAAATTTAATGTTAGAATCTTATATAAATCCCTAGTGAATGAAGGAGTCCAAACTTTTTTTTCATGTAAACTGTTTAGACGGAAATGGTTAATTATAAACGTTTCACAAGTTGCATAAATTAAAATTAACCGTTATAGTTAACATAAATTTTTAAGGGTACAAAAGGTGTATTTCGGCTGCGACAATTAATTTTAAAAGGAATACGGTTACGAAAAAGTAGTACAAATCTATCTAAAGTAGGGTTGGTTACCTTAGATATTGTCAAACACAACAATGTATTGGAAGCCAATTCCACAATTCGTTGTTATAAAAATGTATGGAAAATTACAAGATTTATTTTTGCATTTGTAATTTCTATATATATATAATTTTTCCTGGGAGCTTTAAAAGCTAGAGCGGCATCCATCAAAACCGCGGTTCTCTCTCTGTTTTTCCAGATCGCCCCTGACTAAGCCGGCTCTGCCATAGTAAGCGAAAATGCCGGATTTTGTTTGTCAAGATCATTTTGTAGGAGACTGCATTTTTCATGTATTTTAGAGGGTCGTTTTCTATTTTCTACATCAATATCTTAATGTCTGAATTTAAAATTACATAAAATTCTTGACATTCGCATCAATGACCATGATAATTTTTTTAGTATATGAATGTGTCATCAAACGATTACATGACTAATATTAACACACATTATTTTAACCATTTAATTGATATCAAGTATAACATAACGCACACAAATTTTCTAAATTTTAAAATAAATATTTCGAAAACTACTTCAGATATACTCAAAATTTTTTTATCCTACGCTTTAGCTTCTCTATGTAAGAATTTATTGTAATTGTATATTCATCAATTTTTTTAGTATATTTTTTGCTCTTAGCATGCGGTTTTCAACCGAATTGTATGAAATCTTCGAAATATATTAAATGAATGATTGAATATTAACGTCGCACTGTTCAGCTACACGAGGGCTTTTGGCGACGGACCACGTAATTTTGAACCATGGTCAAGTGACGTGGACGACACCTGAGCTGGCACCCCCCTCTCCTAACTACCCCACCACACCAACGGGAGGACGTTTCAGCTCTCGACAGATTTAACGTGCATCGCTGCCCTACACGGCGGGTCTTTAGTGGTACTGGGCTCGAACTCGTGACAAAGCAAGCCACGTTCCGATACCTATACCACTCGGCTACCACGGCCGAAATATATTAAAATATACCAAAAAAGCTATATAATAAAATTTGAAATTTTTATTATACTCAAACAATTGCTAAAACTTATGGTAACTAATTTTTAACTGCGCGATGCATTTTTTTTTCGAAATTTCAAATGGAATTTCTAACATAAAATTTCTAGCTTTATAAGGTCGAGATTTCAAAACATATCCAGATTTTAATTACTTATTCAGTTAGCCTTTAAAAAAGATAAATGTTGAGGTATTTTGTATAAATAGATATTTTTGAACAATATATAATTCGAATGTTTTTCAATAGCTCGAATTTAAAATTGGTTTTTATGTTTATTTATATGCATAAATGTCTACTGTAAATGTTTCCGTATATTTTTGATTACCATTTATTCAAACATTCAAGTTATAAAAAATGTGTGAAAATCTTCATTCATGTTGTCTTTGATGTAAACTGAAGTTCAAGCACTTAAAATTCAAATATAATTCGGTGTATTTTAACAATATATAACCACAGGCACTGTACTTAAACTTCCCTGAACACTTAGGCTTTGAAATCTAATAAAAAAAAAACTAATAAATCTTAATTAGTTTTTTTTTCGTTATTATTTTTATCAAAGTGTAAGAAAATGTTTCAAATGATTTGATGAAGTTTAAATTTATTCATTTTTAGTGGTTGGAAAATTGAAAAGGTTCCAAATTTTAAAGAGTTTGATGTTTTATTAATTTTTCGGTATCTTATAATAAAATAATCATGTTTCAAAAACTGAAAGCTTTGAATAAGAAAAATGAAGCGAAAGAGAATATACTTAAAAAAAGATAATTTGTCTAACTATATAAAATAGCAAATTCCCCTGAGACGCCCCAACTTGTTACAGTTTGAAATTAATATGAAACCAAAAGGGAATTGTAACATATTTTACTTATGCGTTGGGACTTTTGGAAACTTTTAAAATACAAGCTAGCAAAGAAACACACTCTTCTTGGGTTGTAAAGAAATTTTTCTCTCCGATTTTTTACGATTGGGGGGGGTCAAAACATGGGGTTCCCTGCGAGCCATAAAACTCCTGCTGTGTTGCTTCCTCCGTCCCTCATTAAAAGGGGGAAAGGATTTCAGAAAAGTGCGGCTAATCCGCATTTGAAAACGTTACTTGAAGGCAGAAAAATCCGTGCAGTCCATTTTCGAAGCCTCTCTAGTACGGCGGAAAAATCCGTTCTGTTCAGTTGGAGGGTTAAAAACATCAATGTTTGATGAAACGTTTGTGAAGAAATAACAAAAATTGGTTCAGTGGTTTTTAAGAGGTTTTAAGAAATTCATTATTTTTTTCTTATGTATTTCAATATTTTAATTTTTATATATAGCAGAGGAATCATTTCAAAATAAATCTATAATGCTAAATGGGAGCTTAATGTTGCAGTATAAAGCAACACTAGAATTATTGGCAACTCATCTCGTAATTTTGAAGGGCATTTATTGACGAATATGACATCTGAGCTGGTACATTGTTCTCCTAACTTCCACACGAAGCAAACATAAGGACTGAACTTGATGCTAAACGTACATCAGCCTGGTACACGGCGGTTTTCAGTGGTATCAAGATGCCATTCAGGCTTTCGTAACCATGACCACTAAGCTACCATAGCCTGATGATTAGAGAGGATGAAGGAATGCAGAGAAAAAAAAAACTTTATGAGAGAGAGGTAACATCAATGTATCCGACTACGTTCGGAACCGTGATTTTAAAAAAGAGCATAAATGGATAATTTTCATGATATTTAGTGTCACTCAGATTACAATACATGCATAAAATTATTTTAAAGGGGGGACATTTTGACAAAAAATTTATTTAAATGTAATATTTTGGCAAAAAATTAACTTAGAATAATCTTTTTTCCAAATGTTCTCTTTTTGTGAAAAATGGTTCTATTATAATAATATTTTGACTGTATATATCTCAGACCTCTCTACAGAGTCTCTACTAGAAGTTTTGAAAAATTCACATTATTTTCAGAGTTACCACCAATTGAAAAAATTATTTGCGTTTTTTTCTTAAAATTTCTCCCCTCTGTTATCGTAAAACATGAATAAACCCTCTTGTAACTCATATATTTCAACAATTCTAGTTGTATTTGGACCTTGGCTCAGATTTGCAAAGGTGTTCATATTACTTCATAATACGACTAAATTAAAATCCATTTAAACAAAAGTCTTTGTCTCTCCACCCTTGATACGTTTTTATTTTCGAATGCTTTTAAGAACCCCATTCTGCTATTTAAACTAATTTTAACTAAAGAAATTGATTATCTGTATTTTTATCAGTTTAATTAGATTTAAGCAATTGAATGTAGCAAACCCAATATTTATATAATGCATGAACTTAATTATCTTAATCCAAAAATTATTCAGCTTTTCCTCTTATTTTAGAGTTAAAATTTTATATACTGATTAGCTGTTCGATTCTGTAAAAACGTTGTTAGAACATCTACGACTAAGAAATGTTTTCCACAAAGAGTATTTATTCCTTTTATAAGACAAAAGAAGTTTTTAAAAGAAATTTATTAGAGGCTTAAAGGACCTTTTTAATCCTTTGATATAATTATCTGCGAATTAGAAGCAAAATATGTTAAATATTTTTTAACCATTCAAGATAACTATTGGTTTGTAAACTGGCAGAAATTCACTTGCTCATAAAAAGAGATAAAATTTCGTTGTGAGTTATTAACTATGAATTTCTAGCATTTTTGATGACTTCTAGGTGTGAAAGAATTATATATGTGTGTGTATTATTTAAATGATAGAAATGTTAAGTTTTTATTTTGTAATATTTTTAATTAACGCAGACGTAAACCAGCTTTCACTTTTTAAATTCAAACTTATTTAGAAGTTATAGTAGTACACACACACACACATTTACATTTTGTGACTAATAGTTACTTTAATATAAAATAGTTATTTAATATTTAACAATGTATAATGCATTAAAAGCATGCATGCGTAATTGATAATCATGAGGATGTACAGATCGTTAAGCATTTGATACTACTACAATTTTGCATATAGTTCAGCTGCAAAGTATTTTAAAAGATTCAAGAAACAAAATATATATTTTAGATGATTAATGTTCTACCATTTAATGATATTTATTAAATTAACTTAAGATTATTTTATACGCCAAGATTTGAACAATACACAGATGGAACACTTTAAACAATAGTCAAAATTAGATTATTAATTCCATTCCAATGTATTATTCCAATTTATTAAAAATATGGATTATTGATCGAAATTCTTTCCTTGGCTGATTCTAATAAGAGTTTAAATACGAACAGGAACTCACCTATTCTGGAATTATTTTTAAATTATTAGAATTATACCATTTGTGATCGTGAATTATAAATGGAATATCATTCAAAGAATCCACACATTCAGTGTTCAAATTTTGAAAAACTGTCTTTTTTAATGCATATAAACCAATTTTGCTGGTAGATCAGGTGGTATCTAATAGTTCTGGATACCTTTAACCTATACACCTTGTGTTGGGGTCAATTATGATGCTAGAAATATTTTACCAAGCATACATAGCTTAAACGGTTCATTTATTAGTTATTTAAAACTTAGATATTTTAATTATTGAACTGAAATAAGGGAAACTATTCTAATTTTTTTAAAGTAAATTCAACAATATTATAAATAATTCAGATTATTAAAACAAGTATGAAAAGCATATTGATAAAAAAAATGAAATTTTTCTTTTATTTTTGTATTCTTTCTAAATTCTAAAATTTTGTGTGAATGTATGGATTTATTTTTCATGTAACCAAATTCATTAATTTAAGTTTTAATTGAACAGAGAAAAACAAATAATAGCCAAGATCGACTTCTTCGTTAAATTAAACTATAACTAAAACTTTATAAAGACGTGTTTTTTTAAAAAATAAACTCTAAATGTAATGAGATGAATCAGGTGCATAACGCTTAAAACTAATTTGTTTACTTTTAGCTCCTTTATTTATGATAACATAAAGTTTAATGTTCCTGAATTAAAATTTCTCGCATATTCAAAACAGTGAAAGTCCTACAACTCATCATTTAATAGCATATTCATTTTTAAGAGAGGAAATAAAATAAAAAACTGATACTATGTCTAAGGTACCTTAAATGAAGCAAAGAATTTAAGGCCTATAGCTTAAGGCTTTAGCTTAATTCTTTCTTTACCTCAAAACGTGACTTAAGTATATTAAGTTTACAAACTAAGTTGATGGAAATTTCTTTTTTAATGAAAATGTGCCCAAAATTCTTCAAAAGCAAATATAATTAGCATAATTAAGTTCTAAGCTAAAAAATTTTAATTAATTCTTGGTCATTAATTATTTTCGCTATACAATTGAAAATAAATATAACATCATTTTGTATATATATATGTGACTGTTACAATATTTCATTTTCTTAAATTTATGAGATGCTTTTTGCAATGAATATTCATTAATAATATCTGGAATAAGATCTTAAGTTTTAATTTTTGTCATTTTCTCGCCACCGTTTTTAATCTGTTCAGCTTAGAAAGCTAACAGCACAACAACAAAAAAATTAATTATAATTGGCTTATGCTCCAAAAGCCTTTTACAAAATATGCTTTCCCTTGACATGAAGTTAGCTCCATTTGAAAAATGAATCCTCTAGTTTTAATTTCGGTAAAAATTAATTTGGCCAATTACTAAATTTTTCAGAAAACAAAACTTATGCAACTAGAGTAATTAGCCCGCCAAAATAGCAGAAATTCATTTTGTGAAAGCTTTTAATTAATCTTCAAGGTACTCTTCTGAAAAACTACGCTTAAGTGTAAGGAATGAGAGTAATTGTTCAGCTTTAATATTTGCTATTTATATTCATCGTAATGCAATGTTACTTCTAATTCTTTCCAAAAAATATAAAATGTTTCACAAAAAGCATACTATTTTCTTTTTCTTGACACTACTTGAAAATTAGATTTTATTTGTATAAGTGTTAAAAATCTTATTCTATCTTTGCTGTTATACTTCAATCATTTTCAAAGTACTTTATAAAATTAAAAAAAATATTCTTGTGTATGAATTCTTAATTTAATTATTATATTGAAATTAAACTTTAATTTAAAACAATTTGTATTTTTTGTAAATTTCTACCGTATTGTTTTCATAGTATTTTCTTACAAAATTTTTTTGAAAATATAAATTCAATGAAAAAATTTCTTGTTCTTCAAACATGATGTTTAACATGCATATTTTATGATTATTTATTACTATTATAAAATTTCCTTTTACATCCAGATTTACATCCATCATTTTATTAAATATTCATCATTTGTTAACCCTATTCAGTTTTTATATACAATGAATTTAATTATTTATAATAAAGCATTTGAGTCAAATTGTACAGAATTATTTAATTCAACTTCCTTTCAATTCAATTTTTCAAATAAATTATTCTCTATGATTATTTAAACAGCTCTTGAAGTTTGAAAAGAAATGTATTTATACAGAAGGTCAATAATCTTACTGAAATACTTTAGAAAGTTTGTAAATTGAGCTCCTAATGGATAGAAAATAATTATCGACACAGGTAAAGTTAAATTTCTAGTACTAATGCATACAAACATTTTCCCTCCATCTGTATATAACTAACTCCACATATATAACTAAAATTAAAAGCAAATAAATAAATAATTTATTTTTTTCATAATCATTATATTTGTGTGTTTATGTTTACCAAAATGTAAAAATATAATTTAAGAAAAGAAAGGAATATAACATTGATTATCTTTTGTTTATTTTCAGTAGAGAATAGTAAACATTTGTGTTCTTAAACAAAAATCTACTTTAATTACATTATAAGAGGAATGGTATACATTGTATTTGATTAAAATAAATTATATTTACAGGGAAAAGTACTTTTGATTTTAAAAACTGTATTTGTTTTTAGTAGCACAGAATGGTAAACTTGCCATTTAAACTACCTTACAATACGACTCAGGAACATTGAAAATAGCGACCCAAGAAGGAAGCTAAGTACAATCGCGAAACTTTGAAAATAAGTACAGCGTAATGTGATATGCAAATGATCCAAGTTTTGTGCCAATACGCATGCTCATACACGCCGAAGTGGCGCTACAATCAGGAAGAGGGTGCTATATAAGCCAGCGCAAATTCGAAGATTCATAAACGTGACGATAATTAATTTTATGTAATAAATATTTCTGTTTAATTTATAATAAAAGCAGCTTAGATTGACCAAATTAGTTTTTAATATTAATCTTTCTTCATAGTTTTCAATCAAGTTCCTTTACCGCTTTCTAATGCCCAGTGCGCTCCTTGATCATAAATTAAGTATTGTTTTAAACTGATGTGGAAGAAGTCCCTCTCTTTGAGAAATTCTGGCATTTGGAGTGACATGATGCCACCTAGCGTGATGTAAATGAGAATTCTCCGAGTTTTTGAAATTGTAAGAGGACGAGAGTAAGTTGCTGGACGTACGCTAGTGCCTTCTCAAGTGAAAATAAAATATTTTAATCTAATGAATCTAATTTTATTTAAAATCAATAGCATCTAACATCGGAGATTATAGTTATTGAAGAAATTTTAAATATAATTGTTTTCTCGATGAGCATAAATATACTGTTTTCAAATGATTGTACATTTCTTGTTTTATACCTGATTAAAGCTCTGCGTCGGAATTTCAGGGTTTGTTAATGATGGTGCACACACACACATTATTGCACTTATTTTTAGTTGATTCACAGCTTGGATTTCACATACACACACTGCATTCTAAAACAATGTTAAAAATTATTTTCTTGGTGAAAAATAAGTCATATGCATAGTTATTAGATTTCAAGAAAAGCAAATTATGTTGGTAGATATGAATTAAACACACACTTATGCAAATCTATAAATAAAATAATTGGCCTTTCTAATTACAGATGTGTTTGGAAATTCAATTTTTGGATCATGGAACTTAGTTGATAATCATAAAACAGAAGAATTCAGACAAATGTTCTGCTACAGACAATATTTATTATATAGTATTAAGTTTAAGAAACATTAAATCAGATTTTCTTAAGTTAAAATATGTATTATTTTTGTATTTGTAGAATTTTTTTTTACTTTGCTTGATTGTTTTTACATCAATAATAAATTAAAAAGATTCGCAAAGGTGAGAAGAAATTTAATATATATATATATATATATATATATATATATATATATATATATATATATATATATACAACTTTTAGTCCTTTATTTGTGGACTTAACGGCCTTCTTCCAGCTTGCGAAAGATATAACAAGCCCCAAAATTTCATTTTAAACGAGCGCGTGGGGCGCACAGTCACCGCAGACTCACGAAATCTGTAACCCGGGGTCACTCGTTTTCGTTTTTGCTACCGTCGTTGCTCTAGAGGTTTAGAGAACAGCTTAAACTTTTAACACGTGTATTTTTTTTTTTAAAAAATTTGAATTCAATTATGATACATATTAATAAACTACAAGATGTTTTTTGTAATTTTTTTGCATACAAATGAGATTAAAATTAATTAAAACTAAACCTACAGAATTTTCATTTTAAAATAGATAATTATATATTTTTCGTAAACCACAAGTAAAACGTATATACTCGTATTAAACATACTTTATAATTACTGATAAGGATAGTAAAAAGTAGAAAAATAGTATTTTAACTATTTTCCAAACATTCAGAGCAGACTGTATTCATACATTTAAGCACATATTTTTCTTACATTGAAGACAAAAACAATCAGTTTTTATACATTTTACACGTGAACAAACAGTGGAGTTCCTCATTTTTGGTCGATTAATGCTCTTTTCATTATCTTATGTATCAGTAAAGCTTCCTTTGTCGCCCATCCGGTATAGTGGTTAGTGACGCTGACTGTTGTGCCATTGGCATTGGGCTCGAGTCCCGGAGAAGACATGGCTATTTGTAAACGTATAGTGCCTTGACGGCATGGGGGGTACTCTAAACAGCCGTCGACTCGCAAGTCCTCTCGTGAGGTTGGTGGCAGGGGAAGAAAGGTGGTAGTTCCCTCATCACCCCGAGGGCGTTCTCCCTCAAAATTGGGATGGAACCAAGCTAAATCGCGCTGTCCTTTGTATGGTGCTCAAGGATACGGCAAACTACAGGCGTATATCTAGTCCCTTTCCATGATGAATTTCGTGGACCTCAATCTGGCTACGTCTGACAGGTGTCATAAGCAGCAACAGCAACAAAGCTTCATTTGAGTGTTTTATCAAGGCTTGGGAGTTCCTATCTCATACCCTCTGCGGCTGCACAAGATCTATAACAATCTTGAACGTCTTATTTTAATTTCAGGATGAATCTTCCTGCAATATTAAGTAGATAATAAAATATTTGCTATGGCCAACGGTTCCATATTTGCGATACATCATATATACTGCACATTTCATCAGTGATATCAACACCGTCTTCGGTCATATAAAAAGTCACAATTTCAAGCTTCATCACTCTAAGTTTGGTTCTGAAATTATACAGTCTTGGAAATTACAGTTTATCTTCAGAATCTATCGATACAGTATCTAACAAAAAGTTGCTGTTTCTCCCTTTCCTATGAAGTTTTTGCTTTAATTTCTAGAAAGTGTTTTGAAAAATTTAAAAAAACAGATTACATATTACATTTATTTTATAGTATTACATTGTTTTTATGCTGCAATTATTCAAATTTTAAGTAAAACATGCAATCATATTAATATATTTGAAAAGAAAATGTAAATGGAAAGAGTTAAACTTATTTAGTTTTAGATGCTTCGAGTAAACGAATGTAATACAATTGCTCGTGGGGTCTTCTCAGCACCCCAGATAAAATTTTTAAGGACGTTATATTACAATTGTCCGCACGAGAATGATTGCATCAAACCTGAAGTTTCAATGACCTAAAATGTGCAGCTACAGAAAAACTCGTGGTTCTGCGCATTCTTTTCGATTCCTGAGAGGCTTTTCTTGTTGATGTGGTGTAAAAAACACCCCACGCGAGTGATCGTGGGTTAATTATGTGAAAACTATTTATTTTCTGTCAATGATCCCTTGTCACAATCCCCCTGCATGACAGTATTTATGGGAACTAAAACGTAATTGTCACATATCTCCCTTTTTTGGGGGGTGGGGTGGAAAATGATCTTAAGGCAGAGGGATGCTTGAGTTCCCCATGTGACCAATTTCTTTCCGAAATATTTTCTGTGAATAGGCTACATTTTCCCCTGTGAACGACTTCGTGGTTTTGATTGATGTGTTGTGCGACTCCCTATGTGTTATAATTGTAAATTAATAGAACATAAAAATAAAGAAATTGGCATCTGCGATCTCTATTGAATTGAATTGAAATTATACTTCGGAAAAAGAAATTGATCAAGCAAGGGGAGAACCCCGTAAAATGATGGATAATAATCAGGATATTGAAAGTAAATTTGAGAAAAGTAAAGAACACATGTTATGTTTGAGTCGAAAGGAAAATTTTCAAGTATGCTAACTAAATAACTTCATCACAGCAGACATGAAGACATATGCAACATAAGACACACTGCTCCCTTTCAAAAAGACACGAGCAAGAAAAAGTTCAACACGTTACTTGACGATCATCTAAAGACAATAAAACTACAAGCGTTTGAACAAAATATGACAGTTTTGCCTGCAAATATCATTCCAGTAATGTTAGCGAAAAGCGTCTGTATTTGTTTCCTTTGTTAAAGCCACGCACATTTGAAGTATTGTAGTTCATTTTGATTGGAGTTTTTCTTAAATCATTAAAGAAAAATTGAAAAGACTTTAATAGTAGATAAGTATACTTTCTCTTGATTAAATTATTCACTATAATTACGATTTTTATGGTATACAACAAATATAACTATAAACAAAGGATTAGGGTGACTCCGTCACCCACGCGACAACTATTGTTAGTAACGAGTGTGTGCCTTCTTCAGGGTTAATTAATTAAATTGATAAAATTTGATCCTTATTAAACTTGAAATTTGACTATGATCAATGATGTTGACTGAATCTTTACCTATGTCTTCTGTGCAATTTTGATTGTTCTACAGGTTTATATACATACAGCATCTGTTATTTATTCCGTATCAAATATATGACCACTGTAGCCTCGTGGTTACGCTCAAGAGTTCGAATCATGGGGCAACTGAATATCCTCCGTGGAGAGGGTGTTGTTGCATGTTAAATAAGTCGAGCTTATAAAGCCATCCTTTTGGTGGACCACAGTGATAGTTTGGAGTGGAGTGGAAGCTCAGGTGCTGTCTTCGTCACTTGACCGAGGTTCAAATTTATGCGGCTTGTAAATTGCATTGCTTTATAGTGTTCGGGTATCCGACTACCTTAAAACCAAGCTTTATTACAGAATTGAGAAGTTTTTTATGATTTTATTTTGTACGCCATCTTATTAGCTTTATAAAAATACCAAGTTCTTTATTTTGCATTCTCTAGAACGAAAACTACATGTGTTTTAGTAAAAGCAGATGCCATAACTTTACATAAGATGTCAAACTTTAAACTGCGTTTTACTCGAAATGTTTTTTTTCTAAAACCTCAAACGGGGGCAGTGCCTGCTCAAAAAGTTTTTAAAATAATTTGCTGAATTTTTTTGTGTATGTTTTGTATAAAAGTAAAAGTGTTTTAATCTTCTGTTTTATCAATCACTTTTTTATTACAAAATTTACTGTTCTGTTTGTAAATATAATCACTGTTTTTTTAAGCAATTTCATATAAAAACTAAGATTAAGTGCTCTAGTTTTTGTAAAAATTAAAATATCTCTTATCCTGAAGGTCCTTTCAAAAAGAAATGCCAAAGTAATACATCAAGATTGAAATTGAGAATTTGTTCATTTACTATTGGTATAGAACGGGTTGCATTTACGTAATTTTTTTTTTCAATTTTTACCCACTTTTAACCCATTATAGCAGTAATAATTTATTTTTCTCTTATTCTTAGCCTTTTTTTTCTTAAAGTGAACCAATTAAATCTGAAAACCACAAAAAAAACCTCCATATCTCCATTTCTTAAGAAAAAGTAGTTGTAAGTAGTTGAATACCTTAAGCTAGTATAACTTTAAACTAAAATCCGTATCCAATCCATTTTTGCTTATTTTTAATGCCAGTTTTTGAGGAACAAAAGTTTTTAGAATAGAGACAAAAATACATTATGGAGATAAATTTTAATAGCACTTCATGGCGTTATTAGAAAGTAGCCTTTATCAGAACCATGAGCATCATATAAACGCGTTTACAGCTTTTAATTTTAACTAGATTTATGTATGATATGCTTAAGGAGTATTTATGTTTACTATTTGATGTTTGCTTAATAATTTAATGTTAACTGTTGATTCAAATATGTTTTCTGCGATTATCATTCTTAGAATTATTTAACCGTGTGTTGGAATCATAAGAAATTGTTTTTGAAACCTGCTTTTCAAAAAGGAAAATGACAACGTCCACTTGGTAGAATTCAGCCATGATTTTCTGTTTGAATATTGTTTCAATGTGTGTCTCTAATTATCAGATTATTACTTCCAGTTACGTTTCTCTAATTTTAACCCGTTGGTGTGGTGTGGTAGTTAGGAGAGGGGGGTGCCAGCTCAGGTGTCGTCCACGTCACTTGACCATGGTTCAAAATTACGTGGTTCGTCGCCAAAAGCCCTCGTGTAGCTGAACAGTGCGACGTTAATATTAACTCAACTCTCTAATTTTATTTAAACAATCATTTATTTATAATAAGTAAATAAGTATACTGATCAGAAGATCAATGGAGATAATTTTATATCAATATATAAAAGTTTATTTTTCTCTTTAATTATAATGATTATCCAAATACGGAGATGTCAAGATTGAAAGATCTTCCTAAAACAAAACAAAGATGATTTAACAATTTAATTAAAAAGAATAAAAACGGAGTTGTGTTATAAGCCTCAAAACTATTTATACCGAAAATATGAGATTGTCTTAAATCTGTGTTAGAAAAATTACTAAGCCTTAAATTAGGAAACTTAATTAGATTTACGAATTAGTCTACGAATGTCTTTGAAAACAAACCAGTGAGTGCTTTTTGTTTATTACTAATAAACCAAAATTTTTAATTTTCTTTCCAACTTAAAATGTTTAAGTACTTTGAATATTAATTAAAAATTTTCTGGTGTTACAACACAATATTTATTTTCTGTAATTTGTCTTTGCCTTTTTCTGTGTTAGTAATCTTTTCATTTTGGAAAATAGGAGATTACGATAACCCCACAATTTTTCGAAAGCTTTTAAAAGATTATTATTCTTTGATAAAATAAATGCAGCATGAACCTGAATAGAGACAGCTTTGTTTGCTTTTACTAAAGGTTAATGTGATCCTTTATTAAATTTAGCGAAAGGAAAAGGTTATTCTATTTGAATAATTAACATTAAGATGTAGAAGACATTCACATTCTGTGAAAGATTCAAATTGATCTTTGAAGTAATCCTTTGAAAAATTATAGTTGCATAGAAATCCTCATTTATGAAAGATTTTTCTTAAAACGTTACCGCGTATTACTATTTTGTCGTTTTAAATTCTTAACCTTTAATTTAAGACAAATTATTGTTGGAGAAATTTCTTCACTTCTATGAATATTTCAGAAGCAAAATTATTTTCTTTTTTCTTCAGAAAGGTCTTTCCTTTTGAAATCTTATGACGACATTTAACCAACCCATTTATTTTCTTGTTTCTAATAATACATAAGGCTCTTCAAATATAGTTCTTATGAAATTCATCAGAGTTTTTAATTGATCTAACATTTTATGCAGTAAATATTTTGATTTTTTACTTGTTAATGCACACTAAAGAGTAGAAGCAGAACTATATTTCTTAAAACTATATAACTCAATCTTAATATTTCTCTTACTATCGTAAGAATTAAATTTAGATATTGAAATAATAAATTCCGATAAATGCTAAATTTGTCAAAACTAAAAATGAGTGCTCTAAAAAAGTGAGTTTCTACAATGAATGCTTTGAAAAGACTGAATATATTGTCTCGCATTCCTTCTTCTGTCTTTCTCTTTTTTTTCTATTTTACTGTTCTTTCTTTCCGTTTTTTTCTTCTTTTTTCATCTCTCTCACACATGGAATATTTTTAATTATTAAAAATTCTGTTGAATATTTTTAATTATTAAAAATTCTGTTGAATATTTTTAATTATTAAAAATTCTGTTGAATATTTTTAATTCAGTTTTTCGTCTCGCAACAGTTTGGATGTTTAAATGCGCGTTATAATAATTAATGATATTTTTCATGATAGTTTAGTTGGCAAATTATACAACTAATGTGTATAACTTTCTCTTCCAATAATTTATACGATCTTTAACTATCTTTCTATGAATTTCATACATAAAATGCTTTATGTTCTCAATTTTGTTACAAGAATTTCTTCCAATTTATGAAAACTGTTAAGAGAAATTATCTGCTTCGAAACCATTTTATGTGTGCAATAAAAATTTTACAGACCTTCATAATAAAGTCTTGCTGAAAATCATTACACGTTCACTCATGATTGGTCTGAATAATGAACAATCAGATTCTATTTTGAAGATTTTAGGTTAAATATCAATATAATGGGTTGTTGTTGTCGTGTGTTTATTACTTGAGTACATACGAAAGACGGGAGATACATTAACAGAAACATATAACACAATCACATATTAATACAGATTTTATTACAAACGAGGATCTCATCAAAGAACAGAAGATGTACGTTGTTTTCCTCACGATACATGAATCAATTTCGGGCGAAAGTCCTACTTCTTTTCCCGAAGATACATCCATGCCTTACTCGGGAATCAGACCCGAACCGACTCAATTGCAAGCCGAGTGTCATAACCACCATACTGGGTGGGTAGCAATATAATGGGTTTTTATATTAAATATGATTTGTGGCCGTGGTAGCCTAGTGGTTTTGGTCAGAAACTTGAGGACAGAGAGTTGCGGACTCAAGTCTTGGTGCCTGCCGTATAGAAGGGACTGACGCATGTTAAATATGTTGCGGCTCATTTTTTTTTCGTTTCTGAGGTAGTTAGGAGAGAGGGGGACATCTCAGGGGTCGTCCTAGTCACTTGACGGAGGTTCAAAGTTATGAGGTTTATCCCTAATAGCCCTTGAGTTGCTTTATGGTTCGATGTATATATAACTCTCACTTACTCACTAAATATTATTATTATGAAATATTGTCAAAAATAACTGTATAATTTGCATTTTTAAATTAAAAATTTGTGTTATGAGTTTTTATTTTAATTTCACTGATTTTCTAAGCGTTAAATACATACATTTACTACTTATTATTTTAATTTAATGGTTACGTAACAGTGTTAGAAATTTTGTTATTCTTATGGTCTTACATGTAAACATAAACGGGATTATTTCTATATAATTAATTTTTATAGGTTTTAATGAGTTACTTTAGTACGTGAATTTTTTGCATATACATACATATATCCTGTAAAATAATATGAAACATTGTAAAAATGCAACAAAAACCCTGTCATTCGATTATACAGTTACAGTTAGTCTAAATGTAATGCAAATAATTAGTTAACTTTTCTTAGAAAGAAAGAAAAAACATTTGATATAAATCTTCAGAAGTTTTTTATATCTTTTTGAATTAAAATTATGTTATATAAAATTTTTTATTTATATGTTTTGATACATATATTTAACCCAATGAGCAAAAATATCGTAAGTTTAATTGCATCTTATGTAAATAAAGGGGGGGATTTTATACAGTAAGAACAATTATATATATATATATATATATATATATATATATATATATATATATATATATATAATATTCCTTATTATTATTACTTTTTTGGTGTTTGATATACTTTTCAGCAAAATATTATTCCTAAATAAATATTAAAATGAAAATTAATGAATTATTCTTTTTATATATAAATAATTAAAGTACAAAGTTTTGAAACATATAATAATAACTATAATTATTCCTATTTAAATACTTTTATTCAGACAGTATCTAAAGCTGTACATTGCTTGATTCTCTTTTTTGAAATACAAGTATTGAATAATAAACGAGAGAATTATACTTTCTTTAAACATGATTAGAAATTCGTTTATCCTGTTTAAAGAAAAGAATTTTATTAATCATGTATAATTATTTATAAATTTCTAATAAGTATACGTATCTCTTAATTTTAAAAATCTTGCCTATTATTCTAAAGTTAATTGGTTAACTAGATAAATATTTAATTAAGTTTGAGTAAACTTTGGCTTAAGTAATAATAATTGTACATCACAAAATCCAATTAAAATTAAATTCTTAAGTACATATTATCATCAATAGATTCCTCTTTCGTTTTTATTTTGTAACCTTTCCTCCTGTTTGTTAAAATTGAAGAAAAAAGAATGATTGGGATTTAAAGAGTTTTAAAGTTTATTGAAGAGTGGAAAATGAAAGAAATATGATTAATTTAGAATAAACATTCAAAGATGAATTAATGTAGTTGATATATTTGAGCTCTATCAAACTTGAAATCGTAAAATCATTGAAATTAGCTAAAGGCTCACAGCAATGACCTGTCACTTCATTTTTGAACTCTAATAATGTTTTATCAGAATACAGTAGAAATAAGAATTAACATTCAAAAGTGTTAAGCGTAGTTTTTTGTCAGAAAATAAGTTAGTCAAAATTAAATACATTGTTTCTGCCACAGATAATTAAATAATATATTAAACAATGTTAAAACAAGGTGTACAATTATTATAAATGATATAAATCGAATTGAAATGAAAACCATATATATAATTAAAAATTCTATAAACTTTCATGATTTTAATAACATTAATGATATTTTAAGGTAACTGGAGCGGCTGCGACCAGGAAAAAAGAGAACTATAACACGAAATTTAATTGGATCTGTCTTACTTAAGTTAAAAACAATGGAAGTAATAATTTTACACTGAATTATCTGTATATTTATGCACCTGTAAAGGTATAAAAAATCCCATTTCAAAATATAAGTAATTTTGTATGAGTAATTAATAATCAATAACTCTTTTGATTATTTTTGAGTCATGTTCTTACACTTAAGAAGATTTTACATAAACATCATTGTTCATGAATCTTAAAAATTTTGCAGAATTTTTTTAAACATAACCATCCATATAATATAATCATTCAAAAATAAGTTTATACAAGTTTTTGAAAAACTTAAATTGTGTCATTTAAATTCTCCTTAAATTTTATGCAGAAAATGTGAAATATTTAAAATTTATGAACTCCTTATCACTCCTTTTATTGTGAATATTATACTATGCAAAATATCAGCAATAGAGGTAAAGCAGATTTCGGGAAAAGCGTACATGATTTCGAAGACAACAAATCTCTCCTAATTCTCAAAAGCGGCCATATCAAAGATTCACAGTCCTCTAAAACAGTGGTCCCCAACCCTAAGGATGCCGACCACTATCGGTTCCGTATCTAATGGTACTGAGCTTCCCAAGAAATATTAAATTGTTTATTTTAATGGACTTGTTAAATTAACATGTCCATTTTCCCGAGAACCTCCACGAAGCCATTAATCCATTTTGCCTTACTCGCACTGTGCAAAGGTATGGTGGAAGTATCAAGTTTAGGAGAATGTTCTGCTGGCATGAAATTGGTTCCCTGGTGTTTCTCAAAGGTAACAAAGCATCTAGATATACTGGCAGATCAAGTGCACCCTACAATGTTGCATATTTATCCTAATGGCGACGGATAATTCATGAACAATAATGCAACCATACATCGTGCTTGAAGTGTTCCAAATTGTTTCGCTGAGTATTAGTCTGATTTTCAAATCCTCCGTTGGCCACCCAATAAAAATGCGTGGAGGGGGGTGGAAAGACACATCCAACAGTATTCTCCTCTTCTATCTAATTTACAAGATCTAAAAAGCTACATAGTGGATATATGATATTCTCTGGACGTAAAAGCCCTTCAAAAGCATATAGACTCAATGCTCAAGCAAATCAGAGCAATTATCCTTGAAAAAGGTGATCCAATAATGTAATAAGCTTGGACTTCTACATCATTGGCCAGTGTGTGTATTTAAGATTTAAAAATTGTAGTTTGAAAGTGTACATGTGTGGGTTATATGGCGGTGCGCGTAATACGCCAGAATATACACAATAAGTTATTTCTCTTTATTTACATTTATTCAAATCTTGGGCATATTTTAAATACTGATGGGAGGCCACCCCTGAGACGGCTTGGAATTTGTATGCGAGTCCCCCAGACCGGATGTGGTGAAATTCCTTTTGGTGGGGTGCGTAGAGAAAAAAAAAAGTTCCTGCGTTAAAAAGTTCACTAAACCCATAAATTGTGAGGTTGTGTAACACTGCGCCGGCCTCGGGACCAATCAGAGAAATTATACTGGACAAGAAAAAGAGTCCTGCCCTAGGATTTTTGGGTAAAAAGTCACCGAATATAAACGGGACGTACCCCAATTTTAGGACAGAGAGCCGATCCCAGAGCTGCAGATAATAAAAAAAAACCCGAGATTCCACGCATCAACCATGTCCAATCCCAGCACCCTCCCTCTCTCAAGCTAAGTTAATTCTTGATCTTTTTTATAGTAAAGAAAACTTCCATATGCGTGTGCTTAAAATAAATTTAATAATGTTTTATAAAACTATGCGATCAGTGTTTGATTTAGTGTGAGATGAGTGTTTTATATATACATATATATATATATATATATATATATATATATATATATATATATATATATATATATATATATATATATATATATATATATATAATTTAGAATTAGTTAACTTAATTTGTAGTCATGATGTGATGTTAACTTATAGAACTTGGATCAATGTTAAAATTAATAAGTTTTAATAGCGTCGCATCAATACCTAAACAGTGCCCAACAATTAAGTTAGGCGATAGCAGCTCAATAACTAAGAAAATGCACACTTCATCTATATGGATATTCAAGTCAACTCAAGGCTCAAGTTTTGATTGCACATTTAAGATATTAGCATAGTTAAATGTAAGTTGTGAATTAAAGTATATGCATTACGATATCTTCAGCATATTCAGCTACGGAAGTTAGAAGAATGAAGTAACTAAGTTGATGTCCAGGTTACAATTGATCCCAATCAATATATATTAATATTAAACATAAAACCTCCTTTGTAAGAACAACAGATTTAAATAAAAGTTTTTTTTTTGACATTAATACTTGTGTTCAGTTTGATTTCTCGTACTATTTCAGTTTGAAACGCCTAAATTTTTTGGCTTAATGGAACCTTTGTCACATGAAAATAATCGACAATTCTAGATTGATTAATTCAAGGGTTATTTATGAATTAAAGTTTCCATGCAGAATTATGAAAATAATGTGTATTCTTAAAAGGCTTATAAATATTAATATAATATATTTTTGTGAATATTTTTTTATATAATTTTTAAGTAATTCAGTGAAACCTTGAGATTAATGAGAATATGAAAAATTATTTCGCAAGGTAAATTATTTTATAAAAATCCTCAAACAAAAAATTATGTAAAAAATTATTTTTTTAAAGCTGTAAAAGATAGAAAAATACACTTCAGAAAGAGATTATCTTATAAGAAGCTTTCTATGCTTCAATATAATTTCTTTTTACATTCAAGTATTAGAAGTAAGTTTTTATTTACTACCTCTTCATATTTAATATTCTATAATAAATAAATTAAAATCTTTCATTTAATTTTCACTTGTTTTGCGTGATCTGAATTTCTTTTAAGCTATTTCCAATCACACGTTTATCCTTACTAAGTTGCTGTTTTTGTTGTTAACGTTTGTCTTATCCTGGGATTTGATGTAAAAACAGAAACATACAATACAAACACAGAAGAATATAGACTTTCTTATTACAAACGAAGATTCCAACTAAGAACAGAAGGGGTGTGTTGCTTTTCATTCCCGAAGAAGATACATACATACCTTATTTGATATTCGGACCCGAGCCCACTCGGTTACAAGCCGAGGGTTGTAAACACCATACTCTCTGGCAGGGTGGCCTCCTTACTAAGTATATATCTGATAAGAGAAGGCCACACGACTAAGGAAATTCATTTGGAGATGAGACTATGGAATAGTAGTACTCTTTATATAAGGGTATTCAACCCTCAACGTAATCCCACCGAATGGGCTGTCAATTCTGAGAAAATAACCCTCAAAACTCATGCTTAGCTTTCATACAATGAAGTTTTAATTAGCGTCAGAGATGCAGTGGCATAGGTGGAAGCGTACCTGCTTACCACGTGGTAAGCCAAGGTTCAAGACGCACGATCGGTTTTCTAGATTTAATTTTAAATTCATTTAATTTTTCTTACAATTAAATAAATTAATTTACAAAATGTTTATTGAATCATAAATAATATTTAGATAATTATTTTGTATTTTAAAAAGTAAAATGACTGTAATTACATAAATATTTATATTATATTTTATAAAGATAATTATTAATAAATAATATTTGCTATAAAAATATATTATAATAAATATTAAATGCCATTTTATATAAATATTATATATGATATTCTAATAATATGTAAAATATATTATAATTATTTATAAAAAACAATTTATATTTATCATAATAAGAATAATATATATCTTATATTTTATTAATTTAATTACTTTAAAATTATATAAAATATTAAAAAGTCCTTTTTAGTAAACTTAATAGTAAAAATAATAAACTGAATTTAAAAAACAAAACAAAAAAACCCATTTACGGGACTCGAACTTTGTACGGTCATGTGGTAAGCAGATACTCCGCCACCTATGCGACTGCATCTTTTTCATAAATTCAAACTAAGTTGCATAAAAACTAAGTATGAAATTCGAAGGCGATTTTCTCCGAATTGACTGGCTATTCGGTGCTAATACATTGAGGGTTGAACACCTTAAAGAAGTACTACTATTACACAAAGCTTTGTTCCCATCCTTAGTCGTGCTCTCCCTTTCTAAATTGTTTTATTCTTTTACAAGAAAACTACTATTTTCATAAGTATGACACAGTTCTTTGCTTATTTTCAGTAAATGAAAGCAGTTTTCAAGCAAATTCTGTTTTCCTGCTTGTATTCTTTTTAAATAAATTGTATCTTCTCATAAATGATTTCAATTGTTTTTCAGCCTGAAGCCTTCACTCACTTAATCATAGAAAATATTTCAATTAAAGTTAAATTATGAATCACACATAGCAAAAACACTGTTTTAGAGTACACCAGTTTTCTATAATATATAAAATAAAAATAAATGAGAAACATATCTTAAATAATTTCATTCTAGAATTACCGGCAAGTCTTATACATATTCACCTGGGTTAAATAACCGAGGACGGAATCATTCTTGCTGACTTTGTGATTCTTTTTTTCTACGTTCAAAACTGACTTTGTAATTACTTATTCTATGTTCTACCTCCCCTATTAACCTCGATAATACTTGAAATTCACAATCTTGAATATTTGGTGTACATACTATAAATAATAATAATGGTAAATGTCGAATAAAATTTTTTTTTTTCTGAAATCACATCCGAGTCAATGTAAAAAAAAATGATTCTTGCCCTCTACCTGAGTTTCGCACCAGTTTATGTTGTGTATGTTATACAACTAAATTCTTTCTTTGAAATGATATTTACTAGGACTTATAAGAAAACACACACACACACACACAAGTAATATATAAAAAAAATTAAGTCAATTTCTACTTAGATCAACCAAGGAAAATTTTATTTTATAGTTACTTTTTATTAAGTATTTACAATTAATATAAATATGTATAGACAAATGACATAATCAAAACTTTAAGTGGTAATTAATTTTTATTAATTATTATTAAAGTATCGTATTGTTATCGAAAACAATCGTGCATATAAAATTTCAGTTCACATGAATGCTTTAAAACATGAGAAAAAAACTTTTCAAGTTTTGACACAAGTCGCCAAAATGGTCACTAAGTCACCAAAAATGATGCCAACGTGGCTGTATTTGTACTTATTTGAATAATTTGTTTTAATCAATTAATATTTATTAATTATAATTAAATTAATGTGCAGACATCCAAAATAACCATGTATATAAAATTTCGGCTTAATTGATCACTTTAAAATGTATTTTATTAACGATTGAAAATTTCCCGAAGATAAATAAATAAATATATAGTGTGAGCTAATAGTAGGAATTAAAAAGTTGATAAAGAAAAATTTCCGTCTCCATTAAAATATAATTTTTGATAGTAAAATAATTTGCAATGTACTTTTATAAAATGCATAGTCCAGTAAATAAATGAGAGGTTTTATAGCACTTAATAGTTATTATCGTTGTACTACTTTTTTAAATTTAAAACACTCTATCCATTACTTTTCATAACTTTCCTTCTATTGAATTCCATACTTCCATTTATTTTATGCAACATTAATTGTCTATAGTATTTTTCTGGAAAATATACAGATTACAATTACATTAATTATAACATTAATTTTTTGGTCAGCTTTTGTTTCCGTAGAAATTCCATTTATAATGAATTTTTTTTTATTTAATACTACGTGTAATTTTAGAGCATCATTAAATGTACTGGCTATAATATTCAGGATTTTGAATCCTAGAAGGAGGCCTGATTAGTACAAGTAAAATCATTACACATAAAATTGCTAATTTGATCGTTATTGCATATTTTCGCCGAAATACATGAGGGTTATTGGCTTCAGCCTCACAATTTTGAGCTTTGATTAAGTGTAGATAAAGACACGTGAGCTGTGGTTCCTCAATCGCTGAGTTTCCACTCCATACCAACGTGAGAACTTTGAGTCTCGACATATTTAACGTACTACTCTATACACGGGTCTACAATGTATATACTCATAAAAAATAAAAATAAGAAACTTCTTTAATGAATTTAGGAATTTGCATTACAGCTGGATAAAATTAAGATAATTTTAAATGATTTCGAAAACTGGAAAAGGGCAACTAATTTATGAAATTTACATATTCGTCTATATGTTTAACTTACTTAATTATCACAGTAAATTATCACCTAAACAGAATTTTTTTTCATTATAACACACCTAATATTCCAATAACTTAAATTTACTTGAGCTTTGAACAAATTTAGAAAATAATTAATTAAACAGGCTTATTCTTTAAATATTTAGGAATTTCTCTCTCTCTCTGTATTTGAAACAATTCATTTTATTACACCATCAAATATACTCTCATGTATTTTTCAACTATGAAATATTTTTTATTGTAAATTTGAAAATAATCGATAAGCACACACATTCATCATTATTTATGAAATATCATTCAGCAAAAAGAAATGAGATATCGAAATCATAATGTTAATAAACAACTACAATGTTTTTTGAGTATTAGCTCGAGTTACAGCTAATAATTGATTTAATTACGATGTCAGTTAAAATAATACATATTGTGAATAGAAAAGATATAGACGCGTGATCAATCTCTATGTGAAGATTAAAATTTAATGCCCATTACCTAATTTTAAATTAATTACTAAAATTTTTGAATTAAAAAGATGCCTCTTAATACTTTGAAATATCATGTGCTATATCTTTCAAACATGTTTCAGTAGCTAATAGTTTGGAAGTTTTAATAACATATTTTACATTTGGTCTAATTACATTCATATGAACTAGTAGATTCTAGAAGATCAAGACATACGTATAATTGCTATCAAGCTAATAAATCAAGCTACTGCTATAAATCTATTTCAACAGCTCTGATACAAAGTTTCGCAAGTAGATTTAGAAATGCATAAGAAGTTCAATCATATGAATAAAAATCTAAAAAAACATTTCAAATTTTGCTTCATATAATATTCGTTTCCAAAGTGACTGAAACCTAATTTACAAACTATTTAACGATTGCTATTTATTTAAGTGGAGAGTGGAGCTCAGTGGACTAAGCAAAACAAGCAAACATTTCCCTTTTTATATGATTTTATTAAAAAGTTTAACACTGAATGTAGACAGATTCGCTAACATTGTAACATAATTCCCTTTTTTGATGGGAATAATAATACATGCGTTCTTATAACAAAATTACTCAAGGATGTTTCTATAATGTATTAAATTGCTGTTTAAATTTTCCCAGACTAAACGGAAGGAAAACAGCACAAGAACTTTATCTACCATATGACTGACTTCTGAATTCCATACAGACATAAGTCTTCCACCTGATTTGCTATTACCCCTGACACGGCCATTTTGGTGTTGCCATTTTCACGTAGGCATCGACCATCACGATGCTTTTTTTAAGTGAAAGAAAGAAAAAACATAATTTTTTTTATAAGTTAACCCTTATTTAGCCTACAAACACTCCACACTCACTCACACACAGCCAAAGCGTCCCTCCTTTAATTTAACTTAAAGCTTCTTTATTTCTTGAAGAAAATCAAAGTGCAGACTAAACATTCAGTTTTACTGTAATCAATTAACATTTTTTGGAATATAGTGTGAATAAAACTTCTAATAATGAAAATGGTCCATCACAATTTCATACAAAACACTTTCCAAAACTTGATGCAATACATTAAATAATTACAAAAGCGTACGGAGCTTGTTTTCTCAAACTGTTTGCTGTATTTTTACAGCATGTTTTCATTAATGATGGATGGTTATATAATTCGTTCTTTATTAAGCACGTTTATAAAGCTATTTTTAAATGCTCTCTCTCTATATATAAACCTCGCTATTGCCATTTTATCACTAATAGTGTTTGCTACACATAAAGTAGAACGTCGTTTATCCGAATGTTTATTATCCGGAGCGTCAAATATCCGAACCAGATTTTTTTGTCAACTTTAAAAATAGACTTCAATGACGACCACACAGGGAGGAGATTACTAACTTTTACCTTTGTCCAATTGATCCCAAAATTTCAAGAATGCGATGCAGAAGATGTAGAAACCTGCATGGGATGCAAAAGATTATTGATTTCACGAGAATGATGACGAGATTGTGACTTCTTTGCAAGAAGAATCCAACCTTGTCGACAATGAAACAGATGAAGACGAGGACAACAACAACAATGAAAGTAACAAGGGTTCATTAAATTCTGACCCGTCTTTTGCGTAAGAGACAGCTGTGGAGTGGTACGAACAACATTTAGAGAGCTGTCGTGCTTAACTATTGCAGCTTAAGGTATCCGACTACGTTCGGAACCGTGATTTTAAAAAAGCGCATAAATGGATAATTTTCACAATATTTAGTATCACTCAGATTAAAATACATGCATAAATTGTTTTAAGGACATTTTGACAAAAACAATTTATTTAAATATAATATTTTGGCAAAATAACTTAGAATTATTTTTCTTCCAAATGTTCTCCTTTTGTGAAAAACGTTTCTATTATAATAATATTTTGCCTGTATATAGCTCAGACCTCTTTACAGAGGCTCAAACAGAGTTTTTAAAATATTCACATTATTTTCAGAGTTACCACCAATTGAAATAATTATTGGTGTTTTTTAAAAAATTTTCTCCCCTCTGTTGAAGTAAAATATGAATAAACCCACTTCGAAGTTATATATTTCAAAAATTCTAGTTGAGCCTCTGTACAGAGGTCTGAGTTATATACAGGCAAAATATTAGAAGCATTTTTCACAAAAGGAGAACATTTGGAAAAAAGATTTTCTATGTTAATTTTTTGCCAAAATATTTTATTTAAATAATTTATTTTGTGCAAATGTCCTTAAAACAATTTTATGCATATATTATAATCTAAGTGACACTAAATATCATGAAAATTATCTATTTATGCGCTTTTTTAAAATCATGGTTCCGAACGTAGTCGGATACCTTAAGAGAATCAGAGACCTTGCAACGAAAAAACGGTGTACAATAGTATAATGAAAAATAAGTGATTATTTTTCACAATAAAGGTAAAATTGCTACATTTTGCACCTATTTTGCTTTCTCTTCAAGCACGTCTCCCACATGTGATGATTTTCAATATTCGTATTGTGTTCGGTTTAATATACTGCATGGATCATATTTGGTTTTCGGTTATCAGAACAATCACGTATCCGAACGGTGTCCGGTCCCAATTGATTCAGATAAACGACGTTCTACTGTACTTTGTTACACTAATTGTGGTGAATGAATTCAAAGATAAAAAATTTACAAATGGTAAATTAAATCAGGTTAAATTTGAATTCAATTTAAAAAGAAATAAAAATAGATATTAGAAGACGAGTGAAAAAAATGTGTATTTTTTAAATCAGTCTTACAAATGAGATTTATAAATTTTTAATTAAAGTTGTGTTAACTGAAGAAAAAAAATAAGTATTAAGAACAGAACGATCATTGAAGATAAATTAGGTAAACTTTGTAATAAATATTATAGCAGTGTCGAATTTCACAAAATACCACCCCAGTATGCTTGTATAAAAAATGTTTGCTAACAGAAAGCATTAAAATTTTTGGATAATATATTATAAAGAGTGTGTGAAATTCCAATTTCAATTATTCAACAAACGAATAGCATTGAAAGTATTTGTAATTTATGTATTGAATGACATTATTTTTATTTTATACCTTTTGAGTATTTAGTTTTCAAATGTTTTTATGATAATGAAATACTGAATAATTTTAGAAATCTCAAAAAAGGAAAAAATTCCGTCAATCTGCAAAGTCATTGGAAAAAGTCGAATTATTAATAAACTTTTAGTGAGTAGCACGTGAGTGTAAAGGAGAATACAAATATGTTAATATAAAAATCATAAAAAAAGTATGGATTAATTTATTGATACAAGTTATAAAAATTTATGAAACATTTATATATAGAGAGAGAGACTAGAGGACCTGACGGACGTTGTCCTGTACACACATCTTAAATTCAAAAATTCCAAATTTTTATGAACAAACTTCAACAAAATCTGGACCGTTTTGAGTAAAATTTGACTAAAATTGAGTAAAATTTCTAACACTAATTACATCTGAATGTAATAATTTAATTAACACACGATTTATTTCAACAAAATAATAACACGAAGTGACAAAATATTTTCCTGAAATGATCACAGCACCAACTGTTGGGACCAACTTGAATTATAATAACAGATTTTTGAATATTCGATACTGCGATCGTAACGCAGTCTGCTGGATCCCAATATGTAAAACATTCCAAGATCAACAATTTTATAAATAAAAAATTAATTAAATAAACATTTCTAAACCGAATTATAAATCTAAACCATTCTCGAGTCCACTGGAACAGACAAAAACTTTCATCAAAATCGGTCCAGCCGCTTAGGAGGAGTTCAGTTACATACACACGCACAGAAGAATTACATACATAAAGATTATTTGAAAAGAGATATTAATTAAAAACACTAAAAAGCGTGAATCATTTGCATTTTCGTAACAATAAAGACCGAGTTTGCCAGTTTGGCTGAAAATCAATTTTCGACGGCAACTTACGTCTTTTTCAATTCCTACTATTAGCTCATGATCTCTATACATATTGTATTTGTTTGTTTGTTTGTTTATTTATTTATTTATCTTGGGGGAATTTTCAATCGTTAATAAAATATATTTTAAAACGCTCAATTGAGCTGAAATGTAATGCACGTGATTATTTTGGATGGCAATACAATAATTTAATTATAATTAATAAAAATTAATTGATTAAAACTAATTATTTAAAAATTACAAATACAGCCAAGTTGGCGACTTATGTCAAAATTTGAAAAGGGGTTTTTTCTCACGTTTTAAAGCATTCAGTTGAAAGGGAATTTTATATACACGATTGTTTTGGATGACAATACGATACTTTAATGTTAATTAATAAAAGATAATTACCACTTAATGTTGTGATTCTGTCATATGTATATGCATATTTATATTAATTGAACCATTTAATAAAAAGTTGCTAAAATAAATTTTTTTGGGTTGATCTAAGTAGGAATTGATTTTAAATTTTTTTTTATATTACGTGTGTTTATAACAATAGCGTTAGTACAACAATGCAAGCGAATGTTGAGTTGTATTTTTTGAATGTTTTTAATTAATATCTTTTTAACTAATTGTGCGATATCGGAACGAATTGTGAATCTAAACCCCATTCTCGAATTTACTTGAACCCACTCAAAAAATTTCATCGAAATCGATCCAGTCGTTTAGGAGGAGTTTAGTGACAAACTCACGCACAGAAGATTTTTATATATAAAGATATATTTAACTAGTTTCTCGTCTAAAAATATTTTACTCACCAGTTGTTTAACATTACAATATACTTATATATTACATGAACTGAATATTCTAAAGTATTGCTCTACCTTACATTCAGACTTTTTGTCTTGCAATTTTTTTAGTGGTTTTTGGTTTTTCTTTAAAACATTTTAAATGAATACCTGCCTATATTTTATGTCTGAGTATGAAATATTCAAGATAACTTTAAACGATTGTTTTGAAAATTGCTTACAAATCCCTTCATCAATTTATAATAAGTCCATTCTTTGTTACGATATATATTGATGATATCTTCCAAAACTTGATAACAACAGCCAGTGGCGTAATGGAGAATATTAGGGCCCCGTGCATAGTCAAGTTTTGGGCCCTAAGCCCAAATACATACTTGGCGTCAATCAGGCTTTGGGTCGCTCCGCAATGCAGGGTTGCGGGAGGGGTTGAACGTTACGCCACTGTATAGCAGTATGGATAATATTAATGATTTGTGTGATCTGGCTGTCAGATACTAGTCCCGATAATTTAGTTAAGTGGCTAATAGTTCCACAAGATTGTTGTGATGGCAAGTTCAGTATAGCATATTTTTGACAAATAATCAAGAAGTATCACCTTATTTAAATGCAGTGCCATAACGGAGAATATTAGCCTCCCTCTCCTCCTGTAAAGTCAGATTTTGTGCCCAAGGCCAAATCTTACAAAGGTTATTTGGCATCAGACAGGTTTAGGGCGCCCTAGTATCATGTTTCCCCTCCCACTACACGATGCGGGGGTGCACCTTGTGCCACTGACCGCAATCATAAGTTGATAACGGCAACATCTTGTTTTTTTAAAGAAAATGTAATTAACAATGCTTTGAATATAAATAATGTATTTGTAGAAATATACTGATATGTGTTTATTATCTGAGTAATTTCTGAGTGTATTCTCCTTCCCGCAAATAACACATTATATTCTTTCGTCTCGTAATCAAGATAAAACCTCACAAGAAAGTCATTTGGGGAAGTGGAAGTCTTTTTTTTTTAATCTAACAGTATCAATTCAATTACACTCCTAAAATGGATATGGTAGAAACTCTATTATAAAAAAAGTAAACTCTTAACACAAATGAAAAAAACAATGTTCTTTCGTA
The DNA here is from genome assembly GCA_019973935.1 of Trichonephila clavipes. NCBI lineage: Eukaryota > Metazoa > Arthropoda > Arachnida > Araneae > Nephilidae > Trichonephila > Trichonephila clavipes. The sequence goes on along the minus strand of BMAU01018052.1, from coordinate 642,069 downwards.
ATATATATATGAAAGCATGTTTTTACAGCTGGAAGGGATGAAGTACGGAAATGACTTTTAAATGTCTACTTTATAGAAAAAATTGTAATAACGCATTGAAGAAGATAGTTATTGCTCTTCTTATTAGTAGCTGTAACTACATAATAAAAATATCATTATCATCCTTACTAATATTATAAATGCGAAAGTTTATTTGAATGTTTGGTCAGCTTTCACTCAAAAACAACTGAATGGATTTTAATGAAACTTTACAGTAATATAGCTTATACATCAAATTAACTCATAGGCTGCTATAATTTATAAAGATATTGTGTGAGGTTTTTAAAATAGAACGATATTTGTCAAGTAAGTAAGAAAAGTGTCTGCAATCTGCAATCAATTCTGGCGTGTGCTGCAAAAAAGCCCGTGACCTCATATATGTATCTTTTATTTGTAGAGAAACCCTTTTTGTTTGTCTACGCAAGGTGCTCACTTCTAATTAATTCCTGTGATGAGTGTAATTCCTATTTTTTATTTTAGAATAAAACTAAATTTTGAAGGGAGATGTTCTTTAAATCTATCTTTATTTGAATAGCTACTATTGATTTTTTCATGGGTAAGCCATTATCACCAAAATAGTGAACCATAATACAATAAAAATTAATAATTTATTTATATGCAGTTTTTTATGATTTTATTACGCATATTTGGTAGTAACAAATTGATCCTTATATCAAAATGAATACTTTTATCGCTTCTGGTACTTCAAGTAGATAAACTTTGTCTTTCACACTTGATCATTTGGACAAATTTGCATAATTTGCTTGTGTGGTTAGTAGTTAATTATAACGCTATAATTTTAATTGAATAGACAGATATAGCATTTTTTAAGTTTAAAAAATAATAACTACTGTACTCTATTTTTTGCAGTGAGTGAATGAATATTAACGTCGTACTGTTCAGTACACGAGGGCTTTTGGCGACGAACCACGTAATTTTGAACCATAGTTAAGTGACGTGGACGGCACATGAACTCTGGCACCCTCTTCTCCTAACTATCACACTAACTTACCAGGAATATTCTACAAAATTTTAGCAAGAATATTCTTTGAAATCCACTCTTCCAAGATATATGGAAGCACGGGTTCTACGATGAGTATTTTAGCGGGGAAGGCGAATAGTTTTGAAACAGAAATTGCGTTTTCAGCGGATTGCAAAGATTATAATTTTTTCCCCAAAAATAGTTACTGTCAAAATTTTAGTGTCTTATGCTTTTTGTTTGTTAATGAAGACCTTAGAAAACGTTTTAACTATTTATTTTAAGTGAACGGTGTAGATAATTAATTTTACAGTGGAATATCTTTAATTAATTAATTAGCTCTAATGGATTAAATTTCCCAAAGTGGAGTATTTTGTTTATGTATAGCCCTTAGTTTTCAATGTAGTGATCCAAAAAATATTGCATGAAAAAAACTGTAGTAAATCATAATGAGGTAGATAAAGGGTTAACGTGCATCGCGCCCCTACACGGCGGGTCTTTAGTGGTACTAGGCTCAAACTCGTGACAAGCCCAGCCACTGTATTTTTTGGAAGTGTAGAAAAAATACCTACTAAGAATTATGACGCGAAAGCATAAGTCTAATATTTCCCAAGACTAATAAAGCTCGAGCAATGAAAGTTGCTAGAAATTTGCCAATTTGACTCTATCGCCAACATTTCGCTATGTTTTTAATAGAATTACCTTTGTTATTTAAGAAACGGCGATGCTTGAGAATATTACAAAGTTAACATAAAATAAATACAACAGAAAGTAATATTAATGTATTACACTTTCAGATGTAAATTATTTACACTATTTTAAGCGTTCATTACACAAAATTTGTAACAATGTGTTACTTCCGCTGAGAAGAGATCTGCTTAGGAAGGTAATTTCAAAAATCGACCTTCAAGAGAGTTACAGGGAGTTATAAAAAAATCCCTTTTTATCAGCTATTAGATCTACAGACTTAAAATTTAACAAAGGTTTTTTTTCTTTTTTTCATTTTTTGTTCAGATGAGCTATGCAAGAAGGTTTTTTTTTTATTTAATTTGCAATTCACGTACAATTAACACATTAAAAACTTCTTTATCCTTCAATTGTATTGTTTAATTTTTCAGTTAACATGCATGAAGAACGAGTATACCAGCAAGTAAATGATAAATAAGTTAATAATTTATCTTCGAACTGTGTTACATTATATTACGGCAGTGCTTCTGAAACTTTCAACACTTACGGCCCAATTGTCAATCATACTTTCCATCGCGCCCCCACCCTCCATTCAATAACAATGTATTAAATTAAATAACACTATTATTTGACACAGATCCACAATACGAATTTAATCTTTTAAGTACCACCGGCGTATATAAACATCTCGCTCAGCCAGTGAGTTAATTGATCCAGGCGTATATATACGCCTTTCCAAGTACGATGTTTTCCGTAAATCGTGATTTTTTAAATTATTCCGAGGGCTTTCGAAGGCAATAAAATGATCTTGACAATGTTTACGAAGAATTTACTTATATTTCAGAAGATTGGCTTATTTATTCATTTTCTATCCCCCCACCCATCCCTCCTGACTGCAAAAGTGTTAAACGATGGCATTGGAAAACTATGCCGTAATTTTTCATCAACATTTAAGGGATGTATTTTAAACTGCACAAATTAACAAGATAAGTGTTCATTTTTGCATATAATTTAATATATGACAAGCCCATGGGCTTGTTCTTAACTTAGTATTGTTATAAATTATTTATAAAGTATATCACATGCAGTACTGATACATAACTATTTTATATCAGTGTGTAAATGTGTATTTTATTTTTTATTGTGTTAGAATGAAATTTGTTTACTTTGAGTTAGTAATTTTTTTTTAAAATTATCTTGTGTTTTCGACTTTACAATACGCTCGCGCCCGCCTCGCACGGCTATCATGCACCCCAGGGGGGCACCCCACAGTTTGAGAAACGCTGTATTATGAAATACATACATAGTACGAAGTGAAAATAAAAACTTTTCGTCTTACGTTTCCATTTTACTTACGCTTTATCGAACTTAGTATCATGTTTTCAGTTTCACGTATTATTGCTCGAAATTCTTTTTTATATGCAGAGTCTTAAAACATAGTTAATACTGTTAGAGTTCAAAAGAAATACATTTTGAGAAAATATCTTTTTCCTCCTCCGGAACTTGCATAAAAGCTTTAACAAATTTTTAATGGATACAAAAATAGAAGCATGTAATTTAGGAGAGTTTTCACCACCAAAGGGTAACTATTTAATGTTGTGCAGTGCGATAAGAATTTAAAAGGTATTTAAAACATAAATTAAGGATAGATATAATTAAAAATCACAAGATAACGGAGACATTTTTGGAAAACATATAATGGATCTAACTGTAATCTTGAAGTACATAATGTGTAAAAAATCACAATTGATTGTTCTTAAGATTTTTATTAAAAGAAAACCTACATTTTCGTATTCTCTTAAGGTATCCGAACACGTTGAAAATGACCAAATTCGGACAAGACCGATATTTTTGTTTTCTATTTTATTTAATACATCTATATTTTGGCTTTACAAAACATACTTTGTTTTGATTACATGCTTCTTAGAGGCCAATTTAAAATACATTTTATTAAGTTAGAAAAACCGGAAGTTGGTCTTTGATCTACCAGAAGTGGGCATTTAAATTGTTCGAAATCTATCATGGCGAGTCTGATCACACAAAATATTACAAATGTATTTCTATAAAACTTTTTGCACCTGATATTTATGCTATTTTCTAGAGAATGTACTAAAATATTTCTTATAGTATGAATATTATTTGAGTTAGATCATCTCTAAAAGTTTCAAATTTTAATAAAACATTAAAATTTTAGTACATTCTCTAGATAAATGCTTCTAGATTGCTTTGGTAATTCTTTTACTAATATAAGTTTATTACTTTTTTCTCTAATTGCTTTGAAGTTTTACAAAAATATTGCTAAAATTTCATATATGATTGTGATTTTTATGAAATCCCGGCAATTTATTTTAAATATTGTTGATTAAGTATTAGTATTTATTGGTATTAAATCCTAAAAAAGCCTTTTGTTTAAATATGTTATTTTGTCAAAAAGTACTCTGAACGTATTCGGATACCTTAAACTTTCATACGTTTTTATCTTTTTTAGAAACGCGATTCTTAGCTTAAAAATTACAAAAATAATATTTATTAAAAAACAATAATAAATGTTTTTCGATATTTTTTATACATAAAATATAAATGAAAATTTGTATCTCCATCAGGTTTCTTACTTAAACTAAGAAATTTTTACAAAAAAGTTCAAAATTCTTTTAAAAAGGTTCAATATTTTTTCCATTACCCAATAACCAATATAACTTATTTTTTTCTGAAGAAAATATTGTTTGTGTTCGATCTATTTATATTGAACACGATTTCTAAGGGAAATTATGTGTAACTTTTACATAGGAAAACTAAGAATCCTTGGAAATGCATGATATGAATATATATATATATATGCGTGTGTGTGTAAAATCCTCCCCTGTTACTTTGTTCCAAATTTTGAAAAAACTCTGCTTTTTTGAGGTCGAACAAATATTTTTCATTCATTTGTATATAAATGCATTTCCATTTGTATAAAAACATAAATTTAATGCATTATCAAATCCTGCTACCATTATACATCAAAATATTTGCTTGTGTTTTGAAAGGCGTGTAAATTAATTTATGCATTTCAAGATTCAGGTACCAATATCTGTCGTACATGGTATCTCACGCGAAATCACAGTTCGAAATGCTTTCGAGCTACTGTGTAATTTCGGTCAGGAACTCAGTGACTGTTCGACATGTAGCTTCATAAACTGGGTTTATCTATGTTCTTATCTCTAACTTAGGATGATTTAATCGTAAAACTTTGAACAAACTGCATATTACGATTCCAGTCCCTTGCTTCGCTTGACGAAATATTATCGCTGTTCGTACAGGGAATCTTAAAATATATTCAAACTTTATAATTCTCTCTCTTAAAAATTTATTTTTTATTTAAATGAAAACTTACATTTTTACATTTTTTTAAATGGTGAAACGAAAATAAGCGGATATTTTAGGGAGCTTTTTTCGAAACAATATCAGGTTAACCCCTTAACGATCGCATAACTTTGAAGAAAATGGTCAAAAAATTGCCTATTTTTTATTTAAGAAAATTATATAAAACTAAGAAAGTGTATGTTCAATATATATATTTATTTTTCAATTTTGAGTAAACTTTTAGTCCGAAATACAAAAAATTAATTTTTTAAGAAAAGTCAACATTTAGGGTTATTGTGACTGAATGTCCGTTTTCCAGCAAAGAGGAAATAGCTAAAAAACATATGTTTTAAACACTAAAAGAGAATTTTATTAGACTGCATTAATGCAAATTAGTAATATTATCTTTTGAGATAAATTTCAAAGTATGAGATAAAAAGGCCAATATCACAGGTTACAGTACAGATCCGTCATCACTGCTCTCAGGTTCACTAACCAAACTTTCAAAACAATCAGTTATTTCCGAATCCCTCTCAAATCTCTTTATACTTAATCTAGAAACCGATTAACTTCCAGACTGACTCCATAATGTATGCAATATTAAAAAATATATAGTTTTTTATTACATAACTCAAACCACATCTATTCACGAAGAGCGGAAACAAGCAACTGAGCTAAGGTTACAAAAACATATTGCTAAAATATTTAGATTTGATTGTGCTAACATCTAGTTCAGAGGTGGTGAACCTTTTTGGATCAACGTGCTATTTTTTCTAAAGAAGTGTTTAATGAGGTTTAGATGTGCTGTCAAATAATGTTGGCTTGTAATTATTGGAAAAATAATTACACAAAACTTTATTTACTACGAAAAAATACACCTTTTGCACTGTATAACTATACATGTTTTAGTCATACGTGTAATTCAAATTAAAGTAACATTAGTGTGACTTCTGTTGTTGAGGATTGGATGACAATAACTTATATTAGGATTGTAAGGAGTTACTTTTGGTAAAATACATACTGAATTGGAGTCATCTGCCAAACGGTTTCTAAGCAATTAATTATTTTGGCTATGGTTCACTCTTTTTGACAAGAGGGTTTGTGATTGGTTTCAACATACTGTTTTACAGACGATGCTCCGCATGTCTTTATTCCAGAACGTAAGACACGCACCGCTTTGTCGATTATACTAATATAATGCCATGTTTCTCTCAGTCCACCAAATTTAAAATTCTATATTACACTTACTATCTTGCACTTTTTTTCTTTTGCTGAACTACCGTGCTAAATAACAGTTAAAATCGTAAATATAACACAAATAAACTATGAAATATAGTTATGTCAATGAAATTGACTATGCTATGCGTAGGTAGACTTTGCATCATAAATAATTGTAGTCTACGACGTAACTACTGCAAGACAATAACAAACGAGTGTGCTCCCCGCCGCCCCGTGACCGATTACTCACGTTTGTTCGTAATACTGCATAGTGAACTTTGAAATTTTGAAGTAAAATACAAACCATTTTGATCACTGGCGTGCCAAAAAATATTGTGTCACGTGCCATCAATGACACATGTGCCACTGGTTCACAACACCTCTGATCTAGTTTAAAATAACATAACTATCTCTAAACATATGACTAATGATATGGTATTGCCATCTGGTGAGAAATAAGCATGATTCTGGGCATAAGAAACATAGTATTAATCTTTTTAGCGCGTTACTTTTGAACACTCCAGCCCGGAAATATCACGGGCACGAGAAATAGAGAGGGAAATTTCACCCCGTGATTTTGACGGAATTGAGAAGTAAGGATTAAAGAGAACAAATATGTAAAAAATAACAATATATATATATATATATATATATATATATATATATATATATATATATATATATATATATATATATATATATATATAGTTGCATGGCCCGGCATTGCACATGCTTTCTGTACTTTTATAAATTTCCCCTTTCCTTCACAAAATCAGCACTTCTAATACTCTTTTTCAAAATGACTTCCCCCCTCCCCATCCTCCGCTTAGCCCGGCGTTGCTCGGCCTTTTACCGAGTGCATAACTTAAAATTCCCTGTTTCGAAATTTTTTCGCTTCTTATCTTTGTCAGACAGGTATATTTCCTCCCGGAATTACACGAACATTTTTAAATGCATAACATATTGTCATGGAAATTCCCCTTTCTCTCTCGCTATCATGTCTCTTGAGTAAGTGAACAGTGGAACTTCAATATTCACTCACTCACTTTGCAATTTTTTAGGCCCCGGAAACGAAAATGTACATTTTTAAAAATAGTTGTATGTTGAAAAAAGTAGAAATTTTTATAATTACAAAATTTCACACCTGTATTAAATGTTGAACTAAAATTGTGAGTATTTTTTGAAATGTTCTATACACGGAAAATGTTTCATGCAATTATTTTTATAAATGAACAAGTTATAAAAACTTTGAATTTGATAAGTAGTTATTAAATATTTAAAATTTGAATATATTTTAAAAATTCGTAAGAAAAATTTTCGCCATTTTATTTTTTAAATCACTAACTAAAAGATTTAAGTATGAGTTTTTTAAAAAATTATTTTCATAAAAATGCATCAATATTGATTCATTTTAGAAAAAAAATTAAAATATGTAAAGTATCGTTGTATGTGCTTTGTAAAAAAAAAAAAGAAATAAAGAAAACATACTGTATCTCTCGTGACGAAATAAATTATCTTTCCAATTACAAAATTGGTGGCGAAGTTATTATATGCGGGAATAAAATTAAGAGAATTTTTTTAAAAATCATGAATGCTAAGCGATGATGTTGTTCCGAACCCATGTACAAACGAAAGAGCTGTAACCGAAAAATTGAAAGGTGCTCTAATAAATCGCTCCATGAAATCTTCGGAAGAAAGGAAATAAAAGACATTTAATATAAAAGGAATATATATTGAATTTTGCTTTACGTTATTTGTTAAAGTTTTAATTTTTTCCGGGCTTCATTTTTAAGTCAGTGCCTTCAAACTTCATATATCGATTGAAAACAACGGTAATTTTTAAGCAAAAAGTGTAAAAAAATAATTCTTAAATATTTCTCGCAAAAAGGGTAAAACACAAAAAACACATTTTTTAAAAAAAATCGTAAATTTTAAGCATTTTTTTAAAATCTTTGTACAAATTACGGATTATACCGTTCTACTCACGGAAAAAAGTTTCGTTAGATTATTTTTATAAATAAAGAAATGATTAAGTATTTAAATAAAATTTTGAGCATTTTAGAAAAATCGTAAAAAAAAAAGTTTTTGACATTTTATTTTTAAAACGACTGATTCTAAAGAGAAAAGCATGAACCTTTTTAGTGTAGAATATCATTTCATTAACACGAAACACGGAACGATTTCGATTTTTTTACATTTTCATAAAAACGTATCGATTTTGACTCAGGTTAGAAAAAATCGTAAAAAATAGAAAATATCATTATTTTGTTAAATAAATTATACCGTATGGTGGCGAAGTAAATGTTTCCGATTCTGTAATTATTTTTGTCTGAGTCTCATAAAAAATAAATTAGACCATGTTTTATAAACGTCTGGGATAAAAAATGAAGGTCGAAAAATTGGAACTTAGTTGCCTGGCGAGAAAAAATGGCAATAATTATTCGTTTTAAGGTTTTCAATTAATATATTTTAAGTAATTGCAATATCAGAATATAAATGATCAAAACGGATTTCTCGGATCTTTCCTGATCTTTTGGTATGTTCGGCGATTTTCTGCATTGTGCGGTTCGTGAGAAGATATACCTAGTCGCAAAGTCGCATAGATAGATATGTTTGTTTAACTACTTTAAGGAAAGTATTATAAAACTATTGGATGGAGATTCTCGTAGTAAAACGCACGAAGAACTTACACTTACATCAGGAATGATACAACAAGCAATTTTGCATCACTTTAAGTCGTTGTCAATGATTAAAAAGCAAAGGAATTTGGTTTCATATGAGCAAAACCCCAGAAACAGGGAATGGGCGCAAATATAATATGCTACTTGTCAACCAGAAACGATAGTTTTTCCCAACGTATAGTCACCGATGATGAAAAATGGATCTAATATGATAATCCAAAGAAGAATAAATCATGGGTACCATGCGTAACCCTGTTTCAACAGTCGAACATTCATAGGAAAAACTCATGTTGAGTATTTGGGGAGGTCAACTTTGTATCATGAATATTTTGTTGCTCAAATTGAACAAAACCATTACTGGAGCTGGGCTCTCTACAGAATCAGTTGTTGAGCTTTATCCAAACACATATACTCAAGGTTAAACGCAACCACTTCAACTGCAGAGATAACAAAATTTTTTTCCTAGATGATAATGGTTTTCCAAATGTTGCGTTGTCAGTCAAAGCTTACTTGGACTGACTCAATTGGAAAATCCTACCCCAATCACCTTTTTCACTAGATCAGTGTTTCTCAAACATTCAATACTGACGTCCCCTTTTCAATCACAATTTTTATCGTGTCCCCTTTACACATTAATAATGTATTGAATGCAATAATAATGCACTTTGACGCTAAAGCTACATTTCGCGATCTTAATTATAAACCGTACAAATTGACAACATAAGTATTAAATTTTGAACATGTTACTTTTAAACAAAAAAATAAAAAAAAATAAGCAATTGGATAAATATTATGTTATTTCTCCTTTATCTAATTTTTAAATTGGAACATATTGCAAAATGCAGTAGCTGCTTAGAAGACTATATATATATATATATATATATATATATCAGTTAAATATAGAAAAAGAACTCAGAGGGTCAATTTCTAATCATAAGTATTCTTTTGAAAAACTTTGCTCACTAAGATAAACCCGTGAAAGTCACTAATACTTATTAAATTTGTAATTAATTAAGCATTAATTAATTAGGTATAAAATATTCTGTGCAACACTAATACATTAAAAATATACCGACTGAAGTACCCGCTCTTTGTACGAGTTCATTTATATGAAAATAAAACATTATTGATATAATAACTGAATTGTAAGGAGAGTAAAGCCAAGTGCGCGACAATGTTTACAAAATGTAAAATGATTTTTTTTAAATGATTGCTCAAATTTAAGCGAACTGTAATTTTAAGCCTCACAGAATTAGCATTTAGAATTGATGTTAAATAATGAACAATAATAGAAAATTCCGATGAAGAATAATTGTATTTTTAATACATAAAACGAAAAGACTTCATCATGTTTTAACTCTGGAGCAGGCGTGCACTCGAAACAGTCGAGCGCGGTTATTGAGTCGCCCCAATCATATTTTTTATAATTATTTTTATAATACACTATAAAAATTGTAATTTCAAATAATAATATTATTAAGAGAAAATATGCTTACCTACTTTCAAGGACTTTTGAATTTTTCTTTGATAATTTTAGGAAAAAATCTAACAAAACTGAACTAAAATGTTTCAAATGTACGTGACCTTAAAAAAAACACAATTCACAAACACTTTTCGTTAACATTACAGAAATGTTATTTGCAGGCAAAACTGTCATATTTTGTGCAAGTTATTTTAATTTTATTGTCATTTGAGATGTTCAAAAAGTAGCACGTATAACTTTTGCTTGCTTGTGTGTTTTTGACAAAGCAAAGTGTGCCTTTTGATACATTTTACATCATACACTGCTGGCCACCGTAAATGCAACACCAAGAAAGACAAGAGATAGCACAGCAAAACTTGTTTTGTAGATAACATAATGACCAAGCATCAAATGATAAAATTTATAGATTTCTGTGAAGTATGGCTCCTGCCAGAATCAGTAGCCAGAGTAGCCACCATTGTTGGAGATCACCACTGCTACACGCATCGACATTGATTCAAAAAAACTTTGGATGTGTTCTTGGGGTACAGCAGACCAAGCAGCTGCACACGTTGCCAAAGCTGATCTAATGTGGCAGCTAGGGTGTAATCTGGGTCAATCATTGAGCAACCATGGACCACACGTTTTCTATCGGTGAAAGATATGGAGAGTGAGTTGTCCAAGGAAGCAATTCAATCTGGTGATTGACGAAGAACCTTTAGACAATGCGTGCCACGTGTGGTCGCTCATTATTCCGTTGAAATATGGCTGTGGCCAAACTCTGAAGGTATGGAAGGACAACTGGCTCCAACACCTCAGAGATGTGGCACTGGCTGTTTAAAGTACCGGCAATGCAGGAGTGCGAGAGAGTTATCCAATACCACCCCATACCATAAAACCCGGTGCAGGACCAGTGTGGCGGTGCATAACGCAGCTGTTCAGCATCCTCCTTTCACGGTGTCTCAAGACTCGAATCCAACCATCGTGGTATTGTAGACAGAGGCGTGACTCGTCAGTAAAGACAACTTCATTCCATTCTGCCTCCGACATCCTTCTGTCTTCATCGCACCGTTGGTGACGGAGACGTCTGTGGATCTTCGTCAAGGGTAGACCAAGCAATGGACGTCTTGCGGACACATCACTCTGCTGTAAACGGCGTCCACTGGAACGCGTAGACACTTTATGATGCGTTACAGACTCAATGTGATGTGCTATGGTTCCTGATGTGACTGAGCAATCTGTCACTGTCATGCGCACAATTTGCCTTTCCTCACGTGAAGTGGTAGACTGAAGTGCATGCCAACGACCACGTCGGTCCGTCGTACCCTCTTGCATCCAACGGTCACATATTCTCATTACAGTTGTTTGGTTTCGTCCAACACGACTACCGATTTCACTGAAAGATAATCCACAATCTCTGTAGGCCACTATCCTTCCTCTGTCGAACTTGAATACTTGATCAAAAGCTGATCGCTGTTTCTACGAGACATACCTGATCGTTTTTTGAAAATTCCAGAAGAAAAATACAATTGCCGAACTTGAAACTGTCGAAATCTCCAAGCCTTAAATAGCACTTTGAGGTGGCGCCAGAGGCACAAGTGATGTGTGTCTGCGCTTAAGTTCTAATCATTTGATATCTCACCTCCGCTAATGCATGTTGTAAATTTCCAGTTTTAACTTCCTTGAATAGAGATCAAAGATGCTTATATATATATATATATATATATATATATATATTCTGCTTTTTTACCAAACATTTACCTACTGATCATGCTCATTTACCAAAGCACAATAAGTCGTACAACAAAGCAATGAAAATCACTAAGTTATTCAAAGGGGTTGGGGGGTGTAGCATGAACACAGAAAATGTTTTGGATAAAAAGTGATCACACCGGGAACTCAGTCAAAACAAGTATCTTAAAATTGTAGGAAAAAAAAAAAGTTCGTCACTCTCAAAAAAGAGGGAGATATATGACAAATATATTTTAGTTCCCGTTTAGACTGTGAAACAGGAGGATAGTGTCAGAGCCATTGGTAACAATTAAACAGTTTTGCCATAATTATCGATTTCCTGCACTCTGCTCGGCATGGTCATTCCGGATTAAAAGTAAATTTAGTACAATATGGATGTTCTAAAAAATGTGTAAAACGTCTTTCATTATGCTTTATATGTTTGGGAATACTCATAAAAATAAATCTTGTCCAATTAATCCTTCAAAGTGCTCTCTGTGCTTTTCCAAATATCATAAGAATATTTTACAAGGAAAAAAGCACAGCAGAAATATTTTATTTACAACTTCCCTAAATGAAAAAACAAATGCATGAGAGCAGGGACGTAACTAACCGTACAAGTAAGTTCGAAAGTCAAACCGTGGCAAATACATTCTGCTGCCTACAACTAATGTATATATGAAAAATAATAACAGTGATGAATTTTTTATCTTCCGAATTTTTTTTTTTTTTTTTTTGATAATGGGTCTGGGTTTTATTTTTTCTCTGAAAGAGTAATATTTTAGGTTTGAAAAGAAAACGTAATAAAAAAATCTCTCATCATGGGATTACAGCAAATCAAATAAATTTTTTACTTGATTATAGTGTCAGAAAAGATAGCTAATGAGGTTTGGAAGTAAACGCTTTTATTTTGGATGGCGTAGTATCGCAGATGACATTTGTAAATTATTCCAGTGTAAAAGTGCATTTTTTATTATGCCATGAAATATTTTGTTTTACTTCATTCCAGTAAATAGTTTTTCTTTTATCTTTTATTTTCGATATGCTCGTGCCCCCTCGTAGGTTTACCGCGCCCTCTAGGGGTGCGCGCCCCACAGTTTGAGAAACACTGCACTAGATATTTTCCTTTCTAATTATTATTTGTTTTGATCGATAGCTCACAGAGCTATCTAAGGAAAACTTCACATCATATGAAGATACCAAAAATTGTGTCACTCCGTGGATAACTGTAAACGATGAAGTTTCATCCGACGAATTATGTTTATATAAAGATGGGAACAAGTAGTGGCTTGTGATGGATAATACTTTTAATAAAGCATAAGGAACCTTTGGTTCTAAGTTTAGTTTAGTAACCTCGTAGTTCTAAGAGTCCCCTGTGTCACACAGTGCTAGATTTCAGGAGGATGTGTTTTTTTTTTTTTTTGTAGGCTGGGCAATAAAATTCAGAACAATTTTTTTTGCTTCATAATCACAAAGGTTGGCCGATCGCTCAAAATCCTGTACCTCACTGAATTCTCTGGACAGAGCGAAACCCTGTCTTAAAATTGCTAGGGCAAAATTGGTATTGTCTCCAAAAATTATTTATAATATAATCTTAAATAAAATTAATGTTACATTAAAAAATTGCTTAAAAATCTTTTGGAAAAAGAAAAAAATTACGACCTACTTCTAAATTTCCAAAATTTCCTCTGATTATGAATTTTTTGGTTATATAGGATGAATGTATTTGTATATTAGTAACAATAAATTATATTGTACAAAAATATGTTTTACTCGTTATAGAATTTAAGCATATTTTTATTTATATACATATATGTAAGTTATAATAATAAAATAAATTCTAAAAAAAAATTAAAGTAAAAAAAAAATATCACACTATAAAAATCCTATTGATTCACTTAATTAATTAAACACTTGCATATCAATGTTTAATTGCTATGCTAAATGCTTTCCCTTTTTTTCCGCAGTATTTTGTTAAAAAAATTAAGTTCCTAATTACTTTCATTTCTTTCTAAAACATGTATTCTTTTCTGTAAAACTTTCCCAAAATTTTCAAGTGGTGTCCCTAAATGCTACAAAAAAAATCCCCCTTTCCTATGCTTTTAATAAGAAGTTCTTGCATCGGTAACACTTTAATTTGATTTAGTTTTAAAAAACAACTGCATCAATCTTTGAAAACAGAATTAAAAAAAAATTTCTTTAATAAGACTAATTCCGCCTGGGAAGCTCTTGAATACGAAATTTTCACACTTAATTTGAATTGCTGTTTAAAATTAAGATGCCGAAGATTTCAATTTCGTTTAATTAATAAAGAAGTTTCTTTTTCATACAATAAAAGGACATGATTTTTTAAAAAAAAGTTAAACGGAAAAGAATAGTAAGAGAAGGAATGCATAAATTTCAAAACTGTATGGCGATTGATTACGCTCGGAATAGTGATTTAGTAAAACCGTTTATAAAGGTTTTTTTTTTAAATTTAGTGTTAAATAAATAAGTATAAAATTATTTTATGGATATTATTACTATAAAAAATTAGTTAAATGGAATCTTTTTTCAAACACTGAAGAAATAACATATAATCAAAACATTCTCCTTTATGAAAAATGTTTATATATTAATTAATATTTTCCCAATATACAAGATATTCCGAAACCTAACGATAAATGGGCACGAGAGGAAAAATAGTCATATCTGTTCTAAGAAAATACAAAAACCAATTTCCTGGAAATTGGTTTGGCGAGGATGAGTGCATTTTCTAAAATGAGGAAACTTTACACCCTCCATCACAAAATTAGCTATTGTGACCACAATTTTACGATGATCACTTCACTAACGTCATTTTACATACCGTACTGTTAATCGCATTCACAAGTCACACGAAAAGGTTTGATGGTTTAGTTAAAATTAAACTAGCTTGTGTAAGTCGGGTTTGAGAATAATATGTCGAGAATAACTTTGACTCTCCATAGTTTCTCAAACGTTAGTCCATTCAGTTAAGATTCCAAAATGGTACAAAAATTGTTCTTTTCTATGCATAACAATTTTAGAGAATATTTTATTATAATGAACATAATTTTAAAAACAGTTTTGTTGATACACTCCATCACACCGTTCAGTACTCTGATATGGAAATTTCTACAACTTTTCCGCGGTTTTTTCACTAACGCGATCTTTCATAGCCGTGATATTAATCGCAGACACAAATAGAACTAAATTTCTTTGCTAGTTTAGCTAAAACTAATGTAGCTTGAGTCGAATTGAGAAAATGATGCTTATCATTGGAACCATAAAAGGGTTTTCTGTTAAAATTTCTTTACTTTGATGTATTAAAATATATAAATAAATCCTCTTCTTACTTATACATTTCAGTATTTTAGGGAATAAAAATATGAGTTTATTCCATTCCCCTCGACATTTTCAACATAAGAGTTCTGTAATAAATTCAGATATTATGTCACATCCTATTTTAACTAGAATTTATGTGACTATATTAAATATTTAAAACTGCTCAACCAGATATAAAATATCCTAAAAAATATTTTTTTATATAATATAACTTGTATATAATTTACATAGTGGTCAGAAAAAATTCAATATATTGTCAAATAGAAAAATACTTTCAAATAGATATATGCTTAAGTCTTTTTTTTTCACTATCTTCATACAAAAAATGGCCGTCTGTTAATAGCTTGTTTTTCAAAACAATCTTAACAGTCTTATTTAATATTTTACTTTAAATAGATAAACTGAATTTTTTTAAAAAAATCATTTTAATTCCTTACAAATGAATGCTTTTTACATTTAAGGAAATTACTGAAAGAAAATTACTATAGATTTCTACACACAATTTTATGAAAAGGAAAAGAAAAGCGAACCTACTGTGACTAACCTACTGTGTGTTGTGAGACAAACCTACTTTTCGGCTATGTTGCAACAATTTCTGTAAGAAACTGTCATGCAAAAATTACAGTTATAAAGATAAACTTATATTTGTAATAAAAATTCTTGTCAATATAAGCATAACTTAAATTTAGCAGAATTGATTATTTTTAGTTTCTTATTTAGCGCAGTTCTATTTATTTACTAGCTATCTTCTTTTCCTAAGGATTTCAATTAATCACATAATCTAAATAATCTTAATGAATTCTTGCCTTTTAGTATATAAACGCATAATTCATACACATTTTTACAGTAAAACGATTTCTCAAAATCGATGATTTGCGTTAGTTCAGATTCCAATTCAAATTTATCATTCTCCTTCCTTACAGTTTGAATCATTCCTGTTAAAACATTACTGCATACCATATGCTTTTTAGAAGTAAAACTATATACCCCCTTTTATGTCCAAGAAATTTCAGAAAATTATGCATATGTTAACGAATTAACCAGCTAACTGTGGCACTCCTGTTTCAGAGCACGCAACTATGTGCCACGGAAATAGAGCGATGGTGAGTATAATAGCTAATGACAGAGTAAGTGTTGCTGTTAAAATATTAGATTTAAAACATGGGTTAGAGCATGGGTATTCAACCTTTTTTTCTGCCGGGCCACATGCATATGATGGCTCTTTTACGCGAATCCCAACATGAAAATTAATAGAGAGGAAGGGAAGTGGAAGAAAAAATGACATATAAAGCATAGACCAAGATAGCATAGAAAGTGGAAAATAGATAAAAATATTAAAACTCCTCTCTCTCTATTTTACTTTTTTAAAATTATTTTTTTCTATTTTTTTTATTTTTGTCACTGAATTTCTGTAAACTGGAAACATTTAAGAACAACTTCTTCATAATTTCTGCATCAGTAAACGATTTCATACAATTACCAATATTATAACAAATTTCATAGGGTACATTTGTTACCGCTGTGATATTACTAATGACAAAACATTTTTTTTTGCTGTTGTAAACATTATTCAAGACAGCCTATTTGTGACCTCTTAAAATAGATATTTGAGGAAAAGTGTCATATTGAACGATTCTTGTTAATTGTGGTATTTTTTAAATACAACACTTTCGTGATAAATCAAATAATTACTGATCCATACTTGTATTTACAACAAAATAGTCTAATTGCCAATCGTCTTGAAACAACCTATTTTCTTCCAATATTTTTTGCTTGCAACATATGGAAGATAGTTAAAAATTAGTTTCTTTCATAAAATAGCCGCTATTCCACTGTCACCTATTACCACTAATCAGAAAAAAAAATCAATTCGCCCCCATACAACATCGACAGAAAAGAGCAAAATTAATATATGTGATTTGTAACAAAGAATCTTCCCCCAAATTTTCATAAATAAATTAATTTCTCAAAGCTGGGCCTTTATCGGGCCATTTGAAAAGGCCCGGTGGGCCGCAGGTTAAGTATCGCTGGGTTAGAGAGACCTAAGCACACACTTATTTACTTCCTTCTTTGCAGAAAAACTACTTTCTTCTTGTCTTGACACTAAGGAAGTTCTGGAGTAGTTGCTGTAGGATTCATCACAGTCTTTTTTTATCAGAAATCATCTTTATCTTTTCCAGCCGAATAAAATAACTTTTTGCTAGGCAGCACAATATTGGGTAATTACTCTAATGTCAGTACATGGTTCTAACATGAAACAATTGGCATTTACACCAATCAATAGACTGATAATTTCGTACCAGCAACTTTCAATGGGCTCAGTGCCTGGTTGGCATCATGCATTTGTACATGACTGACCATACCTAAAGGAACCTTATTTTAAATCAACTTTCCGATTTTACCTTTGCCCTTTTCAGGCAAATAACTGAGAAACAATATCATCGCACATGAATAAATGCGTTAAGCGGACTCGTACGCTGTTGCAGCCGGTGCAGACGGAAATGCATGAGTTCATTTAAAATTTTTCATGTTTTTTTATTTATTTGTTTTACACTGGCCTGGCCTCGACATATTCTAAAATCTTGAAATTTGAGTAGATATTTTGATTTTCTCAAAAATTATGATTTATATAGCCATCGTTCACTACTATTTGAACATGACGTGTATACTCGTAATGAAACAAAACCTTGCAACTTCTCCATGATGAGTATACTTGTCACTCACAGTTAATTGGATAATATTAAAATCCATTTTAGTTTGAAAATCCTAGTTATCACTTATTTCTATTTAACTTGATTTTGATTTCAAAATGAGTTTATTTATTGCATTTTTATAGCAAATATTTAAAATAATTTGTGTTATTATTTTTACTTAAAATAATTTATTACTTTAATAATTTTTTTAAAAATATTGTTTTTTTAAGGTCCTTTAAATTAAGGAGACAAACATTTAGTTATCTTATTTTTTCATTTTTTTACGAGAAATACAAAAAATTAAATTCGTTGAAAGATGTACTTTCTCCAATTTTTCTTGGAAAACGTTAATTAATTTTCTCCAAAATGACTCCCAGCTATTGTTTTTTAGTAAGTATGGAAAGCATTTTGAAGAAATTTACATACAATAACAAAACATTTTGAAGCTAAAATATCCATATTTCCTATCTGTTCCTTTCTGCAAATACATTTTTCTTTGTTTCTCGATGCGATGACTGATTCCCAGTATGAACGAAGAAGTAATATACTGCGTGACTCAAATTTCCAAAAAGTAGAAAAGTATATATTTGTGCTTACTTAGGATAAAAGGAGAAAATCATTACACATGGCTGCATTACAATTGTCAACCATATATTTTAAAAACATTTTTTATGTATTCTTCTCGAATTTGTCTTAGCTGCTCTTCAAAGAAGCAACAAAGGCTTAACTTTTACCTTTTGTGGTAGTGCCTCGATTGTAATCACTTATAAAAAAATTTAGGAATGCCATTAGATCAGTGTTTTTCAAACTGTGGGGCGCGCCCCCCTGGGGGGGGGCGCGATGACCTTACGAGGGGGGCGCGAGCATATCGAATAAAAAAGATTTAAAAAATAATTAGTTTACTGGAATGAATTAAAACAAAATACTTTCAGACATAATAAAAAATACACTTTTACTCTGATATAATTTATAGGCGCGCACGCGCGCGATATTAAGTCAGCAAAAATAAAAACTTCTTCAATACCTAATTAGCTATCTTTGATCCTATAACCAAATAAAAAAACTTTTATTTAATTTGCTGTAAGCCCATGATGAGAGATTTTTTTATTACGCTTTTTTTATATATAACCTAACATACTACTCTTTCAGAGAAAAAACAGATCCCAGACCCAGAATCGAAAAAATTTAGGAACATAAAAAATTCATCACTGTCATTATTTTTGAAATACTGCACATTATAGATGTAATCTGTTTGACCTTCTAAGTTATTGGTACAGTTAGTTATGACCTCTCTCTTATGTGTTCTCTGTTGCGCTTTTTTCCATGCAAAAGAGTTTTATGATATTTGGAAAACCACGGAGAGCACACACACACAAGCATATGAAGGATTACTTGGCCAAGACATATTCTTATAAATATTCTCAACATATAAAGCATAACGAAAAACGTTTCACACATTTTTTTAGCAGTAACATACATATTATCATAATGAATATACTTTTTACCCGGAAGGGGTCGCGCGGGACACAGAGATTACGAAATCGTTAATTCTGGCAAAACTGTTTATTTATTACCAAAGAAAAATTGAAAAGTCCTTGAAAGTAGGTAAGTAAACTTTCTCTTAATTAAATTATTCACTGGAATCATGATTTGTATCGTGTACAATAAAATAATTATAAAAAAAAAGGATTGGGGTGACTCAATAACCCCGACCGTATCGATTGCGCGCCTGCTCCTGGGTTAAAACATGTTGAAGTCTTTTCGCTTTAAATATTAAAAATAATACAATTATTCTTCATCGATATTTTATATTATTGATCATTATTTAACATCAGTGGCGCACACACGGGGGGTCCGAACCCCCCCCAAAGCCCTTGATTTTTTCCGATTGATTATAATTTTAAGTTTATAGTACGCAAAATTTAATTAAGTATTTGTTATTAATGATTAATATTATTAATTAATGCTAATTATTTATTCAAGAATTAGTTTTTTACTGTGTTTTGTTCCCGAAAATCGACAAAATCAAAAGGAACCTGATACAAGATTGGTGAACTTTCGACCCCGGACCCCCTTGAAAAATTCCTGTGTGCGCTACTGTTTAACATCAATTATAAATGCTAATTCTGTGAGGCTTAAAACTACAATTCGCTTAAAACTAATTATAATTTGAGCAAACATTTTAAAAAAATCATTTTACGTTTTTGTAAACATTGTCGAGCACTTGGCTTTGCTTCCCTTACAATTCAGCTATTATATCAATAATGTTTTATTTTCTTATAAATGAACTCGTGCAAAGAGCGGGCATTTCAGCCGGTATACTTTTAATTTATCAGTGCTGTACAGAATATTTTATAACTAATTAATTAATACTAAATTAAGAACAAGTTTAATAAGTATTAATGACGTCCATGAGCTTGTCTTGGAAAGCAAAGTTTTTATAAGGAATGCTTTTGATTAGAAATTGACCCTCTGAGTTCTTTTTCTATATTTAGCAGATATCTATATTTCGTCTTCTAAGCAGCTACCGCATTTTGCAATATGTTCAACTTAAAAATTAGAGAAAGGAAAAATAATATAATAATTATCCCATTATTTTATTTATTTATTTATTTTGCTTAAAAGTAGTATACAAAATTTAATACTTATGTTACTAATTTGTATGGTTTATAATTAAGGTCGCCTATTGTAGCTTTAGCGCCAAAGTGCATTATTATTGCATTCAGTACATTATTAATGTATAAGGGGGGCGCTAAAAAAATAGTGATCGAAAAGGGGGGCGCCAGTATTGAAAGTTTGAGAAGCACTGCATTAGATAGTCTTCTAGTGAAGAATGCAAAAAAAAAAAAAATACTTCTTGAAATGAAAAAAAGAACTAAACAATTTTCAGCTAAAGTAAAACTGGATTTAAAAAAGGGGTTCTCTTCTCAACATATAAAAGATGGTAGAAATACAGAAAACATTTTAAATCATTGAATTAAAAGGAATTTAAGGGCAGTTTAAAATGATTTGGAAAGAAATTGCGTAAACAGTTGCGAAAATTACTTCACACTTACTGTCTTAAGCGCAGAATAAAAAAATCTTCTTATATTGCTAATCAGTTGTCTCGCTACAACACACTGTAAGTTCTGTAACAAAGAAGTAGAGTTCATATTAATTAATTTATTTAAAATAATTTATTCAAAAAAATGTGTCTTCTTACACAATTTTTTTTTTGAAAATGAGTCATACATAATGAGTGAGTGTTTATATTAACATCTCACTCTAAAGCAACACGAATGCTATTGACGTAATTTTAAAATATGGTCGAGTGACAAGAAAAACATCGTAACTGCTTCCATTCTCTTAATTTCCGCACCAAGGCAATGGTAGGGAGGGGGGGAGGTATATTAACCCATCGACACAAAGCAACAGAATGGCTATTGGAGACATTTATCGTAATTCTGAACCTAATTCGAGTCACAAAGGCAACATCTGAGATAATATTTCCTTCTCCCCACTATATATACCACGCCACATCACACCAACAGCAAAGGACAATTTTAACACATTCACTGCCGACGGCGTACATACACGTATCACTCAAATGGTGCGTTACATGCCCCGAACGTATGTATGCGTCTTTCCAAAATGTGATTTCTTTCTTTGGCCTACTATCAGTAATAATGTTCTGTATGCTTTAGAATGCTGTGAAATGATCTTGACCGTAATTGCGATGGATTCACTTATTTCAGAGAAAAACTTGTTTGCTTATGCCTTTTCTTTCCCACCTAATACATCGCTATGTGAAAAACAGTGGCGCAGGGGAACGAATCACGAAACTTTTAATCCGCAGTTAAAGGGTTAATATACATCAGCCTTCTTACACGGTGTGATTTTAATGCCACCAAGAAGAGAACCCAAAATATGAGAGAAAGAACTCCAGCTGTGACTTGACGAATGTAACCATTAGCTGCGCAATTCTATTACAATGTTATGTAAAGCTAAAATTTGAGAAATAAATTGTGAACAATGAAAAAAAGCTATATATTATTTTTAATTTCACAATAAAGTCGTAATGAATGATATTTAAATTTCTGACACATAATTTGACTGAATCTCATATGCAGAAATTTGTCTGAATTAAATGACTTCATTCCAGTGAATGTTATTGATAATTCATGCAATATGTTATGTAAGAAAAATATTGTTGCTAACTTGATATCGTAGAGCAACTCTCGAAGTTGTTGTTTATGTTTGCCAAGATTGAGGAAAACATTACGGTAAGGTTAGCTTGATATTTTTATTGTATAGTAATAAGGTTGCAAAGAGAGAGAGAATAGCGTTTATCAAGATTCTCGTGATTTGTTTTGCATTGATTCGTTATATATTTCTTTCAAAAAAAAAACAACTTGATCAACTTGATTATTTTACTAGACACAAATATTTTGACGAGTTATTTGAAGCTGAAATAGTTATGTCATTAACAATGGAGCATGCGCGTTGATTATTTGGTTAAGTAAAACAATGATCAGTTAGAAAAACAACTTTCATGTAGGAGCTTTTATGTTTTATAACAAGTCAAATTTTTTTCTATTAACCCTTTTGTTGGCGCATGCGCGCCAACGTCATGCGCACAAATGCAAATATTCTTCCTTGCCGCGCTGTGCCGGCAGTTGAGAACTTTCTGTGGAACAAGATGGACGAGAAAATTTCTCTTTAATACTCAGACGTAAGCATTAATATAGGACTCTAAAAATCGAAGCTCACAATAAAAATTACTTAAAATTTGCTGCGCTTGTAAATAGCATATATATGTTGTGTGATATATGTTGTGTGGTTAAATAAAAAAAGTAAAAAAGAAATAAGTGTGGCTGGTCCGTCGATGAAACAAAAACAACAAACTAAAAATAAACACCTTTTCATGGTGGCTGTTTCTATCAATCTCAAACTCCCTTCTCGGACGGCAGGCCATTCAATGCATTTTTATGAGAAAATGATTAATCCTGACGAACCAGTACGAAACGAATTCAGTTCACCACTGCATCATCCAGCTGTCGGTGACATTTGGAGTGGATGCATATCCGAAACATCCGTCTCTGTGTTTTTCTGTGGTCAATACATCATCGCAAAAAGGTTAAAAAATATTCCAAGCACATGTATTTGGTTAGCATTGATGGATTGAAGGATGGCAAAGCTAAATATTAAACTATATCTTGAGGAATTATACATTTAAGATCACATTATGATCTCTAAATAACATTTCTAGTTTCTGAATATTGATTATTTGGTGTTAAATTCGCATTTTAAGACCTTTCAAATTGATCGAAATTCATTGCAACTATATGGCTTATCTATAATCAATTTCGTTTTCCAATATATAAATAAACTGATTAAATCATGTTTTAATGTAATCGGATTTACAATTAGAAAATTTTCAAAGTACGCAACTTTCTAATTTATTAAATGGGAAACATTGTAGATGACGTGTTTTCATCCGTTACTTAAAAAGAAGCGATTTTTTTAAAGGGTTCGTATAAGTTTGGTAAATTGTTGCAGCCCTTTGTGTCATACTTAGTAATTTTGTGTTGATTGTTTCATATCGAATTTATTACATCTTCTAATTGCACTATATATTTAATAGTATGAAATATCCTTTTAACTTACCATCTCGTAGAAATTAGTTCAAGAAAATTGCGTAAAAAATAAGTTAATAAAACAGGTTTCGCATATCTCTCCAATCATTTCTAAATATTAAGCAGTATATTAGCTGCGATAGCCGTTCTCTTCGCAGGTGAATTGAAAAATAAAATATTATATATAGATAGAAGGAAAACGAAATTTTTTTATGTGTTAAATTTAAGTGAATTGCCAATTAATAAAAAAGGCTTTCTTAGTAGATCTGTGATCCTCAAAAAATCATACTTGAAAAAGTTGAAATATGTAGGTTTAATAGTTGAGAAAAGGGATTTTTTTATGTATAACGCCTTCATAACACCTATGTGGGCAAACACACACTTTTGAAAATCCCCTTACAGGTTCTCTGCTCAGCAAAAGTCATGTTTTCTCTATTTCAAGTTTATAGGTTTGGTTATTCATAAAAGATAATTTTTTATGGAATACTCTCACAACCCCGTTGAAAATGTCAATTTTCACAAAACCCTTTCTTTGCGAATCTCAACTCCATGAACGAAGCATACCAGCTAAATTTCAGGTCTAGGTTTAGTTCGAAAATGGGAATCTCATAACACCTAACACCCTCTAATTACCTAACACCCTGTAACCCTCCTGGGGGTCAACTTTTCTTAAAAGAATCTCTTGTACTGGTTATCTACTCCTTGAAAGGAATATATCAGCCAATTTTCAAATCTGAAGGTCTAATAGTTAAAAAACAGGAATATTTTTCTATAGCGGCATATAAAGCCTCTCAACCACACTTGGGGATAGATTTTCGCAAAATCCTTTATTCCCGAATTTCTACTACATAAAAGGAACAAGCATGCCTAATTTCAAGTATGCAGGTTTAATAATTAAAAAAAGGGAATATTTTTCTATAACGACACTTAAGCCCTCACAAAACCCTATGGTCGGTTGTTTTCGCAAAACCCATTTTGTAACAGATATGTATTTCATGAAAAGAACATGCCTACCAAATTTCAAGACTGTACATCTAACAGTTTAAAAATTAAGATAAATATCTATAACACACCTTAATCCCCGCAACTCCACATGGCGGGGAGGGTCAATTTCCACTATATCCATGCTGTAGTGGAAAACTACTCTATGAATGGAATCTGCTTACCAAATTTTGAGACTGTACGTCTTACTTTGACAATTGAAATGATCTATAACACCCCTTAATTCCCCGCAATTACCCTTTGGAGTCATTTTCTGAGAAAACTGTTCTTAGTTAAGTTCCTTTCACGGAGTAGAGATCAGCTAACAAATTTCAAGTTTTTAGGTTTAATAGTTACGCCGATATCGTGATGGAGTCACTTTCCTCATTTATACAGGATATCCAAGCTTAAAGTATCTAAAAGTTATCGTTTATTACGAAACTATCATTAGAACGTAGTAAACTGTTCATTCCTGGACTAGAAACCCCTCCGAGATTTTTTAAGTCTAGTCCGATTGGTCGCACTTGCACGCATTATTTGGCAAATGCAGGTGATAACTTGTTACACTGACTTCATTGGTAAACATGTGGACGCCACAGCAAAGGTGCATTATGCACTTTGGTTAACGGAATTTAAATCAGCCACGTGTGTACAGCGACGTGTTCGAACAGAATGTCGATCCTCTGACATCAAAAATCTATCCGCCAATGGGAAATAACTTTAAAAGGAGACGGGAACTCAGGAATCTCAAAAAAACTGTCAAGCATGCTTAAGTTTTCGTGAAAGAAGACAATATTGATCGTGTGCGTGATTCATTGTAAAGGAGTCCTAATAAGTATTTCATTTAAGCCAGAAACGCAGTGCTTCTCAAACTTTCAATACTGGCGCCCTCTTTTCGATCACAATTTTTATCGCGCCCCCCCTTATACATTAATAATGTACTGAATGCAATAATAATGCACTTTGACGCTAAAGCTACAATATACGATCTTAATTATAAACCATACAAATTAGTAACATAAGTATTAAATTTTGTGTACTAATTTTAAGCAAAATAAATAAATAAAATAATAGGATAATTATTATGTTAATTTTCCTTTCTCTAATTTTGAAATTTAACAAAATATATATAGTTATCTGCTAAACATAGAAAAAGAACTCAGAGGGTCAATTTCTAATAATAAGCATTCCTTATAAAAACTTTGCTTTGCAAGACAAGCCCATGGAAGTCGTTATTACTTATTAAACTTGTTCTTAATTTAGTATTAATTAATTAGCTTTAAAATATTCTGTGCAACACTGATACATTAAAAGTATACCGGCTGAAGTGCCCGCTCTTTGCCCGAGTTCATTTATAAGAAAATAAAACATTGATATAATAGCTGAATTGTAAGGAGAGCAAAGCCAAAGGCTCGACAATGTTTACAAAAAGGTAAAATGAATTTTTTTAAATGGTAGCTCAAATTATAATTAGTTTTAAGCGAATCGTTATTTTAAGCCTCACAGAATTAGCATTTATAATTCATGTTAAATAATGACAATAATATAAAATTCCGATGAAGAATAATTGTATTATTTTTTAATATTTAAAGCGAAAAGACTTCAACATCTTTTAACCCGGGAGCAGGCACGCACTCGATACGGTCGAGCGGGATTATTGAGTCACCCCAATCCTTTTTTTATAATTATTTTATTTTACACGATACAAATCGTGATTCCAGTGAATAATTTAATTAAGAGAAAGTTTACTTACCTACTTTCAAGGATTTTTCAATTTTACTTTGGTAAAAAATAAATAGTTTTGCCAGAATTAACAATTTCGTAATCTGTGTGTCCCGCGGTAACACTTCCGGGTAAAAATTGTATTCATTATGATAATATGTATGTTACTGCTAAAACATATTGTGTTAAACGTTTTTCGTTATGCTTTATATGTTTGAGAATACTCATAAAAATAAGTCTTGGCCAAGTAATCCTTCAAAGTGCCCTCCGTGGTTTTCCAAGTATCATAAAACTCTATTGCATGGAAAAAAGTGCAACAGAGAAATACTACATTGCTTACAACTTCCCTAAATGAGAAAAAAACACATAACAGAGGGGACATAACTAACTGTACCAATAACTTAGAAGGCCAAACAGATTACAGCTATAATGTGCAGTATTTCAAAAATAATGACAGTGATGAATTTTTTATGTTCCTAAATTTTTTCGATTCTGGGTCTGGGATCTGTTTTTTCTCTGAAAGAGTTGTATGTTAGGCTTAAAAATAAAGCGTAATAAAAAAATCTCTCATCATGGGATTACAGAAAATCAAAGAAAGTTCTTTTATTTAGTTATAGGATTAAAGATAGTTAATTAGGTATTGAAGAAGTGTTTATTTTTGACGACTTGATATCGCGCGCGCGTGTGTGCCTATAAATTATATCAGAGTAAAAGTGCATTTTTTATTATGTCTGAAAGTATTTTGTTTTAATTCATTCCAGTAAATTAATTATTTTTTTAAATCTTTATTTTCGATATGCTCGCGCCCCCTCGTAAGGTTATCGCGCCCCCGGGGGCGCCCCACAGTTTGAGAATCACTGCAGTAACGACATTCCATTCTGTTTGAGCACGTCGCTGTACACACGTGACTGATTGAAATTCCGTTAAACAAAGTATGCAGTGCACCCTTTGCTGTGGCGTCCACAATTTTACTAATGAAGTTGGTGTAATAAGTTATCGTCTGTGTAATTGCAGAATAATACACGCATGTTTAACCGATTTTACAACACCCAAACTTCTCGAAGACTCCAATTCATGGATGAACAGTTTATTACATTCTGATGGGCAGTTCCGTAATAATAAGCCATAACTTTTATACACTCTAAGCCTGGACATCTTGTATACAGCTATACAAAACAAATTTCCTTATAAAAATGTACGTCACCCCCATCTCAAAATTTTATTAATATAATTTCGATATGTTTCCAATGTAGTTTTTCAGATCTCATGGGAACTTATTTGATGTACGGTTATCCTTCTTTTGGTCACTAGTTTATTATTATTTTATATAATTAAAGTAATAAGAAGCTAAGTTATAAGATAAAAGAAAGCCATTTTTGGCAACACTTTATGAATCAGCTAGATATATTATAACTATTGTTACAAAATTTGTATAAATAGTGTAAATAATTTGTATTTGGATATCTAAAGCATTTATATTACTCTATGTTATATTTATTTTATGTTAAAATTGTACTTTTCACAAGCAATGCCGCCGCTTATGTTTAAATGGCGATTCAATGAGAACTTGGCGAAATCTTGGTTGTAGAGCCAAGTTGGCATCTTTTTTGGCGACCAAGTTGGTGGCCAATTCAGCGACTTTAGCGACCATGTTGGCGAGTTCGGAACCCTCTGGATTATTCTAGAAATTTGTGGAGAGGTCCACTAATGTCATGCTTTATGACACGAGTGGTTATATTTCTGGAAGTTTCTGCCGCGCCTATAAATAGAGATGCTTGCCGGAACGAGAGTTAGTCTTGATTAAACCAGCGAGTATAGTGAGCAATGTTTTGACTAGCGATTATCTTGGCTGTGCTTGTGAATAATCTTTTACATGCGTGTATTTTTAAACAATGACAATTGTGTTTGAGTGCTTTTGAAGGCGTGAAGACCTTCGGACATTTACTCTGAAAATGTTGATGCTGAATCCAGTATTTAAAGGATTGGTTTTTCTCTCGTCAATAAATTACCATCGCTTTTAAAGAACTGTCTCATACTTTGTGACTGATTTGCATAAAATCCTCGAACTCGGATCTACGTTACACCATATATATTAGAGGAAAAAGAAAGAATGAAAAAGCAATAATTATGCCGATATGAGTCGTAGAGAAGGACGCTTCAAATTTACTAAGTTAATTATGAATTTCCATCAGAAAGCTTAAAATGTAATCAGAAGCAAAATAGTAATGCGCGATTTACTACAAGAAAAAAAATTGCTTAAAAACTTCAGCTTTACGGCTTGAAGTTATGATTTATAAAGCACAGTGAAAATTCTGCATTCCAATAATAATTTACAGAGTGAGTTAATATTAACGTCGCACTGTTCAGCTACACGAGGGCTTTTGGCGACAGACCACGTAATTTTGAACCATGGTCAAGTGACGTGGACGACACCTGAGCTGGCACCCCCCTCTCCTAACTACCCCACCACACCAACGGGAGGACGTTTCAGCTCTCGACAGATTTAACGTGCATCGCTGCCCTACACGGCGGGTCTTTAGTGGTACTGGGATCGAACTCATGATATGCCTGCCATGGTTGGATACCTTAACCACTGGGCTACCGCAGCCCAATAATTTACAGAACATTTGAAGGCTCTTGTCGCCATTTAGCACATTAATATCAATCATAATAAGTAAAATCTTAACTGAAAAAAATCAAGTTTTGAAAATAAAAATTGATCAAAAGGAAATTTTGTGTAAAATTTTTGTTCCTAGTAATTAAAAAAGAAATCTTCTCAAATTCTGTATTAAAAAAAAGACTGATACTCACTGAAAACACCTTCAATATGCACACTTCAATTTAAATACAAATAAATGCAAATATACAAAAACGTTGCGTATCACATTGCACAAAACATTTTGATATAGCGAAATATATATATGTGGGAGACAACAAGGGGTCCCAAACGTTTGACTTTCTTATGGTTTATTTAACATTAAACAAAAATTAATTAAAAAGGTAGATAAGTTTGACAATGATATGCAGAAGGTAACGCCTGCTCGCGCACCTCTCGCGTTCTCTTTTCTCTTCTCTTTTCTTTTCTCAAGAGTCAAAGTTTTTACAGTTTCAGTTCTGCTTTCACTTATCTGCGCCTGCGCGCGAAGACTGCGTGGAGTTGTCGATAACTATTGGTTACTATATCCGGCCAGCCTGACTGTCCGCTGTCCGCAGCGGTACTTCCATGGAGACCAGAGGAGAATCTGAAACTTACAAAAAAAAGACGGAACAGACAAGGACTATACGACAAATAAACAAAGATGTAACATATCATAATTTTGCTGAACTAGACATTTTCTCCATCATGTGAAGGCACCTCTTCGACATCCGGAAGGTTCCACAGGAAAACATTGTGTTTCACAGGCATAAGAACGTCTTTTTTAACAAGTTGATCTTTGGTTGAACGCATCGATATTTTCCTCTGTAGAGTTCTGGACGTCTGTTCAAAACGATTTCTCTTTTTCCTTCGTTTCCACTGCCAAGGTTGAAAGATTTTTCGGAGCAACACAAACCGATGATGTTTACTCTTCATAGGTAAAGGGTTAGGTGAGCGGGAGATAAATTCCACGGAACTCGTTTTCATGGCACCATTGGCTTTCTTACACAATACTATATCAGAACATTTTTCTCTTACAATACTCAATTTTAACTTAGTAATCTTAATTTTATTACATTTATAATCCTTAACTAGTGAACTCAAATCATTTCTAGTATTAAAGTTTTTAACATATGGCAAATCATAACTAGAGTTTTCTATCACATTTGAAACGGAAACATTTGGAAAAGAAATAGCACTAGAATAAGCATAAGCATGAGCACCTAAAGAGGATTCACTTTCATTCAATGCGTGGCCTAGTTTTTTTATTTCAGAATATACACTGGGATGTATAATAAATTCTTCGGTCAAGGTCGGTGATATCGCCGTTCGAACACTTATACCGGGAGAGTGTTGATTAAGAGAAATATTTATGGGTTTAACTTCTACCATTCGCTGTTCGCCAAAACATGAACTTAATGTTATGATTTCTTCGGAAGGTGTTTGCACTCTAATTAGTGAGGAATTTAAAACTGGGATCTGGCAACCTGAATCGATCAAGGCTGTTACGGGTTGATTTTCCACAAAAATGTTTACGTATTGAAATTGTTCGAATTCATCGCTATTTTGTTTTTCGCTCTCGACTTTCAAAGTATTCACGTTTATTCTATTATGGATGTGGTCGTTAGATTCTTTAGGTTTAAAACGCTTCTCACAGTCTCTTGCGCAATGAGATGAATCACCGCATATAAAGCAATTTTTATTTTCTCTTTCAAGATATTGGGGATAGTTCTCTTTAATCTTTGGTTTAAAGTTTTGTGATCTATTTTTAAAGGGGTCTTGGGTATATCCATAAGTAATAGGAATTTCTTTATGTGATCCGCTTCTAGATGAAATATAAATATCACACTCTTTAGCTAAATCAATAGGCCTAAACCAATCTTCTGCTTCTCGAATGCCAATATGAGTTGCAGTTTCCTTATTTAAAGTTTCAAATAATTTATCAGAAATTATAAGATCACATAGAGATTCAAAGGAATTAACTTTTCTTAACGAACAATAAATAATATTGGAAGTTTGCCGTCAATCTTGCAGCAAATTGGATGTATGTCTCGCCTGATGATTTTACAGCATTTTTAAATGAGTTTAAACACTCGCGAGGGTTAATTGGAATTCTCTGAGTACTATAGATTTTAGTTTTTCATAGTCATTTAATTCCTCTTCTTTAATATATAATAAAAAACATTATGAGCTCTTTCAGAAGATTTATTAAAATTTCAGATTTATATTCGTCATTTATTTTCTTGGTTAAAAATGCGCGTTCTAATGATTGGAAGAACCGATTAAAATTTTCAGATCTGGTGGGAACAGGAAGAGATAAAGTTTTTTAATACTTGTTATCATATTTTCTATGTTAGTTTCGAACTGTTTCTCTTCGACTTTAGCTGCAGGATTTAAACTTAATGCTTTATTTTTAGCCCTTTGAAGTTCGATTTCTTTTTCTAACTTTGCTAACTGAAGTGTCGCGAGCTCAATTTTCTGTTTTTCTAAAGTTACTTCTCTTTCGTTTCGCGATACTCTCTCATCTATACAGTTTTGAATTAAAAGTTTTAACGAAAATCTGGATCACTTTCAAATGTACTACTGTTCTCAATTTTAGTCCTTAGTTTAACTATAGTGTCCGTACTCTCCCACAGTACCGTCTAGATTCTCAACAACTCTTATGAGATCCTCTTTAAGAGCGTTTTTATACATTTTAGAAAAATATGGAAAGATCCTACCTTTTTTTTCTGGCTCCCTTGTTGCTCGCACGTACGATGTATCCAATAATTGAAGAAAATTTCGATTCCACTGATTTCACCTCTTCGCAGGTAATATAGTTGAAATTGTTCGAATTGACACCTCTTCGCAGGTTATATCTTGAAATTGTAGTTCCGACCTCTACACAGGCGGATTATTCACACTGAGTTAGTTCCAACCTCTACACAGGCGGGATTTTGAGGGTTCGTTGAAAAATACACCTCTACACAGGTTATTTTGTTATTTGTTCCGACCTTTACACAGGCGGAATGAAGTTGAAAGATTCAACCTCTACACAGGTTGAACGAAGTTTTCGAAAAATGGCGGCGCGTCTCCTCCACGGACGGCTTTTTTTCACGTTCCAAATTTTGATCAAAATCGAAATTTTTTTTTCAATCCCGGCCTCTACACAGGCGGAGTATTCATGCTGAGTTCAAACCTCTACAAAGGTTGAACGAAGTTTCCGAAAAATGGCGGAGCGTCTCCTCACAGACGCTTTTGTTCATTGTCCAGACTTTGGTTCTAAATCGAAATTTTATCGATCGCGGCCGAGCCCCCATAATTTGTGGGAGACAACAAGGGGTCCAAAACGTTTGACTTTCTTATGGTTTATTTAACATTAAACAAAAATTAATTAAAAAGGTAGATAAGTTTGACAATGATATGCAGAAGGTAACGCCTGCTCGCGCACCTCTCGCGTTCTCTTTTCTCTCTCTTTTCTTTTTCTCAAGAGTCAAAGTTTTTACAGTTTCAATTCTGCTTTCACTTATCTGCGCCTGCGCGCGAAGACTGCGTGGAGTTGTCGATAACTATTGGTTACTATATATATATATATCCAAAAATTAAGAATAACTTATTCAAATCAAAACAGAGTTAGTGTTTATAGTCGTAAGCCTCCTAATATATCTATATATGTACTAGTGGAATTATAATTAAATAAAATGGCAAATAAGTGTGGTTACAAACTCATGACCAGTATTTCCGAATTGTAAGTTTGAGTATTGAAGCTATTGTGGAACCGTCATGTATGGAAGTTATTGCACATTACCTCCTCGTGTTGGTATGATATGGAAATATGGAATGTAAAATGTCAGCTCAGATGTTGTCATCGTGATACGAAGTTCAAGACTATGAAGTTTATCTTAAATTGCCGAAGCACAACAGCCACGTATGGTATAAATCTAATCTGATTAAAAAAAACTTGTAATTTATTAAAAAAACCGTTACTCAATCGAAATTCTGAATATGGCATTACGAAATGTTATGATAGAGCTATTTTTAAAATATTTCCTTTCACGTCATCTGATTTAGGTACTAAATTATATGATTACTCCGCAAAATAAACTTAGTGTTGAGTTACATAAATCTTAGTTTATCTCAGCCAATCACACACAAACAAATATCGATTTTCTTGTCTTTATTTTTAAATGCTAGTGTTCAAACCCTAACCCTAAATAAGGACTCTTGGTACTTAAGTTCGTAATTATGAATCATATTCGTGATGGCAATACATGACCTTGTACTTAATTTTCCTTCATCATACGGCTTAAGTAATTTGAGACTCAGTTCATTTGTGTATTGTGTTTTTCAGCTCACACACCACATATTAATGATTTGATTTCATTTTTATGACTTTTCAGCTTCACGAGGGTTGTCGACAACAGACTTCCTACATTTGTATCTCGTTCAAGAGCCTGAACTGTCACCTTACTCTTCAAACTTACGCACCTCGATAACGTAAAAACTTTGAATAACGACGGTTTTAATGTGACTTAGCCCCGTTTAGAGGTGTAGTTTTATTTCTGGTATACCAGGACTCGAACCCATGGCTCGACAGAAACAAAGCTAGCTAATACTGCTGGGTTTTCGTGGTCCTTGAACAGCAGGCAACGATGTAACGAATTAAAAGTTTTGTGTCGTCAATCAGAGGACATTGATTGATGTTATATTACACACTTTACGCCTACTGCTTTAATGTGAATGTGTTTTAAGTCCTCATGATTTGTTGCTAGAAACATTCAATGAATTTTTTCATTTTCAAATTATTTAATTTTAATTTTTCGGAATATATTACGTAATCTGCGCTGAGTAGCCGCGTAGCTTATTGACCACGGTCGAGAACTTGTGACCAGCGTTTTTGCCACGAAGTTAAGAGTTTGAGGCTTGATTATATTAAACAGTATCTGATGCATGTTAAAACGGACGGGGCTCAAATTTATCAAGTTTGGTTATAATATTTATAATTAGGGTGCCGGTGTAGATGCCATCTTCGTCTTTTGAAGATTTTTCAAAATTAAAAAAATAAGTCACCAATAAGTCTTTATTTGCTTCTGATTGTTAAGTTAATTAATCCATCAAGTGATGTTCTGAATTCTTAATAACAATGTTTAATTAACACGATTAGTAAATTGTTTACCTGGGTGAGATTGATTGATTGATTGAATATTAACGTCACACTGTTCAGCTACTCGAGGGCTTTTGGCGACGGACCACGTACTTTTGAACCATGGTCAAGTGACGTGGATGACACCTGAGCTGGCATCTCCTCACCTAACTACCACACCACACCAACGGGGTACGTTTCAGCTCTCGACAAATTTAACGTGCATCTCTGCCCTACACGGCGGGTCTTTAGTGGTACTGGGCTTGAACTCGTGACAAGGTAAGCCACGATCCGATACTTACCAAAGTGAGAATGGAATCAAAAGGAAAATTTCATGAATAGTTTTTTGTACATAATTTTTTTTGACCTGGTGTGGGACTTTTGTTTGGATAATTCTATTTATTGAAGTCATTCATAAATTCATAACTTGCTTCTGCTAATTAATATGATATCTACATAAAAAAAGAATAAATATGGAACTTTATTAAACTCGGAAATTTACGAGAGGATCATTTAAAATTTGCAATTTTACCCAGTTTTAAGACGAGGAATCAGGTACACAAAAGAGAACAATAGCGATATTATAAAATTGTTTTTAAAAAAATAAAAACTTGTGTAATTCAAGCTTAAAAGTATGTATTTACTTCAAAAGTAAGAAACATCCATTCACCTTTACAGGGCAGTCGATATGACAGATAATCTGAAAGAAAAAGACTCGTAGGGGCCGGTTTTATTTAGAAAATGTACCAAGAGATTTCCTTACTAATTAAATATCTCGCTAGCACCATTGAAGATCCGCCAGCACGGTCCAAAGCGCGTAATTCTGTCGATAGCTCAGACGTTGTCCCTTTCGTGTGGTGTGGCAGTTAGGACAGGTGTCGTTTTTGTCACTTGAAAATGATTCAAAATTTTAAGGTTTGTCGCCCAAAGCCTTTGAGTAGCTGAACAGTGGGAAGTAAATATTCACTTACTGACTCTGAATATCCCGAGGTCAATCAAAACGCATAAATTTTAAACACTTAACACAAAGCACTTCGGTGTTCAGAGGAAAGGGTATAAAATTTCTGTTTATCTATTACTTTTTTAAACCATAAAAGTCACACATCACTACTCAGAAGGTGAAGGGCATATTATCTTTTTCTCTTTATATGACCAGTTGAATAACAGCTGTGTCCGTGTCATTTAATAGCAGTTGAAATTTGAGAAATAATTCATTCGCGAATATTTCTCTTGTTGTTTGAATGTGTGTCGATAAGAAACAATAAGTAAAAAAAAAGATCCATTGTAGATTCAATCATTGATAAAAAACCTAATCTCGACCTAAAGAGCAGTTTCTTTTCGAAACCAGCTATTTCGCAAGGGTTAATTCTTTATTTTAGGTCTGACAAAATCAATTTTTTCCATTCACCTTCTCCATCAAACGAGACTACTATTAGCATAGAAAAGATAATTTGCATATCTCTATAATTCGTATATCGCATATGAAGAAAGATAATCTCACATGAGAGAACAGAAACAACACCAATATACCTTGTGAAACTATCTGATATATCAGACTAAAAACGCTTTACATATTGAATATTTTATATCATTCCTCAAACGTACATGACCCGCTTTTGTTTTGATGCTGGAATAAATTCATTCCATGAATTGCAAATGTGTGTTTAAATATTTTATTGTGTACATTATTTAATGCTGAACATAACATAAAGGATTCAAACGTGTGTTTTTTCGTATCTGTTTATCAATATAACAGATGATGAAGGAAGTGAAAAACATTTTTAAATGGCTCATTGTGTGCACACGTGTCGTTAAATACACTTTTTTGAACAACGTGCTTGATATCTGCATTATGGAGAAGCTTACATAATAAACCAAACTTTTGTATAACACGTGAATTCAGTTAAATAAATTCCAATAAATAAAATTGGAGTTATTTCCACCACTTCTGTTTCTGTATCTTGAAAGGAGTTCGATCTAAGACTTTTGCAGAGCTGCCTCAAAGGGGGATCAAATAATATTTTATTAATCTAATATTTATTGTTCATTATACATAAAACGTTTAAATTCGTCTAAAATACAGTACTTCTATTACATGTGAATGCTTTCTTCTAATGACTGGAGATATAATACTTCCATAAACTCTTTATTTAATCTATATATACTACAGAGTTAATATAAAACTAACAAATTTAATTAGTTTTATAAATATTTACAATGCATCATGTTATTTACAGTGGTGAAATGCAGTTTGTGCGAGATAAGTTGAAGCAGGAATGAAAATTCACATTGTGATATTTTGCTCAAGTGAACTATTTGAAAGAATCATATTTATTTCAAACACACAGTTCAATTCATTAAATAACTAATAAACGTATTTTTATATTTAAACCAAATGGAGTTTCTCATGGAATCAGCAATTTTCTTTATAAATGTTACATTTAGTGCTTTTGGCATCTTTAGAAAAGACTATACATCAAAGTGGAGAAAATTCAATTTCAATCTGAAAGTATTTAGGAAACACTTAATTGTTTTACCCAAATAACGTTAAATCAAGAGAAAGCTCCATGTGTGCTCTTGTTTCACGAAACGAAATCGTCAATTAACGTTAGATGTGAATTTCAACGTTTTTATGAATTTTAACTATCGTTAACAAGTTTGATGAGGTAAAAATTCTTCCTGAAAGGCTTAGGTTGCATGCTTATAAGGTGCAGGACTTTTTAAAGAACACTTGGCGGGAACTGAAATACCGCTATTAAATTATTCGAGATATTAGGGGGGAGGGATTATCAATGGAATATTAACAATGAATGAAACCTAAGAATCAGTTATTGGAATATATATAATGTTACGTAGATCCAGATTCGGGGATTTTATGTAAAATAATCACAAATAAAATAAACATTTCTATAAGAGCGATGGAAATTTATTATCAAAAATCCAATCCTTTAAATACAGGATTCAGCAGCAATATTCACAGAGTAAATCTCCGAAGATCTTCACACCTTCAACAGCAATCAAACACAATCATCAGTGCTTAAAAATATACGTAAGTAAAAGTTATTCGCACAAGCACAGTCGAGCTAATCGCTAGTCAAAACAATGTTCACTCCTCGCTGGTTTAATCCAGACTGCCTGACGTTCCGGCGAGCATTTCTATTTATATAAGCGTGACAGAAACTTCCAGAAATATAACCGCTCGTGTCATCGAGCGTGACGTTAATGGAGGGTTCCACTACTTTCTAGAAGAATCCAGAGGGTTCCGAACTCCCTAGCATGGTCGCCAATGACGTCAAATGGTCGCCAAATTGGCCTCAAACTTGGTTGCCAAAAATGATGCCAAATAGCTCTACCGCCAAGATTTTGCCAAGTTCTCATTGAATCGCCATTATAACGTAAGGGGCGGCATTGCTTGTGAATAGTACAATTTTAACATGAAATAAATGTAACATAGAGTAATATAAATGCATTGAACACCTAAATACAAATTATTTACACTATTTACATAAAATTCGTAACAATATTTATATGTATGTGTGTGTGTGTGTTTGTGTCTAAACCTGTATAATATGAACCCTAATAGGAAGTCGCATTTATTCAAACATTGTTTGCTTGTAAATATTATCTTATAATTCCTGCTTTGATTGGAATATTGAGACTCAAATAGAATATAGTATAGACTAAATTAGTTATACTTTTAAAGGAAATGTTTCCTTAAGATATCAGATTGAGTATATGAAACATAAGAAGTATAGGATAGGGTTTGAGTATACGTAGAATGCCATTTGGGATTTCAGAATAAATTGAATAATAGAGTAACATAAGAATAGAATAACATAACAGAAAAGATTAAAGTATGCTCATTGACTGAATGCTATAAAATCGAGAATTTTTAATAGATTTCATCTAAATAAATGCATTAACCGATTAATGAAACTGGAAAATTAGATTACTTCTGGTACTGAGTATTTACGCGAACACACCTTTTAGAAAGACCTGATGCTAACAGTATACATAATTGCTAACAGTATACAATTGCAAAAGATAAAAAAAGAAAAATAGAAAAAAAGAAACGAGTCATACTCAAATAGTAACTTATATCCTGAAAAAGATGAATTGGATATGATTGGAAATAATTTTCTATCGAATGATTGTATCTTTAATTAAAAATTTATTTAATTGTCACAAGGAGTAAAATGCAATTTTTATCAAAAATAATTATTTTTGATCAATTTGGGGAAGAGCGGGATAAATATCCAGCAAGCGAGAGGAAAGATGTTACACATCAGAAAGGAAACACTTCACAATGAAAGGAACTTCATATATAAAACTCGTATCAAGACACATTTAAAAAAGATTTGAAAGAGTTATTTATGCTGAGAAAGTATTTACCAACTCATAAGCGATATATTTTTGCCAGAGCTTTCTACGCTTAAATAAATCACTGAAAGAAAGTGATTGATAGATTAAGGTTAAAAGAATGCCAAAGAATATTTGAAACGTTATTCCTTCATCTGTCTTTTCCTATAGCTAAAAAAATTTAACTTGTCACCTATTTATCAAAGCTCTCGTATGCATATTCTTTACATAGTGAAAATTCATTTTTTAACCGAAAAACCTTCAGTTATCATTTATTCTTTTGAACTGAGATTAGGTGAAAGGAGATGAAGAAATGATCTGGCGCGGAAAGGATGCTAGAAGTGTAAAGTAATATGCAATAGAAATGGGGATTCTCATCGCAATATTCCATTCGAATAAGTATTCCATTAAAATCACATCCATCATTCGCAATTCTATTTTATTAAATGCTTGAGAAAGAGGATTTAATATTTGTGTGCGTGTGAAGCAAACGCAGCATTACTTTCCAAGATGACGACCGATATAGCATCTGTCAAGTGATTTATTCTCAGTTTGGTTTGGCAATTCATCAAAACGATCATCAAGCAAGGCGTAGATTCGTTGAATGGGCCCAAAACGAGATTGCCGTTGTTCCCGATTTTCATAAGCGAATTTTGTTTAGCGATGAAGCGCACTTCTGGTTGAATGGCTACGTCAACAAACAAAACTGCCGCTTTTGGAGTAAAGCTAATCCACAAGTGTATGTCGGAACACCGTTACATCCAGAAAAACTGACTGTTTGGTGAGCTTTATGGGCTGGTGGAATCCTTCTTCAAAAACGATGAAGGCCACAACGTTACAGTCAATGGTGATCGGTATAGAGCCATGATTACTAACTTTTTCATTCCTGAATTGAACAATCATGATGTCCAGGAGCTGTGGTTTCAACAAGACGGCGCAACATGTCACATAGCTCGTGCCACAATCAATTTATTGAAAGACACGTTTGGTGACCGCCTAATTTCACGTTTGGACCTGTGAATTGGCCTCCAAGATCTTGTGATTTAACACCGCTAGACTATTTTCTGTGGGGCTGTGTAAAGTCATTGGTCTATGCGGATAAGCCACAAACGCTTGATCATTTCGAAGACAACATTCGCCGTGTTATTGCCGATATATGGCCACAAATGTTGGAAAAAGTCATCGAAAATTGGACGTCCAGATTGGACTACATCCGAGCCAGCCGTGGCAGTACTATGCCAGAAATCATATTTAGAATGTAATGCCACAAGATTATATTTGGAATAAAAAAAATTCATGTCAATCGAATAATACATCGTTGTTTTATTGCAATTCAAAGTTCTATACCTCTCAAAAAAGCACCCTTTACTATATAAATATCAGAATTTATTTTGATTATTGAAATATCAGTATAGAGATTATATTGTCATTTTGCTTTCCTGATCTATAATAAATTTTTCACTAAAAAACTTAGCATTCTTCGGTTTATAAGTGAGCACCCTTTATTATTTACGTTTTATCAGATTTCTTTTACTTATTTTAATCTGTTTTTATTATTCGTAATTATTACACGTTACAAATAGTTACAGATATATATTATAGAGATTTTTAACATTTATCACAATTGTACGAACAAGTCTTAATTAAGCTATGAAATAATATGAGAAAAAATAGATGAGTATAAGATATTGTTTTTTTTTACACTTCGTACATAAGACTTTTATTGATATCACAATTTTTAGTACTCTTACTATGCATATATATACTGTATTTACTAGAGTCTAAGTCAAACTTTTTGTCCTATCTGAATGCAACTGAAACTTGGATTCGGCTTAGAATTGAAGAAAAAAACTCGTTGTATGGGACAATTACAGATTCATGCATGTATTTGAAAAAGTTTATAATATTATTAAAATTATTCACTTATTCACTTTTTATTAGTTCTCCTTTTAAATTCATTTTTATTTCGTAAAACTGAATTTCGATAAGCCATTTTACACTATTTTTCATTTGTCCCCAAAACTTGTTAATAATTTGGAGTGTGGCTTAGAATCAATTGTGGCTTAGGTAATTGATACGATGGTGGTGAAGAAATAAGATATATGTAGATAAATAGATTTAGAATTATTCTATGCATTATTTTCAATTGGGGTTTGCTCAACAGAAAAGGGGAAGGTTGGCTAGCCAAATCACATGTTCAACGCCACTTTTATATATTGTTTCATACATAAGAGTTGCCCTAAATCAGAAATGTTTATAGTACTGTAATATATCCACATATTTATATATTTTTAAATCCTATTATTTTTAATTTCTAATGTATCATTTCTAAAACTTTATGTCTGGTGTATCTTATAGTTTCGGTTTTTTTCAGTTTAGATGTGATTACTGATTATTCATCTCTCTATAGTAGATAGAGTTTTGACTATATATATATATATATATATATATATATATATATATATATATATATATATATAACGAAACCAACTCACGTGAGATCTCTTGTACTTTGGGATCTACAGTTATGCACTTGGCTAGAATGTCTCTTTTTTAATATAAATCCACTAAGACATAAATGACACCATCCTTTCTATTCGAGATCTGAGAATCTGAGAATAAGTACAGTAGGAACATTAATATTCCTTGCCGGCCTCTGGGCTTTAGAGTTTTCCTCCCACCTTCAGCCTTCCAACTTTAAATTTATCAATAAATTTTCTAGGAAAAAAAGTCTGCTTCCCTTCCTGCTGCCTTTTGTGTCTATGCTCTTGAAACCATCATGACTTCATATCCAAAGGATATGTGGCTCCACATTCATACTGATGGCTCTGCTCAGGATGGCGGCTCAGCTGGGGCTGGCTTTTATTATGAAAAACCTTTTTGGAGACTCTTTGGCAGAAGGCTTGAGTCCTACAAACTTTGATGCGGAGATAGAGGGTGTGAGACAAGCAATATGACACTTATCCAATTCGTCTACTTCAAAGACACGAGCTGTCTTCCTTGTATATTATCAGTCTGCGATCCTCACTCTCTGTTCCTTACGCAATAGTGACTAGATAGAGGTGGAGGTGGCGAGAGAAAAAAATCATGAACTCAACGGTGCTGACTGAACTATTATATTTCAATGGATTCCTAGCCATTGCGGCATACCTGGCAATGAAAAGGCGTACTCTCTGGCGAAACATAGCTGCAAACTCCCACAACCTTCTAATAGCTAGTCTCTCTCTCATGCAGACAGTCATTTTTCAAATATTTCTAGATCCGTCGGAAATTACATTCACCGAATTCAAGAGAATGAAGCTAGGGAAAAGATCTGGGAGGCCCCGCTCCATAGTCCAGTCCTAATGGGTCTTCCTGGACAGGTTTTTTCTGCTGTTTTTAGAACTTTGACCGGTTCATGGTTTTCTTCATTAACACCTACACCAAATTGGCGTGAAAGACACTCCAGACTGGCATCTGTGTCTTTGTGGAGAGGCTATGAATTTTGTTTACCTGCAGTTTGTGCTTTCCTTGCCAACACAGGTTTTAACTTCTTCTTTTCTTCTGACAACTTCATTATAAAGGCTGGTTTATATTGGGCTGCTCGTAGGGAATTGGCCTATATGGCCCATTCCTTGGTGTAATTAAAAAACAACTAAGAACGGGTTTTGCGGGAATATGCTTCCACGAGAGAGTAAAAGGTATTGATGTATTCATGTATATATATATATATTATGATGGATGGCGGATGATTCCGGGAACTAATTGGTAATTTGTTATGCATGTATAATCTTTCGATAATGCTATTTTATTTGCTAAATTACTCTTCGCATAGAATCTATTTTACAATTTAAATGAAATTATTCAAAAAAAATCGGACCTTAAGCTTTTTAAATTTTTCCTATCCTTCCGTCTCAGTTTTTATATTTTTAATTTAAACGTGAGAAGAATGGGTATACATGTTTCTATATACATACAAAATAAGAAAATTGTTAGCTTGGGATTTTGAAGATGAAAAATATAATTTCATGGCGGACAAAACTTAACGAAAGGAAAAGTATATTATTAACTAGTTTTTACGTATTATATTTTGCAATAAATAAATGAATTGTTAATTTAACCTTCTCGTAAAATAATGTGTCGACATAAATCTGTTATCAAAATCATTAAAACTAAATAAATAATGAATACAAATTAATGAATCGACTAATTACATATTTTAATAGATTTTTTTTCTTATTTAATTCACTTATTCATTTGAGTAATTAGAGCATTTCTTGGATAATTAATGTTTGAAATAAAAATTCCAGTTCGGAACTACTGGAACTATTACGTATTACATTTATCAAAAACTTTTTAGTTAAAATACATTGCAATCATTTAAAAATATATATAAAGAGTATATCTTACTTTACTAATCTTTATTAAACGCAAATTAATCAAGCTAATGCTTCATTTTAATTTAGGTAATGAAATATAAATATGTATGCTTAATCTTAAGCTCTCTTAAATAAGATTGCTAAATTATCAAACGTTTGTTTGCAATTAATTTACTTATATAAATAGATCTATTTTTTGAAAAAACATGTTAATCATATTTGTTTACTGCATAAAAATATAATAATAAAAGAGTAATATTTTAATTTAAATGTTGACACATTGCGTACTGCATAAAAATCTAATAATAAAAGAGTAATGTTTTAATTTAAATGTTGACACTGTTTGCATAAATGTAAAATTTCTATTCAATTATTTGTTTAATTTTATACAATTCAGTTTATGATTGCTGTTTTTCAAAATGTTTTTAATCAGAGAGAAAATTATAATTAATGAATATCTTATATATGCTACAATTTCATTGTTCACAAATACCTACACATTGATAAATAAAGAAAAATATGATAAAAGCAAATTTAATTTCTGTGTTTTTTCGATGGATTGTAATTCATTTTTCTTTTTGTTAATAATTAGATAGATCTAATGATTTATCAATAAACAATAAAAATTCAAGAGATATTACGGTCAAATATGCTTGGAACCAAAACTGTTCCGGTTCAATTTGCTGGAAGAAAATATATGCGTAGCAATTTTTGCAAAGATGATTTCATTTCTGTTTAGCCGTCCCATAAACCTACATTATATCTCTTACCAATATGTTTATACTGGGTCATGAATGGTGTGAATTGTATTTTTCAAAGTAACAAGGAAAAAAATCGTTAAATATTTATATATAACTACTTCCTGTGTGTGTGTGAAATGAAATACTATTCAGAGCATTAATTTGGAGCTTTATAAAGATATTTGCATACTAGTTTTCGTTAATTTAAATTGTTAGCGATCTAAAATTTTACGAATTGATTACAAGTTTTGAAATTTATTTCATTCTTCTAAGTAATTGGAATAATTCTTGATATTACAGATTATAGGCATCAAGAATTTCAGAAATTATTTTTAGTATTAAAAAATTAACACTAATTTCCTTATTGGTTTTATTACTTATATTTGGCTTTAATTTTCTTCTTGTTAATCTTGAATTCCATGCAAACCCCATTCAAAAAATATCTTTTTTTATATTAATGTATACATCATGCAAATCTTTTTGATTTTAAATTTTGAGTAAGTGAATGATGGTTACATTGAGTTATGTAAATTCTCTATAGTTGCTTGTCCTTTTTAAATGAAAATTCTTGTGACAATCTCCAACAAAAATCTTCTTTCACGAATAAATTTATTTGTGGAGTACGTAATAATAACACATATTACATTCATTTGGTATTAGTTTCGTTTTGGGAATAACATTACTCGAAGAAAAGATCATTTTTTTTTCAAGAAAATTTAACCGGAAAAAGCTGAATTTTTTCTCAATAAAAGTAGAACAAAATAAAATAAAAAAATGCAATAACGAAATTATTTCTTCAATTTCTTAGTAGTCTTGCAGGAAAATGGACAATATTTGACTCAATAGAAGAAACTCTTTTATTTCAAACTTTTCTCGAGTTCTTAGTAAATTATAATCAAAATACTTGTGATAGGAATATCGAGCAGTAAGTGATAAAAAACGGCGAATGTCTTCGTCAACAGCATTTCACATTCTGTTTGATTTATCTGTTAATCAAAATTATTTAAATAAAATATAATTTAGATACTAGCTGCATAGCCCTGCGTAGTAACTACATCAGTTTCTTCAATGTAATGAATTATTCAATCCCTACTGTTACTCACAC
Source organism: Trichonephila clavipes (assembly GCA_019973935.1). Classification (NCBI taxonomy): domain Eukaryota; kingdom Metazoa; phylum Arthropoda; class Arachnida; order Araneae; family Nephilidae; genus Trichonephila; species Trichonephila clavipes. The sequence continues at coordinate 597,252 of BMAU01018052.1, read as the reverse complement.
TCTATATATTTATTTATCTTGGTGGAATTTTCAATAGTTAATAAAATACATTTTAAAGTGATCAATTGAGCTGAAATTTAATGTAAGTGATTATTTTAAATAAAGATACAATAATTTAACTATAATTAATAAAAAATAATTGATTAAAACTAATTATTTAAAGAATTAAAAATACAGCCACTTTGGAGACTTAACGACCATTTTGGCAACTTGTGTCAAAACTTGAAAAGGTTTTTTCCTCCCGTTTTAAAAAATTCAGCTGAACTGAAATTTTATGTACACGATTATTTTGGATGTCAATACGATACTTTAATGATAATTAAAAATATTAAAATTACCGCTTAATGTTCTGATTCTACCATATGTATATAAACATATTTATATTAAGCTAACATAAAATTTTTCTTTGTTGATCGAAGTAGGAATTGAACTTAATTTTTTTATATATTACTTGTTTTTGTATGAAATGTTCTTATTTTCCTATTGAGTGAGTGAATGAATATTAATGTCGCACTGTTCAGCTACAAGAAGGCTTTTGGTGACGGACCACGTAATTTTGAACCATGGTCAAGTGATGTGGACGACACCTGAGCTGGCATCCCCTCTTCTAACTACCACACCACGCCAGCGTTTGAGCTCTCGAAAGATTTAACGTGAATCGATCCCTACACGGCGGGTCTTTAGTGGTGCTGGGCTCAAGCTCGTGACAAGGTCAGCCATGATTTATTTTCCTATTGAAGTAATGAATGAAATTCAATACGCTTTTTCCTGGACTTAATATTTGCGTATTATAACCTGATTAATTGCCTAAAACTTTTTGAATTTTAAGATATCCGACTACTTGCGATAGCTATTTTTTTAAATTGGAAATATGGAGATTTTTGTTGTGGTTTTGATTTTTTTATATATATTTAGCTTACCTGAAGAAAATAAGGCTAAAATTAAGAATAAATAAATAAATTATTACTACTAAAATGGGAAAAAATAAGTAAAAATTGGCAAAAAAATACATAAACAGGGAGCTCTGTAAAAATAGTAAATGAACAAATTCTCAATTTTTCTATTTTGATATATTACTTTGATATTCCTTTTTGAAGTGACCTTCAGGATAAGAGATATTTTAAATTTTACAAAAACTAGAGCCCTTTATCTTAGTTGTCATATGAAATTGCTTAAAATAACAGTGATTAAATTCACATAGAGAACTGCAAATTTTGCAATAAAAGAATGATTGATAAATCTGAAGATTAGTAACCACTTTCACTATTATACAGAACATACAAAAAAATTTCATTAAATTATTTTTAAAACTTTTTGTGCAATCGCAGTCCCCGAGTTTTTTGGAGAAAAAAAAAACACATTTCGAGTAAAAGGCATTTTAAAGTTTGACATCTTATGTAAAGTTTCGGTGTTTGCTTTTAATAAAACACTTGTAGTGTTTGTTCTAGTGAATGGAAAATAAAAAAAAAAAGCTTGGTATTTTTATAAAGCTAATAAGATTGCCTATAAAATAAAATCATAAAAGAAATTTGTCAATTTTTAAGAAAAATCATGATTTTAGGGTAGTCGGATACAATAATATCATGGTTTGTCTGTCAAAGTATGTAACGCATAAATTAACAATATATATATATATATATATATATATATATATATATATATATATATATATATATATATATATACGTGTGTGTGTGTGTAAATTAACTTTATTTTATTAATTTTTATGGTATGGAATGTTAAATTTTCCCTTCTAGGTCGTAATCAGTATTTTCGTTATTAATGTAACGAAAATTGTGTCTTAGAAAAAAATAATGGTTTATCTCGTTAAATAAAAGATAAAAAATACACACACAAATAAAATAAGACGATGTTAGCACCTATCAAGAAACTTTATTTACAATAAATTAAACCATTATTTAGCTTCAAAACTGCATAATAAAAGCCTATCAAATTTTACTTCTAAAATTAATCCAAAATGTGTCAAAAATGATTCTGAAAATATGCTAAATATTTTTTATAACTGTCATTGAAATATCAACCAATGAATAGTTTCTTTGTTGAAATAGCTATATAAGACAAGAGTATTTAATAGCACAGATGAAAGTGTTCCTTATATTTCCGGAAAGCGATAATAAAGATCGTCCTTTTTCTGGATATATAAGACACGGCAATCTAAAATATGGAAGTCACAATTATCCAGGCGAACTGTATAATCGTCCTTGTATAATGAGCTTCGCTTTGTTACACTTACAAAAAGGTCTAAATCATGAGTTTATTATTACCACAGAAAGGCGAGAAAAGCCTCTCTATCGTCTTTTCTTGAAATAATTCATTTTACAGCTTCCAACGAAGGCATTTCTTTTGTTAAATAAAGGCGAAATTGTATCGTCCCTTTTTTATGTAAGCAATCACATGGTTGATGAAAATGCTTCTTTACGCATCAGCTGTCTACGTCAAATCATCCTATGTATACATAGAATTGGTTAACAATATTTAAAATGGAAAATTCCCTTTTCTTAATGAAAGGCGATACTTAAAAATCGTCCATTTCAATAAAATAAAAAGTGAATCCTTCCATGACAGATGGCAAAATAAAGTAAGAGTTTCTTTTTCTTGGAGGCGATATAAAGATCGTCCTTTTTATTTTCACATTGAAGTGTTTTTCATATTATAGACATCAACTCCCATTATTTCTGTTGAATGCAGTGCTTTCTTTTTCTGTAAATAAGAGTTAGGTTATTTTTGTCACAGTTAAATGATGTTATGATCTTCATAAAGTGTGATGATTTTGATCATATATATTCCTTCTATTAACCTATGAACTGCTTAAATATTTTGAAAAGTAACATTTATTTTCCAAGGTGATAATTAAGATCGTTTTAATATTAGACACAAGGTAGGTCATGCATAAGTTATTGAAATATAGTACTAATAAAGAAGGTACTTTCGTCAATAATTGAGAAATCAGCTATTTTACATTCATATTTCTTTTTGATTTTGCTAATAATTGTCTTCACTTTTTCTTTCAGGTAAAAATCGGTCTTCATTCTTTTGAAATGACTCTGGTGAATTTCATTAATTTAGTCTTATTTTATATGCCAGAACTATTGTCATTTTTTAGAAATGTTTCACAAATAAGTTTTCTGGCTAATTTTAAAGATTGTATGAATTTTGATCATATAACTAACTTAAAACATTTTACAAACATTCCAAACAGCCTGATAGACGACTTGGCGGAATAACCATTCTATTGATTTAAATCATTCATCTTTTCAGGTGATACTATTATTGTATTTCTTCTATTTAAGAAACTGCTAACCGTTTGTGATTTTATGTTGAATATTTTACGTCAGGCTTTATAAAGTTTTTAAGATTTTAGATTTTTGCTAATTGAGCGTCAAGTTTCAAAAAGAGTGCACGTCAGAGTGCACTGATGGAACCGGTCTAAGTGTTTAATTTTGGAATACCGGTCGTTCACTTAGTGGGCGAAGAACAGCTTTTAATTCCAAAGCCTCACAGATCTTAAAAACAGTGAACGAGTACACGTCAGGCGGAATTAAGATTTGCTGAGCTTTCTTGGGTCTGGTTGGTGTCGGTTCATGGTTAGAATCCTGAAAAGGAACAAGTTCGGCCTTTAAATCCAGGCCTCGACAAATAGCGAAAATGGTTGCAGATCGAACTTGAGGAATTGCTATGTTGTCGTTAGTCCCGACCGTGGTATCCAAAGAGAGTGGGTTCTCAGTTCCAGTTTCAAGGGAGCTATGGTGATTGAAGTAGAAGTCTTTTATGATTTCCATGCCCACTTCAAAAATGAGAATATCGAAAAGAGATGGCATGTCATGCCCGGAAGCACAGTAAAAAACCCAATGCATCAAGTGCAAAGCAATCTCTAATATGAAAGAGAGTGCCATTGTCATAAACAAATGTCTTTCACTTTGTAAATTTCTCAAAATACGGAAATCGCTTAAAATCGCAACTTTATAGTCAAGATCAAAACAATAAATGAACTTTAATCTTAAAAAATCACACAATAGTTCTCCCTTTACATTGTTGATGTATTTTAATTCTGATTGTTAAGGAAGTGTTATCTGTTTGAAATGCCATGTACTATTGAAACAATAATGAACATAAATTACATTGTTACTTTTCTTTAGTTAAAGCCACAGAAGCTGTTGTAACGTATTCCACTGTTTATTCTGGCCTGTACATTAAAAAAAAATTCTTTATCTCCTATTTTGAAAAGTAGAAGTAATCAATCCACTTTTGTATCTATTTAAAATACCGAAAAAAAGGAATAAAAAAATTTTTTTTTACCTACACATGCAGAAAGAAATTACTTTAAATTATTGAAGTAAAAATTATCTCTCGTTTTGAAAAATTGGAATTATTTTCTTAATATCTTTTTTTTTTACTACGAGGAGGGATGCTGCTTTTTTTTTTTAAATTTAAGCCTTTCAATGAAAATCTATCCTTTTTGGTGTTCCATCAAAAGTTTTTGTTTAAACCAGCGTTTCTCAAACTGTGTGATACTCTCCCCCTAGGGTGATGTGATAACTCTACGAGAGGAGTGCGAGCATATTGAGAAGTCGAAATCAAAAGGTTATTTAAAAAATTATTAATTTGCTGAAATTAATCAAAATACACTTATATATGTATCAGTACTCCACAATGTATTTGACAATTAACTAAACAATATAAAGTAAAGAAGGCCGTTTTAGGGCCGTGGGTAGCCTAGTGGTTAGAGCATCGGACTCCAGACCGGAAGGCCTGGGTTCGATGCCCGATGCCACCAAACACCCTCCGAGTACACACGGAGTACGTGCTCGTTAAATCAGTGGGTCCGTAGTCTTGTGGGCTTAATCACGAGCGCAGGGACTGGAGAATATTTCCTCCCCCCTTCAGTTAACATGCAGAAATTGTGGAGGTGGAGATAGAGGTCGTGTCGCCCTCTATCGTCCCTTCGGGGAATTTCGCCGAGCTAAAATCGTACTGTCACCTGTATGGTGCTCAAGGCCAACGACAGACGTACCTCTTGCCCATGCCACGATGAATTTCGTGGGCCTCGATCTGACTACGTCAGACAGGTGGCATTAGAAAACAACAACAACAAGTAAAGAACAAGTTTAAAGTTTACCAATTGCCCCATGGGCTTGTCATATATAAAATTTTTACAAAAATCGACACTTATCTTGATAATTTGTACGATTTATTATATATCTCTTAACTTCTGATTAAAAGTTACACGATTCGCTCTCCAATGTAGATGCGCATATGTGATGTGTTCCGGGGGGGGATGAAAAGGGATAAAAAAATAAGGCCTTTTCTGAAACAAGCAAATCCTTCGCAAAAACTGCATAAATCCTTTTTTTTTGCATTTCAAAGCCTTCGGAATAACTTTATGGATAGCAGTACAAGAAATGATCTTATTTTGGAAAGACGTATACATGGGCACAGGACAATTAACGCGTTGGCTGAGGGAGACGAATATATAAACGCCGGATGAACTTAAGAAATAAAAGTAGTACTGTAGATTTAGAGTCAAAGTATAGCATTATAGAATTCAGTTCATTGTTATTGTATGTACGGGGAATTGAAAATTTTGATTGAAAATTAAGTCGCAAATATTGAAAGTTTGAGAAGCATTGGTGTAAACTTAAAATTATATAATTATTTATTATTATATTGTAACAATACTTTTACCAAATATATAATTTAATCCTCTCAGGAATTTCCTCTTTCCCTCACCAGCATTTCCATGTGTGTGTACGCGAGCGATGTGAGTGATTCCAATAATGATGTCATTAAAATTTCCTTTTTCGAAATTTGTACCACTTCTTTTTATTGCCCGAGAAGTTTCTTTTCTCTCCTTTCAGTCCGGCGTTGCTCGGGCATTTTCGAATGCATTATATATTGCCATGGAAAATTTCTCTTCCCTTTGCCGTCAGCTCTTCCTAGTTTGAATGTGTGATTTTTATATTAATGTCAATAGAATTTAATTTTTCTAAATTTCTTTAACTTATTTCATTGTCAGACTGGTTTTTTAAGCTGTTTATAGCGCTTTTCTGGCTATGGTCTTTTTTGAGTGTAAAACTATGCCCCCTCTAGATGTAAGATTTTTCTTCAAATTTTTTGATCATTGACTTATAAAAAAACAAAACTGCTTTAATTAAAAAAACTATTAATTCAAAGCAATGAAAAAAAACTGATTCTGATGATAAGGATAAAACCAAATAAACTTTTATTATTTTTTAACTATAGTTAGTTTCTAAGAATACAAAATAATAAAATATGTTTCAGATTTTCTTTAATCAACCAATCGTTACATACAATTAGCTTTAAAATGTCCCTAAAAACTATTGCAGTTTTATCAAAAGTAATAGACTATGTACGTTTTTATTAATAAATAATTAATTTAGTAATTAAGTAATAGAAATTCTCATGTGGTTCAAAAATGTATTAAATTAAATCCATTATCGATAAATAAAGAATAAAGATTAATATTATCGATAAATAAGCCCTTACCGTTGGCTAATGAAATGATTGATTTATTCTGGCGTTTAAATGTTTGATTGGATATTTTTATAAGTGTAAAAAGAAAAAAAACATTTAGAGGGAAAACCTAGATAAATGTTTACATTCCCTGAAAAAAATGTTCAAAATGAAAATAATGCTATTTAATAAAAATCATTTTAGTATTTTATTATATTTTTATAGTTTATGATTTTTTAAAATAATTAAATTTAATTAATGAATATATAAATAGTAACAAACAAATAAAAACAGTCCAACATCATATATAGATTGGAAAATCACTGTCTATTTTGACAATTAATATTGTGATTCTGTCATATGTATATACATACTTATATTAATTGTAACAATTTAATAAAATCTAACTAAAATATTTTTTTTTTTTTTGACTTAAGTAGGAATTTATTTAAAAACATTTTTTTTGCATTATTTTATGCAGAAGAAAACAGATTATGCAAGGCTATCATTACATAATTATGCTAGTAATGAATAATGGAAAACAATATTGATTTTGTTTTTTTAAAATATACATAAATTTACATCCATTATTTCTGGATAATTAATACATAAAATGTTTACCTTTAGCTATTGAAATGAATGTTTCTTTCTTTTTTGCATTTTTTAGTGTTAGATTAAAAATACATAACAATAAAAAAGTAATAACCTCGAAAGTTATTTACATTCACTGTATAAAATCAATCAATAAGAAAATCATACTATGGGATAAAAATATATTTCGAAATTTTCTTATATTTTTCTAAGACTTTTCTCTCTCATTCCACTGTTTTTCAATAAATCATTCCTTAAGAATAAATAAAACTATCAGTTGTGATTTGTTGTAATAATGAGTTATACTTTACGTCGCAAGTTACTAAAGCGATGTTAGGAAGGAAAATTCCCTTTCTCTGAATTATTTGAAGACTTCTTAGTTGAAAAATACTTATTATTATTCTTTTAAAAGCAGAAACAATTTAATGTTACTATACTTATAATGATATGCGTGTAAAAATCAGTAAAAAGTGCCTAAATGTATATGTATATGTTTCATTTAATCCAGAAGCAGGCACGCGGGGCACTTAGTCACCCCAGGCTCATGAAATTGTTATTTCTGGAACAACTGTTTACTTGTTAGCAATGGCATTGACAGTATCCTCCAATGTGACACTTCTCATGAGAACTAACATGTATTTGTCCCATTTCTTTCTCTTTTTGGTGAGTGGCAATCGTTTTTTTTTTTACAAATCTTAAGGTACTTGTTTTGATTTTGTGTCCCACGCGACCATTTTTGATCCAAAATATTTTCTATGAACATGCTACATTTCCCTCTTGTGAATACTTTACTGGTTTTGATTGCTATATTTTACGACTTTTTATGATTTATAAATGAGCAGAATATGATTTTTGCGATTTTTACATGAGCATAATATTAAAAAAATGGTTTCTGTGATCTATGTTAAAGGAAGTTGAAAATGATCAAGCTTGGGAAGAAACTGCTGAAATAAAGAATATTAATCATGATAGCGAAAATAAATTTAAGAAAAGCAATGAACTTTAACCGTTTGTGTTGAAAGGAAAATGTTCAACTGTTACCTAAAGAACTCCATCAAGAAAAATATCTAACCATAAGTGTGGCCCAAGACACACTTCGCACTGTCAAAAAGACACAAGCCAGAAAAAGATCAACTTGATATTTGTCGATCATCAAAGAACTACAATAACTTGAACAAAATATGACAGTTTTGCCAGCAAATAATATTCCTCTGTAATGTCAGTGAAAATTGACTGTGATTTGTGTGTCCTTTATTAAAGTCAGGTGGATTTGAAACGTTTTTGTTAAGGCTGAGTGATATTTTTTTCTCAAATTATCAAAGAAAAATAGAAAAGTCCTTTATAGTAGAAAAGTATAATTTCTCTTAGTTAAATTATTCACTGGAATTACGATTTTTATAATGTGCAATAAAAATAATTATAAAAAAAAAGATTGGGTGACTCAGTCACCCTGCATGACCATTAATGTTGGTATCGAGTACGCGCCGATTCCCGGGTGGTTAATAGGAATACTTAAAATATATTTTTAAGCAAATTCACTTCGTTTTCGGAAACAATACTTTGAATGGGTATCATTATATCTTAGAATTTACAACTCTTTTATTGTAAAAAAAAATCAAGGAGTCAGAGGACAAGATATTTTAATAAATATGTAACTTCTAAGTGACTTCCAAATCAGCGTGGGAAAAGAAATCACGATCTTTTTAAAACTTTTCCAAAAGTGACTCACTTATGACACTAACAAATTAAATGTATCTTAATTATAAATTACCTGTGAAACTGACATTTTATGAGATTTATCTTATTAATTAAAAATAAAATAATTATTTAATCATCGATGCCATTAAAACTATGATGCAAAAGAATATAGTTTTGTGAATGAAAGAAAGTAATATATATGTATTCTTATCCCTAATAACAGGTATAAAATTTAATTCTTTCACTTCCGCATAATACATAACTTTGATCACAGTAAAACACCATAAGAGCTTTATAAAAATGAAAATGATTTATGATGCTATAAATAGATTCGAGTTACTTAATACTGGAAAAATATTCAGGAATCTTTTTCGTTATTTTAACTTAGAAATGTAAATTAAAATTATCATTGATAAATTAATAAATTTGCATTGCAAGCAGAATTCAAATTCTGAAATTTTACTCATAGTTTTTCTTACTTATATTATAATGTTACTTACGTATATTTACTTATTTTACTTACTTTACTTTATTACTTATATTATTTTATTTACCATCTAAAAACATAAATATACATGAATTGAAAAAATTTCAGCAACTAATTACAACATGAAAATATCTTTGAACTAAAAATGCACTTCGAATTTTCCTACAAGTCTTTATCATAATTAATGCAAATTGTACAATCAGTCCATATTCAGCGCATTTCATATTAACGACAACATGACGACTGTTAAGAGGCCCTTAGACAGAAATCGAAATCGAAAACGATAAAAGCGCCCTCTTCTGGGAGGGGGGATTGGGCGTGTCCTAAGGAACGGCGAAGTACTCATGTCGTACTGGTGGTAATGATCGAAGGCAAATAGTTCCTTCATAAAAGATGAATTATATGCCTTTTTTTTAATTTCCGTTATTTTCTCGATTTTGAAATAAACATTTTTTTTTTCACGAAACTATTCTTCCATATTTTTGCTTACTTTATTCAACTTTCTGATGATAACGTTCTGACAGGTGTCATGATGAAAGAAAATGACATCACATTTAGAATCCCCCCCTTTTTCACGTTTAGGGATGGCTTCTGTTCGTTCCCAACCGTTTGAAACACTAAAACCCCTCTCCCCCTTCTACTTAGAAAAATACTTAGAAATTTTTTAAAAAAAAAATTGAAATAATGGAAGAATTAAATTTTTTTTTCGCTTTTTTAGATGCGTTTCATTCCTTGCAATTGAAAGCAATATCCTAAATGTAAATATTCGAGAAAGAAACTCCAAAGGATTGACATTACGCTCGAGATTTCGTGGTGGCGTGTCAAAGGGAGCCTTAAACAGAGAATGTCTTGTAGCTTGGCATATCCTTGAGAATGCATTAGTAACTACACTTCTGTTTAAACACGGTATGCGAGTGATGGTGTCCTTCGAATACGTTATTACTGCCATTTATCCATAAGCATTTCATAAAAAAGTAGTGGTTTCGTAATTACTAGAACCATGTTCAAACAATCATGATGATTCTTGTTTTAAATCCGGATCATTATTAGAGCTATGCCCTATAATATTTTGTGTAACATAGTACATTAAATGAATATACATTATAAAATATTTTTGAACCATATAGAAAATTCACATAATTATTCCAGAGGAGAAATATTTATCTCCTTTATTGTTTGCATATTCAACGCAATATCTTCTTTTATTATTACAAAAATCCTTCCTGGAACATAATGAGTTACACAACTTAAAGAAATGTAAAATAAAAGAATTCTTCTAAATTACGAATACATACAAGTAGTTTGTAAATAAGCTCAATTTGAAGATTAACGGTTGGAACACATTTATCGAGAAAGTAACTAAAAAATTAACAGAAAAATAGTAAAAGAAAATAAGTAAAAAAATATATATGGGGCAACTTAGCTTCGCTTCTTGAAGCTCTTCACAAAGACTCAGTGCAATTTTAACAAGCGTAGCTTGAAAAAAATAAAGTTTGTAAACCTTGACTGTCATCCCTTTTTCTAATTTAAAAAATGAGATAAGAGTAAAATAACAACATCTTTAAAACCATAACTTATAACCTCCATTTTTGGAAAAAAAAGGTGATGGTAATATATTTTAAAGTTTTTTTTCATAATTTAAAATTGAAAAGTAAAATCGATAATGCAAACTCTTTGTTTAAAATATTTTAATAAATTTATATCATGAATAAACATTCAGGTTTAAAAATTTAGGTATATGTATATTGTTCTTAAGTAAATAAATAAATTTTTAGATCAAGGATTTTAAAATATTTAAATAGCTATGTAAATTTATTCAAGAGTGTTCTTATAGTTAACCCGAAGAATTATTAAGTAATCAAAAATTTAATTCATTTACACTTACGATATATCAATTGAAAAACACTTTATAATTAAAAAAATCCATAGAAAAGCGGCATTATAAAAAGAAATTCTTTATATATTTTTTTTTATCTTAATCCCAAGAATAATGAACATAAGACAACAAATGCTCCAAAACACTATGAGGACATACACCTTATTTCTAGGTAGATTCAATTTATGATCATTTCTAAAATGGTAAATTTAAGAATTTGTTTGTTTCGTTGAATATAATTGTAAATTGATTAATAGAGTATAATTGTAAAGTTAGTGATTATAAATGTAAAGTAACATACAAAAAAGGAAAAAGAGGGTAATTTAAGAAAAATTATTGAAATGCGTTTTCAATTCTCACCAATATATTATTTTTCAATAGAGTGTTACGTAATAGAACCTGTCCAAATACTAGCTCACAGTTAGAAGCACGCTTAGATGGCCAAATAAACACATAGAAATATTAATTGACAAATTCAAGTATGGCTGTTCTTGTGTATGGTTATGTGTATTTTAAAGAAACTTCTTTATTTAAGTTATATTTTTCTTATTTTCTAAAATTTCTGCTACAAGTAAATAAAGTTTGGTATATTTTTCAGCATTAAACTCCCAAACTATATATCGGCATTACTACTACTACAGCGTTTAAAAATTTGGAACTTAGATATACTCATTAAGAATATATGCTTATAAAGGGTGTTTTTTGAGAGGTATAGAATTTTAAATTGCAATAAAACAACGATGTATTATTCGATTGACATGAATTTTTTTTATTCGAAAGATAATCTTGTGGCATTACATTTTAAATATGATTTCTCGCATATGACTGCCACGGCTGGCTCGGATGTAGTCCAATCTGGACGTCCAATTTTCGATGACTTTTTCCAACATTTGTGGCCGTATATCGGCAATAACACGGAAAATGCTGTCTTCCAAATGGTCAAGCGTTTGTGGCTTATCCGCATAGACCAATGACTTTACATAGCCTCACAGAAATAGTCTAGTGGTGTTAAATCACAAGATCTTGGAGGCCAATTCACAGGTCCAAAACGTGAAATTAGGCGGTCACCAAACGTGTCTTTCAATAAATCGATTGTGGCACAAGCTGTGTGACATGTTGCGCCGTCTTGTTGGAACCACAGCTCCTGGACATCATGATTGTTCAATTCAGGAATGAAAAAGTTAGTAATCATGTCTCTATACCGATCACCATTGACTGTAACGTTGTGGCCTTCATCGTTTTTGAAGAAGTACGGACCAATGATTCCACCAGCCCATAACGCGCACCAGACAGTCATTTTTTCTAGATGTAACGGTGTTTCGACATACACTTGTGGATTAGCTTCACCCCAAATGCGGTAATTTTGTTTGTTGACGTAGCCGTTCAACCAGAAGTGCGCTTCGTCGCTAAACAAAATTCACTTATGAAAATCGGGAAAACGGCAATCTCGTTTTAGGCCCATTTGACGAATCTACGCCTTGCTTGATGATCGTTTTGATGAATTGCCAAACCAAACTGAGAATAAATCACTTGACAGCTGTTAAATCGGTCGCCATCTTGAAAAGTAATGCCAACTTAAACTTCTATACCTGGAAAAAAATACTTTAAAGATTTTCTCTTGTATGTGATATACCGGCCTGAAAAAACGCTTAGCTAAAATTTCTTTTATTCCCTAGAAGGAGATAATGTTTTACAATAGGAGATAATTTGGAGGACAATATTTGGCCAGACATACACATTTGGGGACTCAAATACACACCGAACTGATTACAGAAAAATTACTCTTTTAAAATATTCCTCACCAAACACACACACACACACATACAGATTCCTAACAAGATGGCATGAAAAATAAAATGATTTACGAATGAAAATTTATTGAAAAAAAGTGAAAGGAGAACGATGGTTCCCATCTTGAATTTTTATTAAAATGAGGGTTCAATTGTATCCATCACTTCAAACGACGGGAGGGGTGATTCAAAGCCATTCCAAATTCCACTTTAGTATAAAGGCTGATGAAGAGACTTCAGTATTAGCAAAAAGTTTGCCTTCTGTACCTATGTTTTGGAAGGACAGTACATTTTTTTATTAATCTCAAAATGGCAGTATTTTACTTTACACGTTGGAAAGATAAAACGAAATATTATTGAAAGAGAAAATTTATATCGTATTTTTAATTACTATGAATTTGTTAATTAAAATACTTTTCTAAATGTTTTATATAAATTGGTATCTAAAAATTAAAAACATTTAATATCTTTAAAGTAGTGCAACTAATCGGTAAAATAAAATGTAATTTTTCATACTTAGTTGAGTAATTATACTCAATCAGCAAATAAATAGATTTATTTGTAGCAGTTAATGATTGCATACAAATAAATCTATTGCTTGATTTACGATAATAACACAAGCTAAAGAAAAAGGAAAAAGCTACCAATGATGAAAACAAAAAAATAAATTTGCTACAGTTAATTAGAAGAAAGTGTGTGATCATATCTTTCATCATCGCAAACATCATACTGAGAACTATGCTCCCGTTGGTGTGGTGTGGTAGTTAGGAGAGGGGGTGCCAGCTCAGATGTCGTCCACGTCACTTGACCATGGTTCAAAATTACGTGGTCCGTCGCCAAAAGCCCTCGTGTAGCTGAACAGTGCGACGTTAATATTCAATCAATCTACTGAGAACTATGCTACAAATGAAAATCTAGATCAGTTGTAGTGACAGTTTACGTTATTCCTGTAGTAGAATGGGTTTGAACTTAACAGTGTCTCTTGACATAGACTGATTATCTTAAATGAAAACTTTCGTCCAAATAAACCCCAAGCATGCTCAATTGGATTTAATATCTTGCTTTTCAATGCATGCGTTTGATTTCTTCATATTCAAAATATTTCTCTATTAGTAGAGAACTGTGTAATACCTCGCTGTTGACAACACATATAAACAAAAAAATATTTAATCGTTGTATTTGAACATGAGTTTTCATAGCTTCATCTCTGAATGTGGTTCCATGAACATAACCTCATCGAGTTCCTGAAACTCCGTACGGCCACTTTTATTCTGTTCTTCCAAGGCAAAACGCTACCAACACGATACTGGTCGTATTCTGTGAGTTTACGTGAATCACAACGGATTCCACGTTCTCTACAGACTATGTTACGATGAAAATCACTCAGTAAATCAACTCTTAATGTGTCAAAAAAACTCATTTCACTTCATAGGTAATTCTGTCTCGTAATGACGTATTCGAACCGATTACAAGGGCTTTTACACGTAGTCATTTGTGCTTTGTAAAAAAAAGGCTTTGTAAAGGGCATTTCCGTACGACATTTTGCACTTTTTAAAATTCCAATTAATAAAGCTTTTAGAATCAAGTAGATTTATTTTCTTTGAGCAATGATCAAAACTTCTACAGCAGTTGAAAAGTGCAAGAGCTCATTGATAACACAATTGCAATTTAGAATGCATGCTCTCCTTATTTTACATACAGCATTCATTATAGACTTTACTGCTTCTTATAGACCTTAGTTTTATTAATGGCAAAAAATAGGCATGCTCACAATCTGTACCACATCAGTATATCAAGTACACGCAATATAATGTTTTTAGGATTCATCTAAACCTTTAATTTTAACGGGAATACCAGAAGAAAAATATTGCAGAGCTAACAGAAGTCACAAGCCCACGTTTTCAGTGTACGATGTATCGCACAAACACAAGTCGGATGAATTTCTCAATTATTTATTTTTTTTACTTTTGGGTATCAATGTACGAAATGTATGAATGTATGCTCTAATCAATTTTTACGTTGGATAATTATCCAGTACTCTAGTATTATTATTTTGTTGAAAGACAGATATTAGTTCATTTCATCCTTATTCCTATACACTGAAGAGCCCAAAAACCAGTACAGATATGCGTATGCAAATAAAGTGTGGTACCAATGAGAGTACCGCGCTGCGGTCGGTAAAGCCTATATAAGGCAACGAGTGTCTGGTACAGTTGTTCGAAAGGTTACTGCAGCTACAATGGTAGGTTATTGAGATTTAGGTGATTTTGAATGTACTGTTATAGTCGGCACACGAGAGATGGGATATATCATCTTCGAGGTAGTGATGAAATTTGGATTTTCACGTACGATCGTTTCACAAGTGTACCATGAATATCGGGAATCCGGTAAGACATCAAATCTACGTCACCACTGTGGCCGGAAAAAAGATCACGCAAGAACGGGACCAACGATGTCTAATGAGAATCATTAAGCGTGACAGACATGCAATCCTTCCCCAAATCGTTGCAGATTTTAATTCTGGGCCATCAACAAGTGTCACCATGCGAACCATTCAACGAAATATCACCGATATGGGCTTTCGGAGCTGAAGGCCCAATCGTGAATGCACGACACAAAGCTTTACTCCGCGCCTGGGCTCGTCAACACCGACATTGGTCTGTAGATGACTGTAAACACGTTGCCTGGCCTGACGAGTCTCATTTCCAATTGAATCTAAATGATGCATGTGTATGGGTATGGAGACAACCTCATGAATCCATGCGCCCTACATATTAATAGGGGACTGTTCAAGCTGGTGGAGGCTCTGTGATGTTAAAGAGCGTGTGCAGTTGACGTGAGTTTGGAACCCTGATACATCTAGACACGACTTTGACAGCTGATAGGTACACGCCTATCACCTGTGTATATCCTGAGCACCTGGACCCATTCATGTTCATTGCACATTCAGACGGACTTGGAGAATTTCAGCAGGACAATGTAACATACTACATGTCCAGAATAGCTTTAGAGTAGCTCCAGGAGCACTCATCTGAATTTAGAACTTTTCACAGGCCACCAAAATCCCCAGACATGAACATTATTGAATGTAACTGGGATGCCTTGCAACATGCTCTTCAGAAGAGATCTCCACCCCATCTTACTCCTACTAATTT
The DNA here is from genome assembly GCA_019973935.1 of Trichonephila clavipes. Classification (NCBI taxonomy): domain Eukaryota; kingdom Metazoa; phylum Arthropoda; class Arachnida; order Araneae; family Nephilidae; genus Trichonephila; species Trichonephila clavipes. The sequence goes on along the minus strand of BMAU01018052.1, from coordinate 581,163 downwards.
ATCGCCAGTCCTTCAGGATTCATGGTGTCAATGACCTCCAGCATTATTTCAGACATTAATCGAATACATACCACGTCGTGTTGTGGCCCTTCTGCGTGCTCGTAGGAGTTCCTACACGATATTAGGCAGTTGTATCAATTTTTTTTGGCTCTTCAGTGCATATTTGCAAATTGTATTTCGTATTTTCAGGATCATCGTATTTCTCGTGATCTCATGTTTTATCTGCGAAATAATAAGTATAGATTGAGAAATTTCTTAAGGATTAAGATTCAAGAATATATTCATCCACTTGAATGAAATATCCTGTACAAGTATATAATTTTATCTATAAGGTGAATTAACAGATTTAGGGTATCTAAGAAACTTAGGAAAAAATGTAACAATCTAATTATTACTTTTATATCATTACAACCTACTTCCTTTATATTAAGCTATAAACTATTGTAAATAAAAAATTGTCCATACCTTAATATTATAAAGTATAAAATTACTCTCTTGCTGAAGAGAAGAAAAATGTAATATATCCTATAACTAAAATTAATTCGCCATAAAACTTTTCTAACTAACTGAAGTTATTTGAGATGGGAAAGGAATAACAACAATTTATTTAGACTTTAGATATATGCCAGAAAGCAGTTTAGAGTTGGTTTTTGTTCATGGGTTATAAGCGCCTTTTAAGTGGTCATTTCTAAATAGAGACAACTAAAAATATTTTTCTTCTGTCACCAACTAATAAAATATTGGATTTTTTTTTGTCAACGATATTGCACACAAACATATACGTCGAATGTCCATAATTAAACTTGAAATTTGCGAGTAGTCTGTAGCAAAAAACTATGCACCAGAATTGCATGAAAATAGAGTATGGCAGAATAAAATGATGGGAGTTTTATAGAGGGGAAAAAAACAATGAGTTTCAATAACTACCCTTAGATGGCGTTGTGCAATATAAACTATTTGCATATGTAAATGTTGTAGTGATGCGTGCTCAGCAACCAGCGGGATATAAAGAAGCGAGAGGCTAACCGCGGTCTTACTCGTTTCAAAGAAACTTTTTACCTTTTATTAAGCAATACAATACAATAAATATCACCACTTAACATTATCGATACCAAGGAAGATGACGTTACTAAATGCTAAGTAGAAAATAAGTTAAATAGAAAACATTTCACTTTGGTTGCCAGCTAATAAGGTATTGTTAATGGTTTTTATGTATGTCAACGATATCACAGAGAGAGAGAGAGTTCACCGTTTCTCTTCCAAATCACCGGCCACTTTTGTCTTGATTTGAGGCTGAGACCACAGTTGAACTATCTGGATCAAAATCATTCTTAGCTTCTGCTATCAAATTTGTTACATTAGACAATTATTTTTTAAGGAAGATCCCTTACTTTTCTGCAAAAAAGTTTTATACGTTTTATTCTTGTTTCCTTTTACCTTTTTTGCAGGGTTATTTTTGTATTCTTCCACCATTCTTCTAATTACTCGTAGGAATCTTGGAAAAAATATATAGCAAAAAGAAAGCCACACACAAAAATTATAATTTTTTTTTTCTAGCTGTAAATCTTCTTGATCTTCTCTGTTTAGATTAATGTTTGGTTTCCGAAAATGAAAAAAAAGTCTTCAAAATTAATATTAAATAGAAGAATTTGTAAGCACACTTATTTTGAAAAAAAATCAGAGTATTAAAAATGTATTTAAGATAGAAATATAAGTAAAACGCTTGAGGAACAAAGGATTGGAAATAAATCCTCTATCTAGCTAATCCTCCTCTTTTTGACAAACCACAAATAAATGCAAAAGGAGGTTTATGCTGCGAATAAAAAAGTGATATTTCGGAATTGTTGGAATGAAAATAAATTTAATTTTCTCGTTCCAATCTTTGAGTCTTTATTTTAAAAAAAAACCCACTTTTTTGCTATAAACTTTAATATCATCACAAAAAAGAAACCCGTTTTTTAAGTTAATGACAATACCTTTACTCTATATGAAACTGCACTGTAATAAGGAGAGTGAAAATATAAGCCTAGGATAAAATAACCTAATACTTTTTTTTTTGAAAAATCCTATAATCTGACTCTAAAAATTATAAAAAGCATTCCTATTTGTTAGTTGCACATGTAGAGTATTTGTCAGGATCTGACCTATAATGTAAGAATTTATTATTTATTTTGAATGTTCCTTTTACAACTTAAGATTCCGTTAATCTTACCTAAAAAAGAGACTAAATTACTAAAGACTTGGTGATAGTAAAGCATAACACATTACATAAAATTCAAATTTTTTACCATGCAAATAATGAAAGAAATATTTGTTTTTTATGTTTTTCGAATCAGACTCTGTCATTTGAATTGAGTGTAGTTGAAAATTCTGTTCTACTAAAACCATAATGAAAAATTTGTAAGAGACCCGCGCCTCTCTCGCGAGCACCTAGGTGTGGGGAGGAAGGGAAGAAAGACTCTCTATATGATTCAAATCTCTCTCTCTCTCTAATCTGTTTATTTCAACACTAAGATCAAACACAATTTTAACTAATAATTTTAAGAGAATATCTCAATAAAAATCGTGAAGTGGAACAACCACATTAACACAAAGGTGATTAGTCGACTAACAACCGGAATCTTATTTTTAATTCAGAATAAAAAACATTTATTTGATTTAATCTAATCTTAATTCAATCTTAGTGAACAATCGTCACTTTAGGGCTTCCTTCTATTTACAATCAAAGCTTCATAATTCAAATTTTATACCTTTAATACAGTGTTTCTCGAACTGTGGGAAGAGCCCCCTTTGGGGGGCATGATAACCCTACCAGGGGGACGCGTGCATATTGAAAAGTCAGAAACAAAAGATTATTTAAAAAAATTATTAATATACGGAAAGTAAACAAACAAAATACATTCTGCCTGATGCCGTTGGTTGAGTTCGAATAATAGCCAGAGATGGAGATAGTACTTAAATTTATATTACAAGAAAATAAATATTTACATTAAAGTTTACACTAAAAGGTAATAATGCGGTTAAATGAAAATTACACCCTTGAAGGTGCTGCGGATTGATGCGAACAAGACCTTGCGTCCGTCCGTTGCGTTTCAGTTTACAGAATGTCCCGGTACCGGTTCCAAAAAAGTTTCCGTTTGGGTAGGAACGCGGGAAAATCTCGCGCACTCAGTTACAGTTAAGTGAGGAGTGTGGGAAACATACTCCCACCCTATATCCGAACTAGTTCGGATATATGGGAAGTTTGATAAGTTTATGGACAGGTCGTTTAAACACTGAGTCTTGGGTTTTCACAGTTGCAACACGAACCAGTCCGTCGTTGCCTGGATGCACTTGAAGAACTCGAGCCATTGGCCATGTACCAGGAGGACCCTCCTCTTTGATCAATACGATGTCATCTTCCTTCAAGTTTGGTTGTGCGTCCTGCCATTTCTTGCGAGGTTGTAAGGAGGAGATAAATTCGGAACTCCACTTCTTCCAAAAGCCCCGTTTGATGTTCTGTAGCAACTCCCAACGATCTCTGTGGTTGGAGGTTGAAGGAAGCTCCTCTGGAACTGAAAGAAGAACATCACCTGTAAGAAAATGTGAAGGTGTGAGCGTAGATATGCATTCTATGTCAGAGTCATTAACGTAGGAGAGAGGCCTGGAATTTAGTAATCCTTCGATTTGTGTGAGCAAGTTTGTTAACTCTTCAAAAGTTAATATGGTTTCTCCCAATACTCTCTTCAGATGAAATTTGACGGATCGAATTCCTGATTCCCAAATACCTCCAAAATGTGGTGATGAGGGTGGAATAAAGTGCCAATCTATTGAAGATTTGGATAAGTAGTAAGAGATGGCTTCATTAGTTGGTAAAGAAAGCCATAACTTCCATATTTCGTCAAGTTTTCGACGAGCTCCAACAAAATTGGTTCCATTGTCACTATAAATGTGGCGGGGAGCACCACGACGAGCACTAAAACGACGAAGTGCAGCTATGAAGGAATCAGTTGTTAAGTCTCCGACTGCTTCAATATGAACAGCTTTAGTTGCTAAGCATACAAATAAAGCAATGTAACCCTTTGTAGATTTAGTCCCTCGACCTTTGTTGCATTTAATCAGTACAGGACCAGCATAATCAATACCGCAACTGAAGAAAGGTCTCTCCAGCGTGGCACGGTGTTTTGGTAAATTGCCCATCAGTTGTGGTGTTGTGGTGGATGTCTTGAATTTGTTACACTTTAAGCATTTTCTAATACATTTGTTAATTAATTTTCTACTTCCTACGATCCAATGGGACTGTCGAAGAACGTGAGCTAACAAAGTCGGCCCAGCATGTAAATGAGCGATGTGTTGTTCCTTGATAAGGAGTTCACTAATACTGTGCTGAGAAGGAAGTATGATAGGATGCTTGGAATTGAATGGAAGCTGGGAATTTTGCAATCTCCTCCCACCCGTACTAAACCATGTTCATCTATGAATGGATGGAGGGAACGTAATGGACTTTTGGGTGGCAGAGAAATCTGTTTTTAATGCTTCGTATTTCTTCCTGAAAGTAAAAACCTTGAACCCAACGAATGATGGTTTCTTCAGCGGTTTTGGTTTCCGAAAAGGTAAGTGAAGTAGTATTAATATGGGATGAACTGATCGATGATCCTTGAGATGCTATCTTTTTTACAGTTTTTAATAAATCTTTGGCAATAAGCAAAAATGCGAATTACTTTGGTGAGTGAAGAGTAATGTTCGAATAAACCATGAATTACATCATTTGATGTGTGAGTAAACAGATTGAAGATGGAGACTGATTTTTGTTCCGCTTTTACCTCATCCGAAGCCTCATCGCAACTGGATTCAGCCTTGGGCCAACTAGAAGTTTCTAGCCTTAGCCAGGGTGGTCCTTGCCACCATAACTTGCAATCAGGTAAGCATTTAGGATCAATACCTCGGGATGCAAGATCTGCGGGATTTTCCTTAGAAGGCACATGTCTCCAATGCTTTGTAGGTAGAACTTCTATAATTTCAGATGTTCTATTTGCTACAAAAGTTTTCCATTGGCGTGGATGACCAGACAGCCAGGAGAGAACTATTTTAGAATCCGTCCAAGCGAATACATCAAAGGTATAATATTCTAATGTCCGTAAGACCGATTTAAATAGCTTGGATAGTAAATGTGCACCGCACAACTCCAATCGAGGAATGGAAACTTGTTTGACAGGGGCTACTTTAGTTTTTGATACAAGTAGTTGAACCTTTATTTTGCCGTTGTGTTTCTGCCGACAGTAGATTGCAGCAGCATAAGCTAATGAAGAAGCATCTGCAAAACCATGCAATTCTACTATGTTGTCTGCTGTAAGGATGACCCATCTGGGAACAGTGAGGTAGTTGATGGCATTAAAGGCCTTTTGAAACCTAAGCCAATCCTCTGTTAATTGTTGTGGAATGGGAGAATCCCAATCTGTTTTTGTAAGCCAAAGTTTTTGATAAAAAATCTTCATGAATACTGTACAAGGTGAAAGAAGTCCTAAAGGATCGAAAATTTTGGAAGATTCAGATAAAATACGTCTCTTTGTGAGTGGTGGTGTAAGTTCAAGCGATGGTTGGAAACCAAAAGTGTCATTGGATGAATTCCAAAATAAGCCTAATACTTTAGAACTTTCATTAGAATCTTTGGAAAATTCAACTCGTGCATCATGAGAACTATGTTCTGAAAATTGAGCGAGAAATTCGGTGGAATTAGAATTCCATTTTCTTAAATGAAATCCGCGAGTACTCAAAACATGAGCAATGTCCTTGCAAATGGAGATTGCGTTATTTGGCGTATCTGCTCCTGATAGTAAATCATCCATATAAATATCTTCCTGTAAAACTCGGGAGAGGTTGGGATTATCTTTATCATCGAGAGCGATTTGCTTAATACACCTAGTGGCCAAAAAGGAAGCTGAGGCTAAACCGTAGGTGACAGTTTTTAGCTTGTATGTGCGAATGTTTTCAGTAGAGTTATTTCTCCACAGAATTTGTTGGTATCTCTGATCTTCATCAGCTACTAAAATTTGACGGTACATTTTTTCAATGTCCGCTGTAAATACAATTCTAGGAATTCTAAAATTAAGCAATATTTCAAAAATATCCCTTTGTAATTTGGGACCTACTCCTAGCAGAGAATTTAATGACGTACCATTTGTAGTTTTGCAAGATGCGTCAAAAACTACTCTTAACTTTGTTGTAAGGCTGGATGGCTTGATAACGGCGTGATGCGGTAAAAAATTCTGATCTTTGGAAGTATGGGATCTGGAATTTACTAAGCTCATGTGACCTAGCGATTCGTATTCGTTCATGAATTCTTTGTATTGTTTTTCAAAATCTGGGTTATTTTTAAGTTTCCGCTCCATTGCTAATAAGCGAGAAATTGCTGCGGGTTTTGAGTCTCCCAATTCTGAATTTGATTTATAAAATGGAAGTTTTACAACAAAGCGTCCATCGGAATTACATGCATAAGTATTTTGAAAATGTGTTTCCACAAATTGCTCTTCAGGAGTTAATAATTTATCTTTTACATTAGGAATTTCTTCTAATTCCCAAAATTGCTTTAATTGATTGTCAATATTTGTACCATTAATGTGAAGATTTAGCATTGAATTTGAGTTTAAAGACTCAGTTAATTTGCCTGAAATTAGGAAACCAAAAATGGAATTTTGAGCGATTAAATTACTTTGAGAGCAAGTAATTTGCCCAGGAAGCAAAATAGAAAAAAAGTAGTCAGATCCGAGAATCATATCGATATTGTTGAGATAAAAAAATTCGGATCCGCTAAGCAGGCATTTTTTAAATGAGAGAAATGTGTTTCGTTTATTTTTTCCGTTGGTAACGGAGCAGTTAGTTTTTCCAAAACATATGCTTTAACTGGTAGTTTGACCTTGGGGTCATGTAACGATACTAAATCTATTTCAACACACCCTCTAGTCATCGCGATTTTAGAATCTTGCAATCCTTTAATTTGAAATCTAGCGTTTTTTCTTTTCAGGCCTAGCAGTTTTAAACATTTTTCCGAAATGAATGTTGATTCACTTCCGCTATCCGCCATAACTCGAACTTGACAGTTCTTCCCCAAAATATTTTTAATGTTAACGCTTAAAGTTGGTAATAAAGAAAAACATTTTTGTATAGAGTTCACGGAAGCTGCAACTTCTTTGTTTTGATTAGTATCATTTCCTGTCTGGTTTTGACCTTCAGCACGATGAGATTTATTTGCTGACATTGCGAAATTTTTAAAATTATTATCATGTAATAGCGAATGATGCTTTTTCTTACAATAGTGGCAAGTAAAAGTTGAATTACAATGTGACTCAGTGTGCTTATCAGATAAACAGTTCATACATAATTTTTGTTTATTAACAAGTTGTATACGCTCTTTAACAGACATTTCTTTAAATTTAGAACATTTGAAAACAAGATGATTCATTTTACAACAAGAACATTTTAAACTATTGTTAAATTTCGATTTATTAATATAAGGTTGATTTTCATAAGTAACATTTTCATTATATACATATGTTCTCACAGATAAATTTTCTAAAATATTCTGTAGCTTGGCTTTGGTTTCGTAATATTTTGTTTCGAATTCTTCCATTTCAGAGGATTCGATAGGTAAAGCAGCATCCGCTTTATCAAATTTCGTATAAGTTAATTCAAGTTTCTCTAACTTGTTGCGTATATCATTTTTGTCAAAAGTTTGATCATTTTTATCAATGAAATTTATAGTTCTTGTAAGTGCAGCTTTCGCTCTGCCGCGAAGCACTGTAGCCGTTTCGGCATCCATTGTTGATAAAACGAAATATGGATGGAATGAATCAGTAAGAGAAACCAAAGTCAAACGTTGAATGAAAATATAAAATAGTACTTATCTCTTGTTTCTCTGAATCGTTGACGAATTTCGGCGGTGCCTCCAAATGATGCCGTTGGTTGAGTTCGAATAATAGCCAGAGATGGAGATAGTACTTAAATTTATATTACAAGAAAATAAATATTTACATTAAAGTTTACACTAAAAGGTAATAATGCGGTTAAATGAAAATTACACCCTTGAAGGTGCTGCGGATTGATGCGAACAAGACCTTGCGTCCGTCCGTTGCGTTTCAGTTTACAGAATGTCCCGGTACCGGTTCCAAAAAAGTTTCCGTTTGGGTAGGAACGCGGGAAAATCTCGCGCACTCAGTTACAGTTAAGTGAGGAGTGTGGGAAACACTGCCATAATAAAAAATAAAATACACATTTACACTAATATAAGACACTTAAAAATATATAAGTACTGCGCACACAATGTATTTTATAATTAATTTAACAATTCTAAGTAAAGAACACGTTTATTAATTACCAGTGACCCCATGGGCTTCTCATATATACAAATTATAAGCAAAAATTAACACTTGATAATTGGTACGGTCGATAATTAATCACTCAAATGTCGATGAAAAATTACGCGCTCTCCCCAATGACATTGTTTAATACGTAGACGAGCGTATTTGGTGTATTGGAAAGGGAGAGGGGTAGAAAAGAAATAAATAAGTCCATCCTTCACAAACACTGTCCAGGGGAGATTTTATTGCATTCCAAAAACTTCGAAGTAATTTTATGGAGAGTAGTTTTCAGAAAAGATCGTACTTCGGAAAGACGTATGTATGTATACGTACGGGCCAATCAGCGCACTGGTTGAGCAAGGCGTTTCTATACGCCGGTGGCACAGAGTTTAAAATCGTGTTGTATGTTTAGCGCCAAAAAATAGTAATATTTAATTCAATTCATTGTTATTGTATGGAGGGGGAGGGCGATGAAAATTGTAATTGTGAACATTGGGTCGCAAGTACTGAAAATTTGAGAAGCACCACTTTAACAACAAGCTCACCTGAATAGAGTATATCTCCACTCCTTCTCTTCTAAAGCTAGAAAACCTCGCCTATTTATAGTAAGTTAATTTACATATCATGATACTTTTCGTAAGGAAAGCTAGTTGCGAATAAGACGAATTTATAGCCCAAAGATTTCCCAAGAGGATTAGTTTGAAGGTCGCGTAAAGATCCGTCACAAACTAAAATAGTTGCAAAACACACACACACACACGTGCATGTAATGAAAATATGTGGATAATACATTTTTAGAGAGAGAGATTGTGTGTGTGTAGAGCGTAATTATAAGTAATAGAATATATTTTATCTGCAGTGTCTCACTTATTTTTTGTATTTTTATTACATTCACACATATATGTTTACACAGGGGAAAGCAAACTCACTTATTCACTCACCCTTCTGTGATCTCCGTAACTATCAGACATATGCATGGAATTTAGCAGGTCTATTTGTTTTGTTATGTATAGATTCTTCAAATTGTGTTCCGTGAGAAATGTTTCTCAAGAAGGTTGAAGGGGTGTTAAAGACAAGAATACTCAGTTTTGAGCACTTTGATCTACTTTTCCTTTCATGAGTTGAGGTGTACCTAGAAAAATTTTGGAGAAATAGAATTCTAAGGATTTAGGAGGGAATTTTGTAGACGTTAGAGATAAAAAGAAAAGTACAATTTTGGAAGTGTTAGACCTAGATGCTTGAAATTTTCTAGGCATGTTTCTTTCGTAGAGTCAAGATTCGCTAAGAACGGGTTCTACTTCAATCGACTCCGAGGAAGTTGCTTGAAGGGATAAATAAAGAGTGTGTTTTTTTCCAGGTATGGAAGTTTAAGTTGGCATTACTTTCCAAGATGGCGACCGATTTAACAGCTGTCAAGTGATTTATTCTCAGTTTGGTTTGGCAATTCATCAAAACGATCATCAAGCAAGGCGTAGATTCGTCGAATGGGCCCAAAACGAGATTGCCGTTGTTCCCGATTTTCATAAGCGAATTTTCTTTAGCGATGAAGCGCACTTCTGGTTGAATGGCTACGTCAACAAACAAAACAGCCGCATTTGGAGTGAAGCTAATCCACAAGTGTATGTCGAAACACCGTTACATCCAGAAAAACTGACTGTTTGGTGCGCTTTATGGGCCGGTGGGATCATTGGTCCATACTCCTTCAAAAACGATGAAGGCCACAACGTTACAGTTAATAGTGATCGGTATAGAGCCATGATTACTAAATTTTTCATTCCTGAATTGAACAATCATGATGTCCAGGAGCTGTGGTTCCAACAAGACGGCGCAACATGTCACACAGCTCGTGCCACAATCGATTTATTGAAAGACACGTTTGGTGACCGCCTAATTTCACGTTTTGGACCTGTGAATTGGCCTCCAAGATCTTGTGATTTAACACCGTTAGACTATTTTCTGTGGGGCTATGTAAAGTCATTGGTCTATGCGGATAAGCCACAAACGCTTGACCATTTTGAAGACAGCATTCACCGTGTTATTGCCGATATACGGCCACAAATGTTGGAAAAAGTCATCGAAAATTGGACTTCCAGATTGGACTACATCCTAGCCAGCCGTGGCAGTCATATGCCATAAATCATATTTAGAATGTAATGCCAGAAGATTATCTTTCGAATAAAAAAGAATTCATCTCAATCGAATAATACATCGTTGTTTTATTGCAATTTAAAGTTCTATACCTCTAAAAAAACACCCTTTATTAATATGCGTCCCTCTTTAAAGATTAGAGTCATGTCTTTTTTAAAATCGAGATGCGAGTACTATAAAAATGTTTTTTAAATAAAATTTTTATCTTCATCTTATGACATATAAATATCAATTTGAAATTAATATATACTTAAACATCACCATGAAATACTCAGCGAAGGCAGTTGGTAAGGGTTAATTAAAATGAATCCACAGTTTTGAGCAAAAATTTCACATATAAAATTGATAGGAAAACTTCGAGGAAAATACAAGAAAAATAAAAACAAAAAACTATTTAAAAGATAATATCCTATAAACAATAGGTACATCACGCATTTCAGTAAAATAAACTCAAAATTATCGTTCTAAAATATAATATCAGTTATTCTATTTTTTAATGCAGGCGAACAAACGATGCACTGATATAACTTCCATGCCAAAGTATATATTTTGTATTTAGCTTTTTTTCTCGAAACTCAATTAGAAAAGTTTTATAAGTTAGTATCTAGACCGATGTAAAGTAATTTTGGGTAACTGTATCCTTTATACCAAAATTTACCAACTGTAATTTTTATTTGAACCCTGTTTATCCATTCATTTAACAGTCATCCACATGACTTATGGTTCAAAGCCCTGATTTGTTAGTTTCACCATGCATATCATTCCATGGTCACAGTGGCCTGGTAATTATGGTCATGAACTCGTGATGGGAGGTGTAATGAGTTCGATTCCTGGTGCGATTGAAGACTCGCCTTGTCACCCAGTAATGACCGATGCACATTGAATCTGTCGAGGTTCAATGTTTTCCCATCGGTATAGTAACTCGGAGAGTGGGGTGAAGGCTCGTCACTTGACCAAAGTCCAACCTTACAAGGTAAGTCACTTTTGGCATTCGTGTTGCTTCATAGGGTGATGTTAATATAACACTATCTCCATATCATCCCAGGAGGTGTGAGGATTTTGAGTTGCAACTTATTCACTGGATTACACAATGTGGAATTAGGGTACTTGAAAAATTCTATAAATCAATTATAGATCTTATAATTTTATACAAATGACAGCAGAGCATTGTTTATCCGAATCAATTGGGACCGGGCCCCCATTCAAATAACCAAAAACCGATTGCTATCCATACAGTATATGAAACCGGACACTATATGAATATTAAAAATCATTACATGCGGGAAACGTTCTTGAAGAAAAAGCAAAATAGGTGCAAATGTCGCAATTTTAGCTTTATTGTGGAAAATAATCCCTTCTTTTTCGCTCTATCATTGTACACCTTTGTGTTTTCGCTGCAAAGTCTCTGATTTTCTAGAGAAGCAGTAATTGAGTAGGGCAGCACGCTGATTGAAGTTCGTACCACTCCATAGCTGTTTCTAACGCAGAAAGCGCTTCAGCTTTTGATGGACCCTTGCTTATTTTGTTGTTGTTTTCGTCTTCATCGTCGACAGGGTCGGAATTTTCTAGCACATAAGTTACAATCTCTTCATCATTTAGCACATGATATCCACAGTCTTTTGCATCGCATGCCATCCAGGTTGACTGACTGCCATTAAAAGATGCAAATATGTCTGAAAGTATTTTTTTTTGTCAGTACACAAACATACAAGTATACCTATACAAACTGATATACATTTTATTTATCTATCCTACCAAAATAAATGTTATTGATTCTTGTACGGTTGTTTTAAATGTGAAAAGACTGGGAACTTTTTTAAAACAATATTATTTTCAGTATATCGTCTAATTTATGCTTATGTACGTATACCAGTTTTCAAATGAAGCACAAGGAACAAAATTCGATATTGAATAAAAAGTAAAATGTTATGAAGGAATCCCTGTCTTTGGACATTATGTGTTCTAAACTATCTTACATAAGCTTGTAACAAAAATTGAACACATTCGTAATGTCCTAAGAATTTGAAGGTCAGCCAAAGGTTATGGATTTTAGCCCATTATTATGCATGATTTTATTATTAACTATTTCTTCTAAGTTTAAATATAGATATTTGCTTCTATGAGGATATGTTCATCTTTTCCAAACTGAATATATACTTTTCAATAAAAAAAATCTGTCGAGGTTCATTATATATTATAGAATTATTCACAAAATATTAAAATTTTCATAATCTGTACAAACAGTTAAATTCAATTTTGAACTTTTAATATTTTAGCAAATCTTATTAACCACTTAACAGTTTCATTTATTTTCCAAAATCGTTAAAAAAATGTCAATTTTTTTTATTGCAGTTAATAATATTTTTCTTTTTTATAAAACGATAATTACAAGTAAAATCGTTGTAATTACGAAAATGAACTATTTAGAGTGCTTTTAAATGTTCATAGGTTATTCCCAAATTATTGCTTTTTTCGAGCACTAACGATGCACGAGAAAGCGCACTTTACAGGTATATGTAAAAAATGAAAAATAATTAAAAACATTTTCAAACTTACCAGTATATATTTCCTTTATTTTAACAGTTCTTTATGATTACAGATCCAATTTGGTATGATACAGTTTGAAACAAGGTGTCAAGCCCAGTCCAACATCACAGTCCGGGCAAAAGTATCGTGTTTCTTTTCTAATTCTTTTTCTGTTGTCATTTTTCTGTTGTCATTGTTGTCACAAACATAGCACTTTCTTGCAGGTCTCAGCTTCTTTTCACTTGGTGCAATTACTTCCAAGAAGTGCCTTTCAATCAATCTCATTGGATTGGGTTGAAGTGCCAGGACGGCCTTTCTTTCCTGACACTTCTCCATATCTTTCTATCAGGCAATCAACAATGTCCATTCTAAACTGCAAATGAGAGTCTTTTCCACCATTTTTTTTGTACAACACAAAACTTATGCACAAACATATGTCCAATAGATGAAAGAATATTTTTGTATTACTTCTTTCCCCCCTTTTTTTATCAAAGGGTAATTTGTAAAATGTTTGTCCAATCGATCTACACCACCCATTGTGTTGTTATATTACATAACTGCTTTAGGTTTTCTTCTTATCTCATTTTTATGACTCTGTACTTGAACCATTTCAGGATTATGTATTGTTGAAATAAGGCACACTGCCTTCTTGTCCATCCATTTCATAACGCAAACTTTACCTCTTTGATAGGCAATCATTTGACCTTTGTCAATTTTTTTAGATAGTAGTTCTTTAGGAATATCCTTTCTTCTGGGTTTTAGTGTGCCGTACATATCAGTCAAACTTTGAATGAGAATATCTGCCAATTCCGGAGAGGAATAAAAATTATCTGTGGTGAGACAATGTTCCTTATTTAGGAGTGGTTCCATGAGAGTCATTACAACTTGTGAAGACATACACATATGCTTGTATTTTTCATCAAATAGAGTACCTTTTCCAGTGTATATAATCAATGACCACACATACCCTGATTTGGATTCACACAGTATATAACTTTTTATTCCAAATCGTGACCGTTTCAGAGGCATATATTGTTTCCAACCAAGCCTTCCTTTGAATAACATCAGACTTTCATCAATAGTAACATCTCTATCGGGTGTAACTACTTCCTTGAAACGAATGGTCAAATATTTTAGTACTGGCCAAATTTTTGATAATTTGGGGCACTCATGTGTTTCAGTAACAAATGTTTCATTATCGGAAAAATGCAAGACACGGTAAATTAGATTGAAACGCCGATAGGACATGACTTTGGAGAAAAAGGGAGTCGATATGGAATGTCTTTTGCTTCAATATTGTTCATTTGTTGGTTTTTTGACGATGCCTTGAAGAATAATTAGAGCTATAAAAACAGGCATTTCTTCTTTTGATGTTGGCTCCCATTTTTTACTTCTGGAGTGCTTGCGAGGAATGCTGCTCCCAATAGTTTGTTCAGCATAACGATTTGTTTCGTGAACAATCAAATCAATCAAATTATTATCTATCAATGCTTCATAATATTGCATTTTACCAGAGCTTGCATCAAAATCTAAATGAATTTCAGGCGTATTAGTGAATGCAAATCTCGGAGGAGGAGCAGAAGGATTATTACAATCGATTTCATAAAAGTTTCTTGCTTGGCTAAAGTCATCGTTTTCATCGTCACTAATATCAAAGTCAAAATCGTCTGAGAAAGTGTCAATACTTCCCGAATCGTTTATAGATATTTTAGAATCTGTTTTAGATTCAAGATCCGAATCACAATCATTAATCGGAATTATTTCCGATTCATCCATTATTGCAGGATATAAATTCCAATATTAGTCTAATACAGTGCAAAAAGTCTATCAGAATCACGCTCACAAAAACGCTAGCTAATGATGTGAATAAATTTTCCCGCCTATCTAATATTCCATCCCAAAACCACTCACAAACAACTTAAAACTGGTTTTTCAACTCAATACAGTGGGCAACTATCGCCATCTTCATTGACAAATTCTTCAATTATACTTTAGAATTACTAGAGAGATAAAAATATGGGCAAAGCAGAAATGAAATCGGAGAAATAAATCTGAAAGTACGACGTACGGGCAAATCAAGAATTGGAAAAAACTAGTGAACGTACGGTGTACGTTCAAAACTGGCAAGTGGTTAATATACTTACTTAAATGTATACAGGGTGTCTACGAATTAGTTGGGAGAAAAGAATGATTTATTGATTATAATATACAGAAAAAAATGAAAGTATATATTATTGTAAGATAGAGAAATAGTTTAAGTTTTTTTTTTTTTTACCATTATCACAAATACTCGGTATGGCTTTCTTTTTTTACGCCGAAAATGTCCCATTGATGAATTAGTTCGTGCCAACATGTTTCCACCCATCAAATTAATTGCAGTACAGTTTCTTGATTTTAGTTCGGTAACAGATGTCGAATATGACGGAATGAACTCTTGATCCCTTACAAATTTCCATACAATGGAATTCAGCAGTAATATAACACCTTTATAGCCAAAACAAACTGGTACTGCAACATCGAGGTAGGATATAACGTTTATGTGGAAGTGAAAAGACTTGCCATCTTGAAAAAAAATTGTTTATATATAACTCTCTTTGGATGTTCTTCCCCCTTTTTTTTGATAATTCACCTGAAGATAATTTTAGCATGCCCAGGTAAATACTATGCTACAATTGCATCTATTTCCAAACCTTTTTCTTGTATTCTCGAACAAAACTTCGTCATACTTGCACAACAAAATGGCTTTCAAGAAACCAAAGACTAAATTTCGCTTTTTCAGCCCCTTTTGTACCTCTTCACTATTGTAATGCTGAGCAAAGAATGATTACCGCTTGTTAATGACATCTATGAATAAACTTAGGATATATTACTACTAGTCTGTTTTTAAATGAGTTAATTCAACATTTCGCAAACTGTGGGGTGCGTCCACCTTGGGGGGCGTGACAACCCTACAAGGCGGAAGCGATCAGATTGAAGTCGAAAAAAAAAGGTTATTTAAAAAACTGTGAATTTGCTGAAAGTAAACAAACAAAATACTTTCTGATGTAATAACATATAAAATACTCATTTACCCTGATATAATACATTTATAATTGTGCATCAGTACTGTACAATGTACATTTTATTATTAATTTAACAATAATATGTTAAGAACAAGTTTCATAACTTTCAGTGACCCCATGGGCTTGCATCAACAGTTATCTTGATAATTTGTACGGTTTAAATTTAATTCATTAACTGCCGATTAAAAGTTACGCGATTCGCTTCCGAATACCACCGTTTCTTATGTAGGCGAGTGCATTTTGATGGGTTTTTTTCGGGAGGAGGGGAAGGAGAAAAGGAACATATAAGCAACTCATCTGAAATCTTTAACAAACACTGTCAAGGTCCTTTTATGGCATTACAAAGCCTTCGGAATAATTTTATGGATAGCACTGCACAGAAAATATCGTACTTTGGAAAGACGCATATATACGTCCAGAAAATTATTGCATCGGTTGTGCGAGACGTTTATATACGTGGTGAAACATAAGAGGTTAGATTCACATTGAAGCTTTAGTGTCAAAGTACAGTATTATTGAATTCAATACATTGGTTTGTATAAAGGGAGGGGACAATGAAAATGATGATTGAATAGTGGGTCACGTATATTGAAAGTTTGAGAAGCCCTGGGTTAATTTATTTTAATATTTCTAAAGTTTTTAACTTACAAAACTGTTCAACTAATTTGTAGAAAACCTGTATATATATATATATATATATATATATATATATATATATATATATATATATATATATATATATATATATATATATAGTATAATAAAATAAAAGTGAAGAATAACTAGAACCCACACGACTAAAGAAGTAAGAAATTGGAATTCAGCAAAATCAACAAAAGTAGATACAAAAAGCTATAGGACTAAACTGGAGACCTATTATGATTTCTAAAGATGTCGCTGAATTAGGCCAGTGAATTAGGGTTAGCAATGCTTTATGGATCCACCTTCCCCGTACAGCAGAAATTTTTGACATAATAGGGGGAGGGGAAGTAAGTTGAAAAGTTAAGCCTAATACAACACGTGGTTGTGGAACCTAACAAAATCGTAAAAAGAAATTGAGAAAAGAGATCAGTAATGAATCTATCAAGGAGAGGAATAAAAGAACATTTTTAATATATATATATATATATATATATATATATATATATATATATATATATATATATATATACATATATGTACATATATATATACATATATATATATATATATTTTACATATATATATATATAAGCATATATATATATATATAAATATATATATTATATATATATATATATATATATATAAGCATATATATATATATATATATATATATATATATATATATATATATATATATATATATATATATATATATATATATACTAATCATGCGTCACCAAGACTTCAAAATATCTCTCTAGAACTCTTACATAAATTAAATAGTATTCAGTTGTCTTTTCCCACCGATAAACCTGTCATTTATATTTAGATTATGCATATGCTAGATCATATGCATATTCCTCAGATACACCTGAAGATATGTCTTCTATAAAATTTCCACACAGCATTTATTCTTCAATAGGAGGTTGGAAAAAATGTGAAGTGTTGGTTTATGAAAGTCGGTAAAGAGTATATAAGAAGAATCGAAATAGAAAAGTGAATTCAAATTCTTATATTTCATTCAAACGTGGATTCCATCTAATTCGAATAAATCTTTCGGAACTCTAGTTTATTAAATGACTGAAAAATGAATGACTTCAATATCTTAGGAACTTTTTTTTTCTTTTTCTTTTCAATCAATATTTCGGAAGAGTCCGAGCTTATTTTTATATCAGAAAATGCAATATATGTCATCCGGGGATAGAAGAATGAAAAGTTGTTGTGAAAATTGAAAATAATGTTACATAATAACGTTTAAAAGTAAAGCTTTTTCTTTGTATTCAGTAGAAGTCGAAGAGCATTTACCAATATCATATAACAAACCATTTTAAGTCGAGTTGCCAAATAGACTTTCGTTTATGTTACCGATGTTAGAGAAAAAAATGCTTGTCAACAACATATATACATGTATGTGTGTGTATTTGTTTATTGAAAACTTCACTCTACGTAATAAATCTAAAAATCAATTATAAGGATAGATTAATTTAATCATATATTATATTCAAATTAATTCAAAAGTTCTCGCTTTAATTTTAGGCACGCTTTATGATTTAATTTTCTTTTCTTTTCTTAATGAAGACTTTAGTGAAGATCGCAATTACCAATATAGTCAAGCGAGAAGAACACTTCAGTTTATATCATATTCCTTGTGTTTCCACACTATCGCGTGAGAATTTTTGGCTCTAAATGCTGGGTGTATCAATATAATGAATCAACACTTTTAGGGCAGATAGAGTACACTTCCACCATGAGAAATCACATAGTAGTGCATGATCGGAAAAACTTTCCTGCCACGGTAGTGACGACACAAAACAAGACATGACACGAAAAAGAGGAGAAAACGTGTTTATTATCCTTAGTACAGCAAATAACTAATAAAAAGGGACGTTAAAGAGACAACGATCGCAATCAAAGTTAATGCTAGAAATTATGACCCCTGGCCATAATGCAAGCTTCACATCTCCAAAGCATTGAAGATTAGACGTCAGAAAAAATACTGGCCGTGTTCAGAATTTCCTCAACAGTTGTCAGGATACACGCAACAAGGTATTCGTCAATACTAACGATAGTTTCACACCAGTGACTTGACGTACTCTCATAAGAAGTAATCAAGGCAAGTGAGGTCTGTCTATGGAGCTGGCCAATGCAGTGGGCCACAAATGCTTCGGTTTATGTTCCGCTATGTATCGCGTACAACACAGTATTTTCACAAAAACATTGAACGCAAAGAATTTATGTACAAAATAATAATTACAGTAACATAAGCTAAAATCCCCAGATTATTGCATAATATTTATTTTTATTTCAATTTTAAATCGGAGCAGTTTAGCATATTTTAGTTTTTTTGCGCAACTTTAAAATACTATAATACTTGCGCAATTTTAAAATACTACATTTGCTTATTATAATGTAATTTAGCAAATCATGGACATATATTCAGTTTTATCTGTACAGTACAATACTTATATTCGGAAGCCTAATTGTAGCATCAGATGAGAGAGCTAATTTTTAGATGCAATATTTTCAGTAGTATTCCATCTTTTCCAAATATTGTTTTTCACAGCAACCTGAAAATGGTTTGGCCGTGGGATTTTCTCATCAGGAAACAATTGACGAAAACGCTTTTAAGTGATATAAGTAATTTGTAAAATCAAAGACCCGTCATGAAATAGATCTTAATTAAATATCAATATTCAAAATGTAAGCAAACATAAATTATTTTAGTAATAAAACTTGAAGTTAGTAACCCTTTTACCTGAATGAGTTGAGTTGATTGTACTCAAAATATTTGTAATAAATTCAATTTAAGAATTGAAAAATGCTTTAAAATTAAACTAAAACTAAAATCTTAAGCTCAGAAAATTTCAAATATCTTAAAAAACTTAGTTGTTATCAGATGTGAAATTTGGAGGCAAACTTCCCAAATACATGCATGGGAAAGAAAAAGCCTTATTTAAAGGCTAGATAAAAAAAAGGATAAAAGAATTGCTGAGCTCACATAAAAAAACAATAATTAAAAGTGTCGGAGTCTGCTTTAAATTCTCTTGAAAAATTACATCAAATTATTTGTATGTTTTTGTGATTGGAATTTCATAAGTATAGTTTCTAAAGTGGTATGAACAATTATTTGATTATTTTTAAGACGAAATATTAAATAACCGGGCGGCACGAGAACCGGCGGAAGGAGAAATAAACGTTTCTCCAGACCCGCAAGTTTTAAAAGTACACGCATGCATGGACCGGGTGAATCTCTCATTGCTAAGCCTAATTTCCTTTTAAAAATTCATATAAAATCTTTAATGTAATCAAATACGCTAAAATTTACAATTTACTATCATTGATAATATCCTAATATACAGTACAAAAATTTTCGCTACATTGAAAAAAAAATGTGAATTTTAAAGAAAACGTTTTTATTTTAATATAAAAAAATACTCTTTTTACTCTTTTCGTCATGATAATTAGAATAAAATAGATGCAAAACTTACAAAATACTATCTGGCATTCCCAAACGATAAATTTAATCTCATATAAACTTGTTGTGTCTTGAACTGTGTGATACAAATATTTTAAATTACATCTAATATAACTTTTTTTTATTTTAATTAATCCTGATAGCTTTCTATTGCATTAGTATTATGTTTTCTGTTCTTATGGTTGTGAAACTCTCGTTGTGATAACAATGAAAAGAATCGTCTGTGTTCTTACTGAATTAAAAATGAATCATTTAGAACAAACGATTCTTTTTCGTTAAAAATGAGTCATCGCGTTTGTTCTATGAATATCTGCTTTTGAAACGTTTTTGAGAATAAAAATTATAGTTGTAATACTGAAGAAAGTAAAAGTAAAAAAAAAAACATAAATAAAAATAAGTACTGAAATTTTTTTATTATGAATACAAGATTCCAATAAAGTGATGAGCTTTCTATCTTTTTTTTTTAAACTTACAAGGAGAGGACACGATTAAGGAAATTCATTTGGGATCGAGACTTGGTGTAATAGTAGTACTCCTTCAGGGTGTTTAACCCTCAATGTAATTTCGCCGAATGGCCGGTCAATTCGGAGAAGAAAGCCTTCGAATTCCATGCTTAGCTTTCATACAATTAAATTTCAATTTCCTCCAACGATTTTGTAGCTTGGTTAATATATCGTCTGCATACTATGCGAGAGGTCTGGGGTCGATTCATCGGTCAATTTTTTTTCCATTTCATTTAATTATTTTTAAAATTAAATAAACTTATTTATGAAAGGTTTATTAAATATTAAATATTTTATGTAATTAATTTGTATTTGTCATTGATAACTATTAATGTTGTTCTTAACTTAATATTGTTAAATTAATTAAGAAATACTTTGCGCAGTACTGATACATTTACATGTGCATTACATCAGTGTAAATGTTTATTTTATTTTATGTTATCTCAGAATGTTTTTTGTTTATTTACTTCAGTAAATAAATAATTTTTTAAACTAATCTTTTATTTTCGACTTTTCTCAATATATGCTCCCACCCTCCTCATAAAGTTATCAAGCTCACCTAGGGACGTGCACCCTACAGTTTGAGAAACCTTGACCTAAGTGAAAAGACTACGTATGCATATCATAAGAAATTTCACAGAGACGCTATCTCGGATGACATCAGCATATATTTCTATGTGGCCAGAAGTTAATTTACGAGTATTTTTTGCTACTCTTTCGGAATGTATCTTTCTGAAGCTCCTTCCATCACATGCATCATTCTTTGAAAGAGGTAAGTAAGTAAAAAAAGTGCAAAATCTTTCTTTCACTGTGGTTTTTGAAGAATATTTTCTTTCTTTCAAATAAAAGACGGAGAAAAGTACCTTAATATATATATATATATATATATATATATATATATATATATATATATATATATATATATATATTTTAAAATGGAACATATAGCTTTGTTGAGTTAAAGGGATCTATTTTTCCGAAAAAAAGTTTAATGTTGAGAGGATAAATTCTTGGGAATATAAGAAAATAGCGTTTAGCGTATTGAAAATGATACTAAAGGAAACATCGGATGTGGGTTATTGTGTGTATATTTTCCCTTTTATCTATTCACTATTCTTCAAACTGTTTGAAGTGTAAAATATATAAATATTTTTAAGGTTACTGTGTAGTTTCATTTATTTAAAGAGGCTTTATCAGATTTAATGTATTACCGTAAGATCTGGCGTATAAAAAGAAATTTTAAGACAAAAAATAAGATCAAAATTTATCGGTGCGCTTTATATGCTAGATATAAAATGATAACTTAAAAAATAAGCATAAAAAAGACGTAGATCGAAATACTGTTTACCGCAAAACCCATCAAATAGCGCTCACCGCCATTTTCTTAACTTTTATTTACATTCCCCGTATAACGCGCACCCACTTTTTTACAGAGGAACAAAAAATGTGCGTGTGCAAAAGTTCAAATGTTTTTAACTCTTTTACTCGGAATATTATATCATAATTACAAAAAAATAGTGTAAAATCGGAAACTCTTAATTTATTTAGATTTGCCATTTCATTCAAATAAACAGTTTTCCGATCTAGGCAGAAGTCTAATTTTCTTATGGTCTCATCTCTGTTTTATTTTGGAAGCTATCATTTTTATAATCAGAGTATAACTGTAAAATTCTCCCTTTTATAAAAGACTTCTGTTTGATCTCGTATAAAAACAAAGAAGTATAACTGGGGGGCTAGAAAGTCATATGTAATCGTTCTTAGAATAATGGAAAGATTTAGAGAATGAGATACTTTAAAATTATTAATAGCCCCTTATCATTTGAGCGTAGTTTAAAACTGTGAGGTTTGATGAGTGGTGAAAATTTAACTTGGCGTTGATTTAACCCACCAAATAAAGCGTAATTTTATGCATGTTTCTTCAAAAAGGTATTTTTAGCTAATTTCTCAGATAAATTCAAAGATGCATATTCGATAATGCTTGAAAATCCATATGAAATTCAAAAATTACAAGCTTACCTTCTGTATGAAAATGAATTTTGCCTGTTTGTAAAAGCATATGTTAAATTGACATTCGCGGTTTGTGTAACGTATGCACATTGTACACAAATTTAAGATTAAAAAGGAACCTTCGCGTAACTTAATACAACTGTAGTGGTTAGACCATGCGACCTTCGGGTTCGTAGCCTAGTAACATATCCACTAGACGAAAGTGATCAGCTCTGTCCGGAGGATGTTACTGGTTTATTTAGATACCGTTATACTACTCTCTCACCATTGAGTCAGTTGATAGCGTGAAAAATTTATTTTATTATTTATTTATTTATTATTATTTATCTATATTTTTCATTATGTATTTTCATTGTTTTTTACTTATATTTTTCATTATTTATTATCATTGTTATTTATATCTTATTCTTATTATTTACTGTTATTTTTTATATTTCTTTATTTTATTTTTCTCGCGGCACATCGCGCCACGACAGTTAAGAAAACTGCGTTTTCTTATTTCAGTCAAGATCACCAATGTGGTGGTTAAAATTCGCGACCTTTCGGTTCGTAGCCTAGTAACATATTCACTCTGTCCAGAGGCTGTTACTGGTTTATTTAGATACCGCTACGCAACTATTCATGTAGCAGATATTTATGACATTCCTTAACACAAATAATAGATGTAAATACAGTTAGAACTGTAGTGGAAATTTGTTATAAACCTGATAATAATCTTAGTCATTTGATTTTTATAAAATAATATATATATAAATTTAAGAGTTTTTGTAATATAAATTAACTTATAAGTAAAACAATATTTTCTAATTGTAAAAAAATAGTTGAGCCCTGATCCAGTGAATATGCAACTCTCATTATTGGTAAAGCTGTATTATTTGAATCAGTGTAATTCGTCCACAGCTCTTCGTGAGCTCAGAACACCACAGAAACTACGTAAGGGACCTTTATCACGTAATGCTTTAAAAGCAATGATTAAGAATTTTGAGGCAACAGGATCACTATAAATTCCCTCTGGCAGAGGATGCAAACCTGGTTCAGAAGAGAGATAACAGATGCAGTAACATTGTCGGTAGTGGCAGCACAAGCGATGCAGTGAGACAGTTGGTTATAAATTCTTCCACGATATGGAAAGTTCGGCGGTAAGTTCTCCTTTATTATTCATACAAAATCAGCCCCTTCATGAGCTCAAACGCAATGACAGTGATAAATGACTGACATTATCTCTATCGTTTCTGGCCAGGATGGAATTTGACGATGGATTCCCATGGTAAATTCTTCAAAGAGATGAGGCCCACTGTCTTCTGAACGCGCTTGTTAGAGCACAAAATTGCCGAAATTTGACCACTAAATAGCCTCACGTAGAGCAAGAAATTCTTATACATCCACCAAAAACCATCGTTTGGTGTGGCTTTACATCCGAATTCAACACTGAGCCATTCTTTTTTGAGACTGTCACGCTGACAGGATTAGTAAAGTTTACCGATAATGCACAATGATACCACAACACGTGGCTATTTTTAACATTCTGCAACTTCAACAAAGAAAATGTCTGAATCAGACCAACACCCATGGGTCTCAAGGTACATCAGCCGTTGCGCCTTCAATTAACATATGAAAGAGTCATCAGTCGCGATTTTATAGTAGTATAGTCACCGCGTTCTCCTGACCTAACTTGATGGGACTTATGACTCAAGGATTACTTGAAATCAATTTTTATGTTAGCGGAATTGCTATTTTAAATGTTTTATAGGGCAACATAACTCAGACAGGGTGGAATATTCCTTGTAATATATTACGTAGAGTATTAGAGAATGTTGTACAGAAAATGCACAGTGTAGTTTCTCAGAATGGTGGTCATATTGAATGTAGTAAATAAAGCTTAACATTGCAATGTAATTTTTTATGTGTTATTATTTTTTCTTTTTATTTTAATACATTTTTGACTATACTGCTCCTTAAATACTTTTATCGGCAATCTTTAGAACTAATTTGTTTTTCTACGGAATCCTACTTCCATTTATCATATTTAGTCTCCATACCAAATTTGGCTTCATTTCGACTTTTAGATCGAACTACAGGTGGCCCTGAATAGCAAACAACATCACTTACTAAAAATCAGAAAAAAATCTATATTTCTTAGAACTATCCGTTCGTTATGAAAATTTACGTTTTGGTAAGCTATAACAGCGCCATAACTACCCATATAGGCAATTTTTAGAACTGCATTTTATGAATTTAGAATTTAGAATTGCATTTTTTCCATGTCAACATTAGTCACTATACCAAATTTAATCCCATTTCGATTGGTTAGATGAAACTTCCTTTATTTTCTCTCTGATATCCTTCTAAAGATGGCATAATTGAATACTTTATTATAATGTGATAATGCTAATTCATAATTGCATAAAACTAAAAAACAAATGCAAATGCTTCTAGAACATTAAACATTTCATAACAGAATAGATGAAATTGGCAGTTTATAACATAATGTCTTCCGATTAACGTTAGAGTTTGATGAGGAAGTCATTACAGTTATATCAACGTGAATTTGGAATATAGAATGGGAATGTGGTGATTTAATCTCTCTAATTGTCAGAGCTCCATTGCAGATTTCGACAAACTGTACAGCTAATTGACGAACATCTTCCTGAGCCAGTAGCAGTTTGATTAAAATTAGCTAAATGTTTACGACCTTATCCAGTTCTCTCGTTTTCAAATTTTGAATATACTCTGATAGTTTGTGAATATATATAAGAAGTAAGTAACTTTTTCGTATATCAATACATATTATACAAATGCTAAGATAATTTACGATAAAAATAATACTTTTTATTATATTAGTTTTGCATAATTTCATTGTAATGAAATATTTCTTAAAATCAAACGAATTCCCTGTTTTTTGGTTTATAAAATTAAGCAATAAATCTTGGATCATAGTTTGATACTGACTTATATTGAAACTCTTATGTTCATAAGCTAAGCAAACAGTATTGAAAAAATTTTTGAGATGTAGAAATGAGTTTTTTAAACTTTTTTTGCTATTTATTCATTCAATTATGTTAATATTTTAAACACAATTTTTACCTTCAATAGTCTATGATATCAGTTAGTTATCCATGTCACGTTTTCTCTTGAATTTTCTTTTCCAAACTTAATATTAAATGCACAATGATATAAAATATTTTATTTCAATGCATTTTGCTTGCATAATTATAATTTATTCTTACCATTGTCTTACAATATTGTATAAATATTTTTTCTTTTGATTGAACTTATACATTTCTGTGAGAAAATTTGAAATCTAAATGCTAATTTAATAAGTTTGAAGGATTAAGTTAAATCTATAGGATTAATATCTCCCGTGTATTGCCGCACAATATACGTGAACATTCATTGAAAACCATATATGTTTAAATTTCCCTTAATAATGCATTTTTCCAACATGTGTGTGTATTTGGGTCTTATTAAAAATTATATTTTTACGTTTGAATTTTGCTCAGTTTGACTTTTGCTGACACTGGGTACAGAAAAAATATCGAGAATCTTTTTAATTAGTTTATTATTTCATTAATAATACTAAACTGATAATCCTTCCATACTTCCGAAAATAAAACTGTGAACTTAATTCTAAGAATATAAACATCAGCTACATTCATTGACTGATAACAATAAGAAGGGTGTCTCAAACAAAATAATCCAAACCTCTTGAGTTTATTTAAATACAAATATAAATTATTCAGATCATAATAGTTGCGTTTACTTATTTCAGATAATATTTGGATGTAATTATTCAATACCTGGATTAACTAAAAATTTAGAATGCATAAAATATGCTTCTATATCAGTGCTAAATAGTATATTAATAATGTAATTGGTAGAGCTTAAACTTAAAGAAAAAACGCTCTCACTTTAAAAATATATTAAATAAGCTTATACAATAAAGATGTTCATTTAATCCCAATAACATGAAAATACAACATAGCCGTATGGGATGAACTGTAAGCCCAGACGTCCGTTAAAGGAAATGCAACACTACGGTACATAAAATATTATCTACGAATTGCCATGCTCTAAGGGTGTGACGGAAGACAGGCATAGCAATGCAACTGTCAAATAAATTGACACCGTGTTGTCTGATTGTGCTGTGGAAATTCGAAAGACTATCTTACCATTATCCGCGACGTCACTTACACATCTTTTCTAGTCATGGATGCTTTATTTAAAGCGTGAAATACTTACTGAAAGCAATTCTGCTCTAGTATGTAAGATTCCCGATGCCATTGCGAGGTCTCTTGGTAGTGTGCAACGGTTAGGAGCAGTAGAAGCAATGATCTCCATGAACTTAGCTCTCATTCTCTGAGTCATCTACGATGTTATCGGAGTCATTATGTTCTGATTACACCCCAAGTTATTTATCACGATGCAACAGGGGCTCTGACTGCTTATCGAACAATAAAATTTTTTAATGTTATTGTATCCGGTAGACTGGAACTTCCTTGATATTCTGTACGAGCATCGCTCACTAAATTTTGCCAAAATTATCGGATTAAATTATCGTTTTGAAGCAATTAATAAGCGTAACCATTTTTCATTTTTTCATTTGAATTACACTCATTTCTTAGGTGTTTATATCTGCTCATACTGTCCACGAATCGATCTGCTTAGTCATCGGAGCAGACCTTGTGATTCGATTAACTATATTTGGACATTGGAATGCCTTAACATTGGAATGTCTTCTGTTTTATACGAAATCTATATAAACCTTGCTGTACAAATACAGGGCCTCCCAAAATAGCGTCTAAACACTGCACAGCTAGATTCCTCGTTCGAAGTACATAAAACTGCCCAATGAACAGTGCCTGCACGATCCATACTTTACGAGAAAAATGCGAAAACCAAAGTAACATCTGTATTGTGAACATCAACAGCAGTATTTGCAAATATGTATATTGGTAGATGTTCAAAGTGTCCACCATGTACATAACGACAGGTTTGAGAGGACCGTGGAATGGATGAATGTACATGTCACAACAGAGCGATGTACATGCAGACGAGCTACTAAGTTCATTTGTGTAATCACAAAGTATCGATACACCAATTCCTTGAGCTTCCCTCATAAGAAAACAAAATCCAATATTGTAAAATTTGGTGATAGTGGTGGTTATAGAATTTGACCCCAACATTCGATCCAGCAACTGGAGTATTCCATATTCAGCCATTCACGCACAAAGCACAGAAATATGCCGGAGCCTCATCATGTACCATTTTTCATTATAAATTACTGAAATGTTCTCACAAACTATGGATAACACAAATACATTGCTGTGGTCATTTTTATGTACTCCCAGCAAGATATCTGGCTGTGTAGAGTTTAGGTGATAGTTTTGGAACACCCTGTATAAATCTGAATATACAATTATTGGTATGTATGCGAATCTATTTATATAATTTTCTTTGGAAATTAAATTTGTTTTCTTTTCATAGATTTTAACTTTATTTATCTTTCTCTTTTCCTGATGATATCTCATAAATAATGCATGAAACGAAGTCATGCAAATTCATAATTTATGTAAGGCATATATACACAATAATACATATAATTTTATCTTTAAAAGACTAAAATTAATCACGTGGGGAAGCCTTTTAATTTTTTCAAATTCCTAAGGCAATTAAACTGTTGTTTGTGAAGAAATCATCAGAACTAAATGAAATTTAATGCTCAAACAACTTGTATTAATACAAGTCGTTTACGGAGTCGTCATTACGGAATTTTCAAAGAAAAAAATCAATATTAAGTGTCCTAAATCAGTATGTGGTGTAGCCAACACGCTTTGTAATAAATGCTACTATACGACGTGGCATGGAGTAAAACAGATTTTGAATGTCTGCTTGTGGAAGAGAATTCCATATTGCATGTATGCGGAGCAAAAGTTTGTCTTTTAAAGCTGCGGGACGATTGAGACGCCGACCAACGAAATCCCACACGGTCTCAATAGGCGACATATCCGGTGAATAAGCAGGCTAAGGAAGAAGTATCATGTGGTGAGCTGAACAGAAGTTTTGAACAGTCTTTGCAATATGTGTGCGTGAATTATCCTGCTGAAAGATAACTGCAGGGATGTCTTGAAGCAAGTGAACGAGTTCCGGTTGTAGCACTTCACAGACGTACCTGTTGCTATTGCGATTACCATCAATTCGTAGCAAATTGGATCATCCATGATAGGAGATTGCACCCCAAACCAAAACTCCGGGTGTTTGACCACTATGTCTTTCGATAACGCACTCTAGAAGGCATCGTTCACCGGCATAGCATCCACCACGAATGCGGCCATCATGGTCCCGCAAATTGAAGTGTGATTCACCTGAAAATACAACTTGTTACCAATCAACTAGCCAGGCTCTGTGCTCAAGAGCCCATTGCAGATCCCGACATCGATGGTTTGCCGTGAGAAGGATTCTGTATAAAGGCACCCTTGCACACAATCCTCGGTGCAGCAGACGTCAACGAATTGACGAAGTCGATATTAGTATACCTGTAGCAGGAGACCAACGTGCTGTCAACTGCCTAAAGGAAGATGTAAACCAATCACCGCCATGCGCAGAAGGTGTTGATCGTCACGCGCTGACGTCACATTCCGTCGTCCACTGACACTTTTTCTAGTTGTTCGGTGCTCGTCAGTCCATTGCTTTTAAACTTTCATTACTGTGGAACTGTTCCGCTGCATACGAGCTCCTATTGCGCGGTAGGAAAATCCTTCTTCTGGAAGGCCGATAATCCTCCTACTTTCAATCTCCATAAGTTGTTGGAATTTATCCTTATTTTGTCATCGAGGCATATTTAGGTCTCACTAAACTTTTGCCACTAACAAATAATCATTAACTATTTTCAACGTGTCGCTACAGCCTTCTATTTATACGATTTCAGCATCAGTTAAGTGGGCGCTGCGCAAGCCCCGCATGCGTGGTGGCTCTGAAACTTTACTATTTTACTTAACATTCTATAATTGATAGTTACTGCAAATTTTACTTAATGCTCATGATTCCTTTATGTTGTTGATTTTTTTACAAGCAGCAGTGTATTAAAATATACTAAACAATTTTAGTAAACTATTCAATTTAATAATGTTGAAATTCGAGAAATAGTCTCCTGACAAACCTAACTTGGCTATTGGAGATATACTTATAAATAAAACATTGTTTTCATTGAAATACTTTTTATTGATTCAATTTATAAGAACATTATTGATTTACTTTTGAAAGTAAAAAAAAATCAGGTTACAAAAAGTTTTCAATGAAAATATTAAATATATCCCGCAAAATTTTGACAGAAAAAATTTAACAGAAAATATAAGATTAAACAAAAAAAAAAAAAAAAATCTGATAAGAATGTCAGTTGTTGAAAGCTTCGGGGTATAAAGATGTCATAAAACTTCAAAATGAAACAAACTGTTTTCTATATAAGAATGATTTTAACCATTCCCACACAGCTGGAGCGAGGATCTTTTCCAAAAGAACGATTTTTATTTCATTGTTAAAATTTCTATCTCTATTTTTGTCTATGTGTTTCAGGCAATGTCAACAAAATAAGATGAATTTGAAAAGACTATTACAAAAACTGATCAGATAAATTTATATAGAGAAATACATAGGAATTCTTATTTGCTAGGCGTTTAAACTAAATTTAAGATAGAAAGTATATCCGCCTAAAGATACTTGTGAATATTTTTTTCCAGTTGAAATTAAATGGCATTGACGTTTTATCGATATTTATGAAAAATTTACCAAGGCATTCTCAGTATGATCTATATAAAATCAATTTGCTTTGTTTGATAGATGTCAACTTCCATTTGAAAAAAAGAATTAATTCGATTTTGTGATATAGAATTCTACGCATTAAGTTTTTCATAGGCAACAGGGAAAATATGAAGTCGTGTAATTTTGATTAATATTCAAAAATTCATTAATTTATCTTTTACATGAAAAAATAGCTAAAAAAATATTTAGAATCTTAGTTTTTATTGAGAATATTGTGAGAAAAGGATTGTTTATTTTAAATGCTGATTACCCTTTTATATTTGAACATATGATTTAGAATTACAATAGGTTTCATTTTGTGTGGAAAATTAATTAAATTTTATTAAATTGGAAGTGAAATCATATCTCTATATTACTTTCCATTATGATGTATTCATCCAAATTAAATATGACCTTCTCTCTTAACATATATTTTAATGCATATTGAATTAAACATGAATGGGAAAAATGTGTATAATAGAGTGGAAATGTGGCAATTAATAATCTGAAATGAGTCATTTTAAGAATAATAAATAGATACTAAACTTTTTGTAATAATTATTCAAAACTGTCTAATGATTTATAAATGTAATATCCTTAAAACTGAAATTTTTTTTTAGAATAATTGTGTATGAGGAATTTAGCTTGGGTGATTAGAATTGATTTAGATAAGTCTGATCAGGATTGATTTAGATTAGTCAATAATGATCGATTTCGATGGGTTGCTTAGAATGATTTTACAATGGCTTAGACTAAGTTAGTTTCCCATTTAGATGATAAAAAATTCTTTTACTCTTTGAAAATTCCAATCCTTATTCCCATTTTCCAAGAATTAATTTCGAATTATTCCGTTCTTATAAATTTCCTTTTTTTACTCAATAGGGAGTCCCACAGTTCACTATTACCTTTATGTGAGACACTAGTATCACTTAGAGAGTTCAATACTTACGTTTTATTCCGTCGACCAAATTAATCTTGATGACATATTTAACGACTGTTTCTCAATTGGCAATGCCTTTCGATCGAGCGGTATAATATAATATCTATGATAGGAACAGTATATAGGGGGTAGATATTGGAATATTTTCAAATAGACATTAAAAAGTCGTTTATTTTAATTTCAGTATAAATATAGTATGCATAAAGTTTTATATCAAAGTATGCAGTAAATAGTTAAAAAAGAATAATTGTGAAGGATATGACAGCAGACACCATTTGAGATCTGGGTTGGATTTTGTCAGTAGACATTTCAGGATTAGCTTGATACCACCAAAAATAGCTAAACGATTATTATTTGTTAAAATATCTACCAATGGCTTACTTAGTAAACATAAACACAAAAAATACTTATTTAATAAATATTACGCATTTTAATATTGGCATTGCAAACATCGCAGCTGAGGCTTAGGCCAAAAGTAATCTTGAGTGATAAATAAATGTGAGCTGAAACTAATATATATCTTGTTCAAATTTTCAAGCGTTTATAAAATAGTTTCTATTCATCCATTCAAGTTCAAATAAATTTTTTTATACTTGTAGTGGATAACACTTGATGCTGATACAGATTTTTTAAATATGAATTCATTAATAAAATTTTTTAAAAAATTAATAAATAGTAACAAACAATAGTTCAACAGCATATACAGAAAGAAAAACCATTCGTTGTGTCCCTGTAGCGCATTGGACTTCTTATACAAAAACTGTGAGTTCGAATCTCCCTTGGGATGGCCTAATTTCTGAGAATGTGATTTCTTTTTACTATACTATTTTATTAGAATTATTACAGTTAATTACGAATAAGTAGTAAGAAACAAAAAAACCTCATATATAGGAAGGATAATGGAAAAAATCGTTTTCTATTTTCTCCCCTAATATTGTGATTCGGTTATATGTATATTCGTATTTATATTAATTGTATCTGTCTAATAAAAAGTAACTAAAATAATTTTTTCTTTGTTGACCTAAGTAGGAAATGGCTTAAATTTTTTGTATACTACTTGTTTTAATACTAAAAGACGCTACCTATAAATCTGTTCCTATCACACCTCTTGTGACGGGGCTTTATCGCGACTTCAACTAATTGTCCTCTTGGAATTTCTTTGGGGCCAGAATAGCAATTCTTTCTAACCAGTTCAAGAAGATAATGTGTTTATGCAAATTAGGAATTAAAAATATTGGAATGTTAGCATTCGCTATGATCGCTAAGTGTAGAAGTAATGCTAGAAGTGATCGCTAAGTGAAGCTCTGAGCGCTAAGTAAACTAAGTAAAGTGAGATAAGGTTCTAGAAGAAAAGTCTTAATTCACGGTGCGTCGTCTAGTAGTACCAGTCTAGTTGAATTACAAGTAGAGGAACATTGCCTTAGCATGAGCAATTCAGATTATAAGTTAGCTTGAAGATTTACGTACCGTAGCTGTGCGTACAAGGAATTAACGCTAAGCTTATTCAATTAAACTTTAAGGATTGAGTGGTTACTATTAGGATAGGAATTAATCTACAAAGATAGATTCAGAGTTAATTGCGTTATATACAGTAATACGTGTTGTGTCTACTCACTCTTGATCATTATCCTCTTAGACTAGTATTGCTGTTGTATTGTATATAAACTAAGATAATAATAAACTGAGTTTAGTATGAGAGAATATAGTGGTTCTTCTTTCCTTCCCTCAGACATAGGTCGCGTGAAAAGTGGAGAAAGGGTATCCCCATTGGTGGGATTACCACACTCTTTAAATATTAAAAAAAACGTGATTCACACACACAGAGAAATAAATTTTAAAGAAATGCATAAAATCATATTGAAAGAAGAAAAAGAAGAATTTTACGATCATAATATTTAATTATGTAATGCTGAAATTTATAATTTCAATGTACAGGATATTTTTTCACATAATTATTTCTTTTGATATAATAAGCATACATTATACAAATAAATAAGGAATAGAAATTTAATTTAGAATGATAAAAAAACGATAACTTTGGATATGTTCCCATGACAAGTAATCTTAAGTTCAAACTAAAATTTGAATTTTTAATTGTGATTTAAGATTCTACTGATAGCAATAATTTTATGTCACAAGTAATACGACACAAATAATAAAGTTGAGTTTATTCCTAACTTTTACAACTTTGTCGAATGAAGTTCGAAGAAAGAATGCTGTAAAATCCATTTTATGACTGACCAGAAACAAGTCTGTCATAAACTAGCTACACGTCAAACGAGAAACAAGCTTTTGCACGAAACTATTTAGATAGTGAAAGACATTTCAAACTTCGATCTTGTCAGAAACTACTGTAACAGGATGTTGGCATCCAAATCTCGAAAAGCATAAATTCATTTGCGCATCTTTCGAAAACAGGGATAATATTTTGACGTGTCTGTTGCTTGCAGAGAAACGATAATGCATTAAATTCCACGTGTGTCTTGCAGGAAATATATTTAATGCATTGAATTTTATCTTGAAAAGAGCCGAGTAAAATTCTAATCTTGAAGGAATATTTAATTCAACATTTTAATTTAAAACACATAATAATATATATATATATATATATATATATATATATATATATGACATGTTTTGAAGTCAGAATAAGACTTAATTTTTAAAAAGTATCTTTATATTCGATGAAATCTATACAAGCTCTTACGCTGAGTGGAGAGAGAAAAAGAAATCCTAAATGAAATCTAAATGTTTTACCATTAAAACACCGATGATGTAAGTATCACGACTTTTATAAGGGTACTTGAAAGTTAATGCTGAAATATGGGCTATTAAGATAAGTCGGTAGGGCCTATACCGACAATGTTAAATTGAGCCAAATTAGGAACCGGTTTCTCAGAAATTGTCGAATATAAAAACTTCAAATTTTGACTTTATAATAATTAGTCTTTTTTATTTAAATAACAGTAAAATGTTTCAAATATATTGTATACTTTTTTCAAAAAAAAATCATCGTAAAAGTATCGCTTTGAAATTTGTGAAAATTGTCATTTTTTTTACAACTGCTTCTGAGCAAAATATTTTAGGAAAATCTCCAAGAAAGTAGCTCCATTATATATAGTTACATATTTTTTATGTGCAGTAAAAATTGCAAGTGGTTTCATTAATTATTTTCTAAGAAAAAGGTACACGCACTTTGAAAACAATCATTTTGAGATAATTGCATTTTAAGTGTAAAAAGGCACTTAATTACAAAAATAATGAATTACAACATGTATTTACCCTATTTTATTAAACATTAGTATCTACTTAATTTTTCAAACGTAAAATATGAAACAAAAAAGCCTTAAAATGTTCAGAAAATTTATATATAGTAATTTTCAGTTTTTGTTCAACGAGATTTTTTTTAGCATTTTGCATCAATTTTCACAAATTATGTAACAATCTGTGAATAATTTTTAACTTCAATGCATTATAAATATCAAATGTGACCTTATAACATCATAAATATATTGTAAACTTGTATCAATTTATAAAAGTCATGATTTGGGAGTATGTGATTTTACGACGTTAGAAAAATTTAACTATTGATTTGTATCTTTCCATGCAAACACAATTTCTAAAAGTTTCAAAATTCAAAATTTTCTCTAAACTGTACAAAGGATTTCTAAAAAAGTCAAAAATAAAACTGTTTTTATGTTTTTAAATATGAAATTGGTGTATTTTTATGCATGTAACAAACTTCTCGCAACGACAAAAAGCATTACACACCTGAGTTGTTGTTAGTTACCTATTATTGAAAACCTTTTTAATTATTAAGGCTTAAAAGCTTGTCTGAACAATAAATAAACATTAATATTTGCAATTAAGTGAAATATTTAAAATATATTGTTTAGTTTTATCAAAAACGTAAACATAAAATTTTTTAAAAAATTGACATTTTTTGTCACGAGATATATGGACTCCAGTCAAATATTTTGGGAAAATCCCCAAAAAACTCACATGAATATATATACTTACATATAAGTAACATGAGGGGGGGAATTCATTACATTCATACATTTAATTCAGAGAAAAGCATGAATACAGTTTTAAAAACATCATTTTTGAGAAAATTGAATTTTTACTATAAAGTGTCACTTTATCACAAAAATAATGAATTTCAACATGTATTTGTCCCATTTTATTGAACATTAACACCTTTGCAATATATTTTGCATAAAATAGTAAGCAAAAAAAGACTTAAATTGCAAAGAATAGCATTTTTCAGTTTTTTTAACGAGATAATTTCTAGTATTACATCAATTTTTTTCTCAATTCTATATCAATTTTTTGAAGAATTAGTAGCTTTCATGCTTTACAGATATCAAATTTGAACATAAAGCAACATAAATATTATGTGAAAATGTATCAATATGGTTTTTGTATGAATTTGAGAGGGTTTTTATAAAAATACCTGATTATACGACATTTGGAAAGTTTTCGCTGGGATTTTGTAAAGTTATCATTAGGTATTGCTGTTGCAGACATTTTCTAAGGTTGAAAATTCAAAAATTACTCTAAACTGGACAAATGTTTTCTAAAACAGCCAAAATAAAACTAGTTTTATGTTCTTAAACATGAAATTTATGTATTTTTATGTATGTAACAAGCTTCTCGCAAAGGCAACAAATATCGTACTTGATGTATCATCTCATATCTTTATCTCAGAAACTATTAAACATATGGAC